>OY856186.1:405903791-406066291 GCA_963693315.1 Diogma glabrata
AAATTGTCTTTCTCTCTAACAAATTTTTCTCTGTAGAATACATTTCCCCTCATTTGTTAAAAACAATCCAATTATAACATATCTTGACCATAGTATAACAATATGCATTACACAGCATTACTATTCCATTTATTAATTAATTTAATTAAATTGTAAATTATAAAATTGCCTGTGAATATTTTTAGTGTAATTTTTAATATGTTATATGTTTTAGTCAAGTAACTTAAAGTTTTTTTATATATATATAGTGTTTTTTTCATGCATATGTGATATAACTGTTTGTGTATATGAAACAGGTATTAATTTTCTTTTTGTGATTTCTTGTTTTTTAGTTTTTCTAATTTTTAATACATCAGGAGTTTATAGGAATTTTTCTATCAACTTCATAAACATAGCATTTTTACCGTTAATACTCCCTTACCATTTTGGTTCCCCAATTAAAATGTTAATTTTTACATGCAAACAATTAATTAGGTTAGTTGTAAAAATAATTGTCTAATATATTTATATCATTTCGCATAATTCCTAACACATTCTCGTAAATTTATTAAAATAAGTTCTAATTTTACTTTGATTTTAAATTGTTCTCTAACCTTATATTTTAATCTTGTTTTCATTTAAGAATCATACACTGTTTTTTTTTTAAATCAACTTGATAATGATCCACACAGGGATCGAAATATTGTTATAATAAAGACACAAATGACCACATAAACTAGTCTTTTCATGCATAAATAAAGGTTTGATGCTGCAGCTCTAAATAAATTTACCATAAATTATAAAACATCCAAACCAGATATTAAATATTATCACACAACTTTAAATCATAAGAGTGCAGGGAAGTTTTACTCTTAATAATATCGGCATATTAATATCACTTTGTTATGCCTAATACACATCAACAACCAGGTTTCTTCGAGCATGTTCGACAACAACAAGGATTGGAAGTATTCAACCTTCTTAAGGAGTACTCAAACCTAACGGGAAAATTGGCACTAGCTACCACAAGAAGAATTTTTCTCCTAAAATGTCGTCGCAACGGAATTTATCCGCGTTTTATAATTGACAAAACTACCATCTTTCAAAGTCAATCTACACAACATCACCCATACCATCACCTACTATATAAGCAAATTAATAAGTTAAAAAATCAGTTGTTAAATATGGAGATTAAAATTTGTTCATGGCAGATTTGTAATTTAAAAGATAAGTACAACAATTTAAAATATATTATTTCATTCCACATATCACCTATTGCGTTTCATAACTTTTTACTGATTCAAGATCATAGATACCAAGTCCTATTGAACAAAGAAATTAAGATTTTAAAAAATAAATTTGATCGTCTGTTAGTGGTACAACTCGCCGATGTAGATATTTTCTTTGATGAAAAATGTTGCACCAATCTAACTGATTATGATATACCTGTATTGGTCAAAATGATTCTCAGCTTTGGCCCTAAATTTTCTATCCCTACATCCCACAATGAAATTCCTATCCCAACATTTATAGCCAACATTGAAAATATTTTATGTAACCATTTACCCACCAGTATTTCCAAAGAAATTAGACCCCAAATTATTGAAACGCTTAACTACTGTACAAAAAAACCTCAAAAATTTTCCAGAGTTGAAAACATTATTACAAAGGCATACAAAGAAACCAAATCCTTCTTGAATAACCATAGAGATATATTGATAACAAATAGCGACAAAGGTAACATCACCGTCATCATGTATAGATCGGAATATGAAGTTAAAATGTCTCACCTCTTGCATGACACATCAACATATCACCCCATTGACACAAATGATAAGGATAGGCTGATCAACCAACTACAGAACAAAAACAATAGACTGGTCAAATCTTTGGTTTTACAACAATACATAACCGTAAAAGAAGCAGCATCTCTCAAAAGTGACATTTGCAATCCTGCCCGCATCTATGGACAACCAAAAATACACAAACCTGAAATCCCATTACGACCCATAGTGTCCACCATTAACAGTCCTGGATATGCCCTTTCAAAATTATTAGCTAATATTTTACAAAATATTTCAGACACTAACAAATATAATATAAAAAACTCATTTGAATTCAAAAAATCTATCAGCTCATTAAAATTGTCGGAATTTGAATCTTTGGTCTCATTTGACGTAACGTCCTTGTTCACTAATGTTCCATTGGATATTGCCTTGGAAGTCATAGAAAACAAGTGGGAATCCATATCTCAATACACCAAGATAGATCTTAGAACGTTCTTAAATCTTCTTTCTTTTGTAACGACTGAATGTAGCATGATCCAATATAAGGACAACTTATACAAACAAATAAAAGGTCTCCAAATGGGCTCACCTTTAGCCCCGATTTTATCTGACCTAGTTTTGGAATCTCTTTGCGATAATGTCATTCCAAAATATCCTAATCCACCTAAGTTTGTTAAAAAGTATGTAGATGACTTCATGTGTGTGGTCCACACATCGGACACTGATGACATCTTACATATTATGAATGAATTCCATCCATCCCTACAATTCACAATGGAAATTGAACAGAATGGTTGCATTAACTTCTTAGATATATCTCTAATACGATCACAGGACACTATCCTAACTAAATGGTTTTCCAAACCGTCCTCATCCCAACGTATTCTGAACTTTCTATCAGCACATCCAACATATTTAAAACACAACATCGCTAATTCTCTTGCAAACAGGATTATAAGTTTGAGTGATGACCGTTTTTTCAATGAATGTATCAATGACATTACTAACATACTACATAAGAATAATTATCCAAAACACCTCATACACAAGATATTACGTAGGAAAATAATAGAATCCGATCCCTATTACACTCTACCTAACATACCTAACATTTCAATATCACCTCCACTTTCTACTTCCGAACCAAATAGTCCTATCCAGTCAGCATATGTGTCCCTTCCTTATATTGCCCCTCTATCTAACAAAATTAGCAAAATAATAAATAACAAGGCCCCCAATTTAAAAATTGCATTTAAGGCATACAATCAATTAAAAGACACAATCTTTACCAACACTAAAGCTAAAATCAACAAATTTGACCAATCGGGCCTAACGTACAGTATAGCATGTGGTGGTTGCAACGGCGTCTACATTGGTGAAACGTCCAAAAAATTGGGGACTAGAGTTAAGCAACATGAGTATGATTTCAGGGTACGACATAAAAACGACAATGGAAAAACAGCCTTGATTCGCCATACTTTGGATACCGGTCATCAATTCAAATTTGAGGAAGCCAATATAATTCACAAAGAGTCTCATCAACATAAAAGGCGCATCCTGGAATCATGTCACATATTGCTGAGCCCTACATCTGTTAATATTAAGACGGACACCAACAACATAGATGTTCAATATAATCAAATCATCAAACGTATCAGACCAAGATCGTCATCAGCACACTAATGACGTTTTCAATTTTTAACAATTTAAATTTCTCATACATATTCATACATTACCAGTTTTTTTCTCTTATAATATATAACTGATCTTCAACTTAAATTTTTCGTTCACCAACATTACTGATAACGCTGCCATGAACAAATTGTCTTTCTCTCTAACAAATTTTTCTCTGTAGAATACATTTCCCCTCATTTGTTAAAAACAATCCAATTATAACATATCTTGACCATAGTATAACAATATGCATTACACAGCATTACTATTCCATTTATTAATTAATTTAATTAAATTGTAAATTATAAAATTGCCTGTGAATATTTTTAGTGTAATTTTTAATATGTTATATGTTTTAGTCAAGTAACTTAAAGTTTTTTTATATATATATAGTGTTTTTTTCATGCATATGTGATATAACTGTTTGTGTATATGAAACAGGTATTAATTTTCTTTTTGTGATTTCTTGTTTTTTAGTTTTTCTAATTTTTAATACATCAGGAGTTTATAGGAATTTTTCTATCAACTTCATAAACATAGCATTTTTACCGTTAATACTCCCTTACCATTTTGGTTCCCCAATTAAAATGTTAATTTTTACATGCAAACAATTAATTAGGTTAGTTGTAAAAATAATTGTCTAATATATTTATATCATTTCGCATAATTCCTAACACATTCTCGTAAATTTATTAAAATAAGTTCTAATTTTACTTTGATTTTAAATTGTTCTCTAACCTTATATTTTAATCTTGTTTTCATTTAAGAATCATACACTGTTTTTTTTTTTAAATCAACTTGATAATGATCCACACAGGGATCGAAATATTGTTATAATAAAGACACAAATGACCACATAAACTAGTCTTTTCATGCATAAATAAAGGTTTGATGCTGCAGCTCTAAATAAATTTACCATAAATTATAAAACATCCAAACCAGATATTAAATATTATCACACAACTTTAAAAGTAATTTTCTAGTGCTTCTACATAGAAAATAATTATCTTTTATAGATTGGTATCCAACAAAGTTGGATTTCAGTGATGTGGCGTGATTTATCTACAAATTATTTCCACTAGCTCAAATTATATGACAAAAGAAGTTTCATCACCCTGTGCATTCATTTTGGATGTTTTAATGTCGATGACATCTATGCTATTAGACTTCACAAACATTACACAATCGTAATATTGTGATAATACACTGCATTTAATAGGAAAATATGAACATCGAATATGATTTTTTAAAATTTATTTGATTTTGATTTGTTTATTTTTGTATACTTACCTCTTAAAACTAAGTTATTTTTAATGTGTTCTTTTAAATCAATAACATATGCTAACAACCAATAATATATGAGCTTCAGCTTAGTAAAAACCGATATGTACTCAACATTTAAACTACCTTCGTTTACCAAAATTTAATTGTATGAAAATTATTTCTATTGTTTACAAATCAATCTCTAATGAATAAAATCCACGAATAGTGAAAAAGATAATAATAAACAGAAAACATAAATTTTGTATGAACACAGTGGAACATTATTATGTTGCAATGGGATTTAGCGGATAAATAGAACGTAAAATTTCATAAAATTTGTAGTTAGTAAAACTTGTGAACAATTTATTCTAGTTCACTATATAAATACAAATATTTGTAATATAAATCATTATAAATATCGTATGAAAACTAATTTAAATCAAACATGAATATAATCATTATTGTATTGTATTGTTCAACCAGACATCACAATTGTTACCTTTATCTAAAACTGCATCAACATTTACAAAATTCTTTGTTACTCGATTGAATCGTAAATAAATTTTTGAAAGAAAATTAAAAGAAAATTTTGTTATATTTAAGATTTTCTTTTTCTTTTGTGTATTGAAGAAACTGATTTATGGAAAGAGGTTGTTATAGGTTAAAATATAGATTTACAAAATCGAAATATTTCAGATTGAAATTTGTCTTAAAACAAAAGAATGTATAGTTGAAATTATGTTATTATTTATTTATATTGTAGATTACAACAATGATTTATTTTTAAATATATAAAATTTGATGAAATTAGAAAAACAAAAATAATATATAAAATATAGAAGGTAAAAGATAAAATTTATTATAATTTTTACCTTCCACAATCACTGCTTATAATGCTATATGCTCAGTTTCAATATGCAAGGGGTGATTTAAAACACTAAACATTGTTTTCACAATTTCCGGAAGCTCATAACAATTCTGTTTGTATTAATCCTGAGTAAAATTATAATCAAAACAACACGTACATATTTTTTCATCTAGCAGCTTATTATATTGATTGAATTTTTATTGGCTTTGTACATTATCGATAAAAAAGAGACAAATTTAATTATAAAATATGGAGGGGCTGAAATCCCACAGCTCTGAGATATCAAGACTTTGGTTTGGGTTAAGGCTTTTGATATAGTTTTCGGCAAAAAACTTTTATGAGGACATGGTTTTTAGTTTTGGGCAGCGATGTATCTCAAAGATAACTCTGTCAATCAAACGAAGGGGTTAGGGACGGTCTGAAAATCGCACTTTTTTGACAATAGCTCAAAAGCTATGCAACGAAAAATTCTAAAAAAAATTGCAATGTTATTTAAATTAGGTGTTCTTTCAAATGACACCCCACTTGACCACGTTTTAAAAAGCGTTTTTCCCCCTCTCATATCTACCCCCTTAATATATATAATTACGAGTATGTGACACTTTTATATATTTTTTATTAAAAACTCACTAATTTTTCTTTCATTCCAAATACATTCGAAGATTTTCAATCTGTTAGGTTCGTAGCTAATCGAGGTAAGAATATATTCAAAATTATACAAAAAAAGTTCAGATGTAAAAGTTCAAAATAAATTTTTAAGGAATACTGAGATGAAGCCCTTTCATATGATGCCCTACTTGAATCTATAAAAAAATGTATTTTCTCAAAGGTAGGAGGCATGGTTTTAAAATAATATTTTTTGCATTTTTTTTTTTTTTTCTGAATGAACAATTGTAGAAGAAAAAATCATTTATTGGTATCGCTTCGTTGATGATATAATTTTATTATTCAAAGGAACGAATAGACAGCTTAATCTATTACACCAATACATAAACAGCATAGAACCTTCCATTAAATTCACGTTACACCGAAAAAAAACGTTGGTAGAATCAACTACAAAGCTTGTTTGATTTTGCGTCTAATACGAACGTGGTTATTTTAACCAATGTAGCATTGTCAATTTATTTTAAAAAACGTAACAATTTTCATTATTTAAATCAACCACGGCGTGATCAATTGTTGTTCATATTTTTCAGTTCAGTTTGTTCATGTTTTTGTTTGAAAATTATTGTGTTTGTTAAAATAAAAAACCAGGAGAAAAGAAACTAATAAACAATATAAAGAAAAATAATAAACCAAAGAATAGAAAAATAAAAAGTTTTTATATATTTTAACATGGCTGGTATTATTTAACATTTTACTTTGGGAAATAATTTAGATGTGTTTAATTTTAAAATGCACATTCAAAATATTTGTGGATTGAATGCCAACCGGGATGCCGTGCAACATCATCTCGAGCACGACCAACCGCATATTCTTTTTCTTACAGAAACACAAGTTTCTGAAAACTATCCCTATGACGTAACACTAAATCCCAAATATAGGCTTGAATCAGCTTTCAAACTCCATCAAGGTGTATTTGCATACATTCATGAGAGTGTTGCATATAAACGCTTTCCAAATTATGAAGTACATGGTGATGGCTACAGTACAGTAGTATTAAAGGTTTGTGTACCTGAAATTTCTTTTTTCACAATAGCTCTATACCGGTCCCCAAACAAACATAATCCCAATTTTTTTAATGACTTGACTAATGTTGTCGACGAAATTAGAGCACAATTTCAAAGTTGTGAGGTTATCGTTACCGGTGACTTCAACGTCCACAACAAATCGTGGTTGGAATTTTCCAAAATGAATGACGACGACAACAATGGAAGGCAGGCAGAAATATTAGCTGCATCGCACGACCCGACGCAGATTGTAAAAAGCCCAACTTTCACTCCTCGTAATGGCGGTGATAAAAGATTTCTCTTAGACCTTTATCTCACATCTATGCCAGATATTACAAGTGTCGATGTCGATAAGGGTAGTATTGGAAATTCTGACCATTATCTAATCACATCAGTTATCAAAACTGATTTGCTACAAACTAGAGTTCCCAAATCCCGTAAAATATTTCACTTTTCAAAAATGGACACCAATGGTCTCCGAAGTTTTTTTCAAGGTTTCCCTTTTGATCGTCATTGTTTTTATACTGACGATGTAAGTGTTTCTGCTCAAAACATTACTGAAACCATTCAATTCGGTATTAACAAATTCGTTCCCTTTTCAATAATGAAACCCCAACAAAAATATTTGTTTTCGAAAGCAGCCAAATTGGCTCTTAGAAACAAACGTAGATTATTTAATATTTGGATTCATAAAAAGAACTCTGTTAATCGATCCCAATATTTAAAGGCTAATAAAATATCAAACCAGATAATTGAAAACAAAAAAGCAGAGATTGACAGAGCGAAAGCGGCAAAACTTTCGAGTATGTCAAGTTCTGAGAAAAGTTTTTACAGTGCCATTAATTCTTTAAACTGTGGTACTAAATCTTCTATCCCTCCTATCATTGATGGTGACTCAATCATTACTGACCCTGCAAGGAAAGCTACATTGTTCGCGGAACGCTTTGCTTCAAATTCAACAGTTTTAGAAACTCCTAAAGAAATACCTCAAATCCAGTCTTCAGGAGTTAATATGAAACAATTACATTTCAAACCCAAAATTGTCGAAAAACTTTTAAGGGGGTTAAACAACAACAAAGCTTCTGGTCTGGACAACATTCCTCCTGTTATTCTAAAAACATTTTCAAAAGAACTTGCACCAACCCTCACCAAAATATTTTATAAATCCTATAAATCTGGTATTTATCCATCCTGCTGGAAGTTGGCCAATATCCAGCCTGTCCCAAAAAAAGGAACGAAATGTGATATTTCAAATTATAGACCAATAGCCTTACTCCCAGTCATGTCTAAAATATACGAGCACTATATTAATTCACACATATCCAAATTTTTGGAAGACACCCATTTGATATCTGACAGCCAATACGGTTTTAGAAACAAAATATCAACAACCGATCTATTGAACTATGTGGCACATCTTTGGAATAGCATACTTGAGAAAGGTGGGGAAACGTACGTGATCGCATTAGACATCTCAAAAGCATTTGATCGAATTTGGCATGCCAACTTGATCAACAAGCTCGTTGCGTACGGTTTTCATCCCGCAGTCGTGAAGTTGATTCAAAATTTTCTGTCTAACCGATACATCTCGGTATCTATGGCTTTTCTTCAGAGTCTAAATTAATAACCGCTGGTGTACCCCAAGGCTCAGTTTTATCTCCCACTTTATTTTTAATTTATATCAACGAACTGTTGCAAATCACCAGTAACCCAATAAATAGTTTTGCAGATGATAGTACACTGCACAAGTCATTCGTCCCCCTATCTTCAAAGGGTAAAATGCATGAACGAATAAATCCCATCCGGAGAGACGCTGCCATAAATGTAAACGAGGACCTAAAAAAAGTCGCCGATTGGGGTGACAAAAATTTGGTCAATTTTAATTCCACCAAAACACAGCTATTGATTGTTTCTAGATCAAAGACCGAGTTTCCCAACGATATTTCAATTAATATGTGTGACGACCAAATAGACGAATGTGAAAGCATTCGTTTATTGGGAGTCACAATATCCAATGACTTACTCTGGAACGATCATATAATGGCCATGGTAAAGAGTGCGTCAAGAAAACTCGGCCTCCTTAATAGATGTAAAAAATATTTTACTTCGCATCAATTACTCCACATTTATAAGTCCTATATTCGTCCCTGTATGGAGTATTGTTGTCAAGTTTGGGGCGCTGCATCTGTTACTATCCTGGCTCTTTTGGACTCTGTTCAAAAGCGAGCTATACGAATTGTTGGTGATAGAGATTTAACATTAGATCTTGATTCCCTGCAACATCGTCGCACTGTTGCTGATCTCGTTGTATTTTATAAATATCGTCACCAGCAGTGCTCGGATGAAATCAGGTCCATAATGCCTCAGACATATGTTTTTCCCCGTTTTACTCGTCAATCGGTTTGTGCGGGCGGTCGAACTGTCGAGATTACTCACTGTCATAGTAATAGAATGCAAAGAGATTTCTTTGTGCGTACATCGTACACATGGAATGCTTTGCCCGAATCAATAGTCTCGAGTGCCTTCAATCCACAAAGATTTAAAAAAAGCGTCCACCTATACCACAAGACGCATGTTGTTGTGGGACCTACGTCTTAAAAGGTATCTATGTGTTGTTGTGACACATTTTGTAATTCCTACTACACAGCACTTCTTATTAAAAAAAAAAAAATTGATTTAAATAATTTTTATATTACTTGCATATAAAATTATGTGCGAAATTTTTCAGTTAATGTTATAACAAAAATATCGTTAATGAAACAGGCCCTTTCTATAATTAATTTTGGTGATTTAAAAAAATTATTATATATTTTTAATATTTTTTTTTTGTCTTGTTTCATGTCCATTTATCGATATTTTAATTTAATTTTTCATAATAATGAGAAAATTATGGAAAATTAGTATAATTTTCTACACATAATTCATATATTTAAATTTTTTGATTTCTGAATTTCGGTCTTTTAAATTGTATCATTAAAAAAATGGCGACAAAATCTCACACTCATAGATTTCCTATTTAGAACGTAAATATACGAACGCTAGCTTTATGCATAAAAATGTTTGTCGGGATTGATGCAAAATACATACTTAACTAATATAAAAAATTTCAAATATTATATTTACGAAAAAAACGAACCCATACAAACATCGATAGCAGCAAAAACAAAACAAAGATGTACCAAACCAAAAGATTTAATACGGCGTATTGCTTGATTCTATCACAAACGTATTCAATATCACTATTTGTAGTCCAATTTTTAATTTATAACGTTTGTAGTCAATTGGAAATTAAATCATAGTTGACTCAACTACAAACATGGTTAAATCAAATATGTTTGTGATACTTATAAAAAAATATATCAACAACGGTTAAATTGTTAATTTAAATACGGAGCGTTGGTTGATTCAATCACAAACGTATTTAGTTCCCCAATTTTCACTTAATTTTCGATTAACAATGCAACATGTTTGAATCAACCAAGATTTTTTCTTTCGGTGAAGAAAATGAAGAAAATAACACAATAAACTTTTTGGATTTATCAATCAAAAATGTAGATTCAAAACACACATTCAAAATATTCCGAAAACCAACCCAAACGGATCAAACAATAAATATCAAATCACATCATCCATACCAACATAAACTAGCTGCCTACAACCACATGATCAATAGATTGAACAATATACCAATGAATGCTGAAAATTATCAAGACGAGCTAAACAACATAAAATACATAGCCAGTAAAAACGGATATAAAAATGAAATAATTGATACATTAAATAGAAAATATAAAAACAAGAAAAATTTGCGAAACCTAACAACGTTGAAGAATGAAGAAAACTTAACAGGTAAAAAATACGTAGGCGTAACATACAATAAAGCAACAATCAAAATAATGCAAAAAACTTTAAAAAAATATGGATGGATATATTGCGGCTTACAAAAACAAAAATAAAATAGAAAACTACCTAAAAACTAAAAAAAACCCAGACCTTAGACACAGGTGTTTATAAGCTTACCTGTGACGACTGTAGTAAATTTTATATAGGCCAGACGGGGCAGTCCTTCAAAAAAAGATTTATCGAGCACACCAATGAAATTAACAGAAGCGATCCAAGATCCAGTTATGCCCAACATTTGAAAATAGAAAAACACAAATACACCAATATCAACACAAATTTAACCATATTACATAAAAAAAGAAAAGGACAACATCTAGATAGATTGGAAGAAATAGAAATATATAAACATAAAAACAATAACAACATTTTAAATGATAAAATCAACACTAAAACTAACAAAATATATGACATAATAATAAAAAACAGCAGTTGAAATAGTATATAAGTAATAGTTTAAGCAAAAATTATTATAATAATTAAAGAACTGAGGATGACGTAAGTCGAAATCGATATTCTATAAAATAAAAATAAAAATCAAAATCCAAAATTGTTACTATAAGGAAATTTTTATTATTATTAATAAAATAAACAGTAAAAAGTATATTTTTAAATATTGCATTTGAGTTCAAAAGAGACAAAAGCACACAAACAGTGAATAATATGGAAAACCATAATAACACATATAGTTATTTATGTGCTCCTGACTAACGACAGCATTGGAAACGAGTTGTAATTCCTGCTACTCCAGCACAAGTACGGAAATGTACGCGAAAGACATGATTTATACGGAATGAGAGAACACCAGTGAAATAAAGAGACACTGGCGACCCCCTTATGCGAAAGAACCACGATCCCCACGTCCAACCCTTTATTTACTCACATACTCACACACTCTCACACCTCATACCCTCTCGCACCCTCTCCCACACTCACACACGCTCTCTCTCTCTCACATCCACGCCATCACCCATATCTTCATCCATGCCTACATTCATAAACACATGACACAATCCAACAGCTGGGAAAAATGTTCGAAGAAATTCATAATTTTTTTTTATAATATAGAAATCATCAATAAAATTCTATGAAAAAAAATAATTATATTTTGTTTTTAATTTTATTTTCCTTATCAATTGTTACCTTGTGCATCATCGCTAAGTAGTAAAAACAACATTCGTACTTTCATATTTCAGTGATACATTGTTGGTTTCCGCTACCAAAATTTCTTTTAATTTCTTTTTTTAATCGGTTTGTACTTTAGTTCTAGGCGAAAAACATAAAATAGATCCTACGTGCTTTGTTTTCATTCCGTTATATGATCAAAAAATAAAAATAAAGGTATAATACGTCAGTCAACCGAATCAGTCCAATTGTATATGGATTATAATTTTGTCCCAATCCAACCAATATGGCATCGATCACAACCAATATAATTTTAACAGCTTTAAACTGCTCATTTCATAAACTCATCAATGACGTGGCTGAATTGAAGATCAGTATAAAGCCATCAGTAGATGGGAGTCGGCCGCTTTTCTAGGTTATTTGAATTTTTGCAACTATTACCATAGCCACTACCGCTACGATTATTTGTTATAGTGTTACTAGATGTTATAGAAGATGAAGAAGTTTCAGTCTTAGTACAATTTATTTCGTTCGATACTACCATGGTTAGTTTTGGATTTACCCGAAGATTCGTTAATTGAAGAGCTTATAGTACACCCCCACAATCTCATTCCAGGTGTCGCAAAGGTCACATTTGGTATGTGTGGAATCGAACAGAACTTTATCAAATCCATTTAAAAAAAAACCAGTGGGATTGTATAATATAGGTACGGAAGGTGATGTCATATGCAAGATGGTACGCCCCAATAAAGATGATAACACAATTAACGTCACCTTGCCCGGTTTGTCACCATAAACTATATCTTTAACATCATCTCTCCAACAAAACCAGGCTACAGTTGTATCATCATCTTTCGTTGCAATCAATTGTGGTCCTGATGAATTCGATGCATCAATCATATCCATACATATAACCCCTAATAATTTGGTAATGGATATACCTGTTTGTTTACGGCTTGATATTACAAATTTGATTTTATAGGGCCTGATGTAAAAAGTTACAGGGTCACGTTCAAATAAACCTATGCTTCCCGATGAAGCATCAAATACGAGGTATTTGGAAGACACATCTATCACAACATGCCTACTTGGTAAAATAACCCTAGTATAATATTGATATTGACCTAATAAAACAAGAATGATTTAATGATACAAATGATTAAGTTCAAGCAGGAAAACTTATGGTCGAAAGAACAAAAAAAAAACAATGTGATAGTGGCTTTGTATAGTTCTGAAAATAAACATTGTTTATAATCGAGAATAATAAATATTTTAATCAGTTCAATTTGAATGGATTTTCCTTTGTTTTTTTTGTTTTCCCCCCAAAAAAATAGTTTGATTATTTTATGGTGTTTGTTTGAGTGATTACGGTATCAATTCAGACAAAAAAAAATTTTCATGTAAAGTAACTATAGCGAAACTTGATGAAATTAGCGGGATGTTTTAAAATTTTTGTTTATTTTCCCTCCTTTTTTTGGTGTAGCAACTACAAAACTTGATTACATAAAACCTGCAATACTTGAGCCATCACACGCACCCACACTCATAAACACACGGATACACCTTCATTCATACCTTTAATTTAAAATAAAAAAAAAACAAAATAACACTCACCATATGGTTTAGCCCACTTCACCTCCGTCGTCCCTTCCGTACTCCCTCAGCTGTTCATCGTTGCCTCATGTAATATCGGTCGGCTCCCCGTGTAATCACCCCCAAAGGTCTGCTATTTTTAGTATAATTAGGTATATGCGGTCGTCGTTGCAATAAACGTTCTTTATAATAATATTTCCAGGCACTAATTCGGTGGACTAGGTCGACCAGCTACGAGTGACAGTATTTATCCCCAAATTAAGTTCTCCGTTTGTCCCCTTTTGAGTGGTAGCCCAAGGTAACCACACTCCACCATGGATCAAATTCTACGTTATCCAAACGACTTCTGATCACGCTTTTATATGATTCGAATTAAAGTCCCAATAAATAATTCGCAACACAGAGAGTTAATGGTATTTAAACTACAGCTCAGAGACAGCGTAGTGTTTATTATAATTATAACGTAAATTTTTATGCACATAAAAATAATAATTTTATCTAATGATCCAATCGACATTACCCCACAGTTAATAATTCTATTCATAAATAACACTATTATTTTGAGTAATCAAATTTTGTTCATCCAAGAAACAAATATTGCATATGGAAACAATAAGATTGTCTATGACTCAGTATAAACAACACTAACTATATTCATTTTTTGTTTTATAAATTTTTAAAATCAAATACTTAATACAATGCTATTATGACTCATGGATCAAAAGGAAACTGAGTATCTTTACGGTGAAATTTTAGTTGTTTAATGATTCTGATGTCTTCAAAAAATTGTATTTTGCGTTTATACGCTCACAGCTTGAATGTTCCATTGTGTTTGGAGCCCTTATACGCAATGTGATATAAAGAGAATTGAAATCTGAGTTATTGATCTATAATACTGAAAAAGCTCCATGGAATAATATTCGTTCTTTAGGTAACTATGAGGAACGGTCTAAACTTATTTCATTGGATTCACTTGAAGTTCGTAGGAAACGAGCTCATGTTGTCTTGGTTAGAGATCTGCTTTTATCATACATTGACAGTGCTTACCCTTAGGAAGTATAAATTTATATGTCCCCAATAGAAATTTAAGAAATCGTGAATTTTTAGTGACAAAGTTTCACAGAACGGGATACGGAAGTAATACGCCTATAAACATTATGGTTAAACTTTTCAATTGTGTTGCTAATGTTTTTGACTTTAATGTTTCGAGAAATGAGTTCAGGCGTTGTGTTATGAAGTTTTAATTTGTATGATTGTAAATTTAAATTTGTTTATATTTATCATATTTGTATAATGTTATATCGTACTGGATCTTACAAGTTCTTAATTGATTGGGTAATAAATAAATAAATAAATGGAGTCGATGTAAAAAGTATTTCAATCCCGATCAAATTTTGCTAATCTTCAAGTCCTTTATTCGTCCATGTATGGAATACTGCTGTGATGTTAAAGGAGATGCTTGTCAGTCAACTGCAATAAAATGTTTAGAGTCTGTACAGAGAAAAGCAATACGGTTGATTTGTAATACCGAACTAACGGACCAGCTTGATTCACTCCAGCACAGAAGAAATGTGGCTGAATTGTCAATCTACTATAAATATAACTTTATCGAATTCTCCTCAAATTCAAAACATCCTTTCATTGTGTGCGCAGTATAATCGACAAACAAGAGTTATCCCATCCACTTGTTGTGCAAATACCTCGTTTGAGAACTGTGTCCTTCCAGAACTCCTATTTTAATTGAGTGGCCAAATTGTGGAACTCAATGCCCTCCTCTGTATTGCCCGATGAGTTTTCCCCTCAGGCATTTAAAGAAAATGTCCATCGTCATTTAAAACAGTTAGTATAGTTATCCCTGTATCCTCATTCCTTCCACTTTCCTTATCTCCCTACTTTAAAGTTGACATGGTATCTTCGGATATTCAAAGAGTCTGAATGATGAATATTTCATATTTAGTCCACATGTCTAACTAATTAATAAAAAAAAAATTTGCAAAGACAACACATATATGAATCAATAAACAATTGTAAAATGCATGTTCAAAACATCTGCGGATTGAACGCTAAACATAACCACGTGAAACATCATCTTGAGCACAACAAACCGAACATTCTATACCTTACAGAAACACCAGTTTCTGAAAATTTCCTCACTATAGAATCGCTTTATTCCAAATATAGGCTTGAATCAGCTTTCAAACTCCATCAAGGCGTATGCGCATTCATTCATGAGAGTGTTACGTACACGCGCCTTCCAAATTTTGAACTACACGGTGATGGCTTCAATACAATGATTTTAAAGATTTGTCTTCCAGAAATTACTTTTTTTACAATAGCTTTATACCGGTCCTCCAACAAACGTAACCCAAACTTTTTTAATTTACTGACAAAAATTGTGGACAAGATTAGAGCAAAGTCCCCTAATTGTGAGGTTATCGTTACCGGTGACTTCAACGTCCACAACAAATCATGGTTGGAATTCTCCAAATCGACCGACAATGTTGACAATAGTAAAAAACTGGCAAACATTTTTGCCGCGTCTCAGGGCCTATTCCAAATTGTTAAAAGCCCAACTTTCACTCCCCGCAATGGCGGTGATAATATTTTTCTTTTAGATCTCTATCTTACCACAATGCAAGATATTACGAGTGTCGATGTCGCGAAAGGTAGTATCGAAATTCTGATCATTAATTAATTTCATCAGTTATCAAAACTGATTTACTTAAAACTACAGCTCCCAAACCCCGTAAAATATTTCACTACTCAAAAATGGATAAGAGTGGTCTTCAAAATTTTTCCATGGTTTCTCTTCCGACCGTCATTGTTTTTACATTGACAATGTAAATGTTTCTGCTCAAAACTTTACAGAAACCATCCAATTTGCTATCAATAAATTAGTCCTTTTCTCCATAGTAAAACCCAAACAAAAATACTTGTATTCGAAAACTGCCAAAGCGGCTATCAGAAACAAACGTAGAAACAAAACTCTCGCTAATCGACCCCAATATCTAAAGGCTAACAAAATATCTAAGCAGATTATCTCAAACGAAAAGTCTGAAATTGACAGAGCGAAAGCTTCAAAACTTACGTCTATGTCCATTTCCGACAAGAATTTCTACAGTGCCATTAATTCTTTAACTTCTGATACAAAATTTTCTATTCCCCCTATTATCGATGGTGATGCAATCGTCAATGATCCCACAAGAAAAGCTTACTTGTTCGCTGAACGCTTTGCTCTGAACTCCACTGTTTTGGAAACTCCTAAAGAAATATCCCAAATCCAGTCTTCAGGAGTTAATATGAATGAACTTCACTTCAAACCCAAAATAGTCGCTTAACTTTTAAAGGGGTTAAACATCAATAAAGTCTCAGGAATGGAGAACATTCCATCCATTATTTTTTATTTTAAAACCAAAATCCGATATCTCAAATTATAGGCCAAAAGATTTACTATCGGTCCTATCCAAAGTCTACGAGCATTATATAAATACACACACATTTCAAAATTTCTGGAAGTAAATCATTTAATAGCCGACAGCCAATACGGTTTTTGAAACAAAAGATCAACCACCGATCTATTAAACTATGTAGCGCATTGTTGGAACAGCATACTTGATAAAGGTGGTGAAGCATACGTTATCGCTTTGAGCATCTCCAAGGCATTCGATCGAGTCTGGCATGCCAACTTAATCAACAAGCTCGTTGTGTATGGTTTTCATCCCAATGTTGTGAAGCTGCTCCAAAATTTTCTATCCAACTGAAACATTTCGAGTCTAAACTAGTTAACGCTGGTGTACCCCAAGGCTCAGTATTGTCCCCAACCCTATTTGATTTATATTACCAAATTGTTGAAAATCACCAGCTACTCAATAAATAGTTTTGCAGATGATAGTACTCTGCACAAGTCGTTCGAGCCCCTTCCTTCAAAAAGTAAAATTCACGAGCGAATTAATCCCGCCAGGAGAGACGCTGCCATAAACGTGAATAAAAACCTAAAAAAAAGTCACCGATTGGGGTGCCCAAAACCTGGCCAACTTCAACTCTACCAAAACACAGCTGTTGATTGTTTCCAGATCAAAGACCAAGTTCCCCAAAGATATTTTATTTAGTGATGAACCAACAGGTGAATGTAAAAGCATTCGTTTATGGGTGTCACAGTTTCAAATGACCTACTCTGGAACGATCATGTCATGGCGATGGCAAAAAGCGCGTCTAAAAAACTCGGCCTCCTAAATAGATGCAAAAAAATTTTCACTCCATACCAATTGCTCCATGTTTATAAGTCCTATATTCGTCCTTGCATAGAGTAATGCTGTCAAGTTTAAAGTGCTGCTTCTGTTTCCATCTTGGCCCTCTTGGACTCTGTTCAAAAGCGGGCTATACGAATTGTGGGTGATCGAGATTTGACATCAAAGCTTGATTCCCTACAACATCATCGCACTGTTGCTGACCTCGTTTTTTACAAATTTCGTCATCAACAATGCTCAGATGAAATCAGCAGAATCATGACAAAAACTTATTCTTACAATCAGCAATCGGCTACCGCAATCATTCAAACGGTCGAGATCGCGCACTGTCATACTGTACGATCGCAGAAAGACTTCTTTGTCCGAACTGCATACAAATGGAATAGTTTGCCGGAATCCTTAGTCTCTGATGGTTTCATCAATACCTTAAAAAGCAAGTTGTTGCAGAACCTACGTCTTAAAAGATATTTATGCGTTGTTGTGACACATATTGTAAACCCTATAACAAACACAACACTTTTTATTTAAAAAAAAAAATTTACTCTGGTTTTTGTTGTAGTGATATTAAGAAAAACTTTAGCACCTAATCGTGATTTCGATATCAAAAACAACACGCTCTGTTAAGGATTTTAATCAAGAGATTAAAGGTTGGGTCTATTTGAAAAATGGCAAACTTTTATCATACTCGCATGGTGATACAATTTCTATCAAACACAAACATCCAACTACTTGTTTTTTTTATTTTTTGTAATATAACTAAACATTCTTGAACATAAAAAATGGTCAAGTCATCTTAATACTATTATCATGGCTTTAGTAATCATAATACCATATATATCATGCGTAAAAACTTTACCACCAAGATGTTATAACGAAATATTTTGATCCGTTTTGAAATATTACCAGGATTAAGTTGGTTCAAATAATGATTAGAGATTATACTGTTGAAAAATATTCATGCATTTTTTGATTTCTTTTGAGAGGGTGTAATGCAATTTATCAGTAAAAAAAAACACGAATTCTCTCATTGATTTTTTACAATTTTCACTATTACAAGAAAAACAATATATCCATCCCTCTATTCTAACAAGTTGAGAAAAAATTAAATTTCTAAAGATTTTTTGCCTTTAAAATTATAAAATAAATAAACCATATCCTGAGGGAAACTTCGATTGGAAACGTAAACCCTTTTTTTTATTTTTGTTAATTTTAAGATATCATTTCCTACTACGTTCTCCTATCGGCAACAAATTTCTGAATGATGACCTAACTAAAAATACATCTTCATGATAATATTTTCTTATCACGTTCTAATCTGGGGGTTTTGTTTATGTTCCGATTTTCTGATATCATGAAGATGATTTTCATATTAATCTTAAGAAAATATGATTTATTTTTTATGATTGATTTGTCTCAAGAGTTTCAGATCAAGAAATAAAACTATTTGTTTTTATTATTGCATTTTCCTAGGTAGTTTAATATAATTCGTAATCTAATAAGAGAATAAAAATTGTAATCATAAATCCATTACACTAATATCATTGTCCTTTGTTTTCACGGAAAATCTTATTATTTTGGTCAGTAAAATGCATTTTCTTTTAGATTTTATTATGTTCCGTTCCTCTGTTTTTTAATGTTATTAATTTTATTACAATTTTTCTTTGATCTTTAGATGAAGAAAAACTTTCCGGGAATAATCTAAAGCAAGAAGACTAAGATTGTAATTCGTTTATTTTTTGTATCATATTTTTTTCGTGCAATATAATAAAGGGTCATTCGTTTCAAAAGGATACACAAAAAAGGCTTTTCATTGTTGAGAAATAAATTTATTAAAAAAAAATTATATAACAAAGAAAAAATAAAGTAAGTCGACGACAGTCGCATTTTTATTTTCTTTCTAGCTGTCTTTGTTTTGTTTAACTTTGTTATAGGAAATAAGAAAATTATTTACTTTGTATCATTTTTATTGTTGTTATTATTTATTTATATTTTCCGTTTCAAAGTTTATTTGAATTGTAAAAAAAAATAATATTAAAAATATTCTGTATATTTTGATTGTTATTGAAATGGGAATTAAGTGTTAGTCAAATATTAAAAGAAAAGTATATTCTTTAAATTTTGATCTACCTATGAAATTCCCATGTGAAGTAATTGCAAAGAAAATTTATTGTTATTGTTTTTAAGGGTCGGGGTAGTGTATGATAGTTTAAGTTTGAATTGTATGACTGGGATTTCTTTTTTTTCACTTGTAAATCATAGAATTTTATACAAACTGAGGAATTTCAATATTTTCAGAACAAAAAAGAAAAATTTAGATTTTAAAACAAAGAATAAAAATTTTATTGATAGCATTTTTTAATATTATATGTGATAGATGTAATGAATTTTGTGTTGGACAAACTGGTAGGTTCAACAAACATTGAATTAAAAAACAGAATTAACGTTAATTTGAAAATTAAATGTCAGATTAAATGTTTAAATGTTTATTTCTCAAAAGTTTTAAATTGAAATTGAAAATCGGTAGAACTGAAATAGTTCAGTAATTTTTCTGTCATATCCTGAGCTTCAGCTTCCAACCAAAGAACTATATTGAATTATTTGTTCACCAAAGATTCTTGAAAATATATCATCAATATGTCATTTGAAATGTAATAACAAGTGTCATACGTGCCATATTCTTTTTAACAAAGTTTGTTCTGTAGTAGAAATTACAATATCGGTCACAACCACACATTAATCGTTTTAAGACCAAAGTCACAAAATAACATGAATTCTAAGGTGTTTATGGACTCGAATTTTTTTTTTTTTTCTTAAAGAATGAAAAAATGAACAATAATTTTATCACTTTTTAAAATATGACCTAAACCAATATTTCATGATAGAAAAAATAAAATAAAAATAAAATCAAAAGGTAAAAAGAAAACTTACTATGAAAATTTGCAGGATTAAAACTAAACAACGACTAAAACAGGGAAAAAACTAAAATAAGATTGTCAATAATTCAATTAGTGGCACATTACTTGATCATGTGACAAACTGTCTTCTTCAATGGTTTAAGCCCATGCTATAGAGTTATAAGAACGTTAGTATCTTCGGGCAAACAATGACGTGCCATCACCAGTAAATTTTTCATAACTAAGAATGAGGGTGCTAAATTGGCCCTTCAAAACTCTTGGATCTTGGCAATACAGGTACAGGAAGTAACGACTTGGGAAAAGACAATTCTGTTTTATTCGCGGTATCTTTTCATGGTTTATCCAGGCCGAATGTAACCAAGCTATTATTTAACTTTCGTAATTGTTATAATGCTATTATTCAACCTTCGTAGTTTGGACTCGACCTGCTTTCCCACACGCATTAAAATTACATTAACCACAACTTTTGTAGTTATTGTCGTTTTTTTTAAGCCTAATTTCTTATATTCAGATCGTAATCGTCTGTTTAAAATTATCATAGAACAGTTGTGCAATCTCATTAATTCGGAATCGCGCTATTTCCCTATATAATTTCTTACAATCATTTCGTAATCAATTTTTTCATAAATCTTTTCTAATTTCGATATGAGTTAGTTGTGCAACTTCTTAAGTGGGTGCAAAACTTAACGAAAGACAACATCCAAGAAACAAACTTAGCGTTTTGTTATTGTTTGTGAACGACTGTTACTGGATTATAAATAGAAGGTGACAGATAGCTTCTCTCTTTTATTCTTGGATTAATTTTCCGATTGGATTCTGATGTGGGTTGAACTGTCAAAGAAGAGAGTCGGAATAATGGAGGTTTCGCAAACATGTTTTATTTTTAATTTATTAAAATTGTGTAGTAAATGGCGAGTGATCAGAAAATTGCGAAAACGGTGGTTAGAAGAAAAATATCGCTCAAAAACCTAAACCAGTTAAAATAAAACATCTAACCACTCCAAAAAGAAGAAAAAAATATATATATGTGTTTTGTGCCGGAAATCTAACCGTGAATAGCTAGTCTTCAATGTCAAATTGGCTTTATGTTGAGTCCAAATTTAAACTTTTAACAGTTTCTCAGGTAAACTTAATACATGATGTAGCAATCATAGTGTAATCATAAACAGTAATTGTTTTTTTTTTCTTAAATACTGAGAATCGCCTATGACTAAGTTTCGGATAATAGTTAGCTATGTTTTCGTTCTTTTAAAATTACCTGTGAATGATAGTAAAATGGTTAGCTGTCTTGATTTCTGTGTAAACTCGTATCGAATCAAAATAACCTACTTGTGGTGTGCAAATTTACAGCATAATCATAAACTTTAAATACTTAAATTATAAATATGTACTCAGAATCGTACCTAATTACGTTTAGAATAACTTTTAGTTTATTAATTACGAAATATTTTGTTTTTGTGTGACGTATTATCGTAACAAATAAAATTAATTTGAATGTGTAAATTCATAGCATAATCATAAACAGTAAAGTCATAAATTTTAAATACGTAGAGTATTTAGGATACAAGGATACGGTTAGCATAAGTTCTAGTTGTCTTAACTACCAAATAGTTTTTTTTTGTGTGAACTGTTAACAATTCAAATAAATATAGTTTTGCTGTGCAAATTTATTGTGACCTAAAGATTTTATTATTGCAAAATTCTGGATGAAGTAATTCGTCTTCTTCACGGTGCTATCAATCTTACAGCGGGATTGACTTATTTTGTTGATGTGTGAAAACTGTATGATCCTGGTTCATCGATTTGATGCAATATTGTGCTACCTATAGAGTCAAACCTCAAAGAATGAAATGATAGGCTGAGGGCGATACAGAGTGTACGAAGAGGGATCTGGAACAACTACGGGGTGATAATTTTTAACGCAATATTTATAGATGTATATATGGGTGTATATATCTGTGAGAATAGGATTGTGGAAGTGTGTGCAGGGGTGTGATCGGGATTGGGTGCGTGTGTGTGTATGTGGGTGAGGCTGCGCGAGTATATGATCGGTGAGAGTGTGTGAATGAGTGAGTAAATGTGGGATTGGACGTGGTGATCGCGGTTCTTTTCACGTAAGGGGTCGCCAGAGTCCACGCAGTTCACTTGTTTTTCTTTCTTATATCCGCTTTGTTATCATGTGTCACGCGTTCAATACAGTATTTGTGCTAGAGCAGCAGGATTTTTTTCTCGTCCACTTGGACTACAGCTAGCTTGGGCTATTAACACAATCTCGCTAGGTACGCGGCCTGCTATACCACTTCATTGTCGGACAACGAAGTAGCGCTTCATTACACAAATCGCAGTTTGGTTTGGGGGTGTAAAGCAGGATCGGACAAAGTTTGATTACTTTGTTGCTTTACTGCTGCAAGATGTTATATTGTCAGTTTTGGACATCATGCAATCACCACCGAATGATCAAATGTATGCAACATCAAAAAAACTTTATTGTAACGTTATTCATTGAGTGAAGAACGACGTTTGGAATCACTACTATCAAACTCCAGAATAGGGAATCGCAATCCATCAAAGTTTTAGCGATCGATGGTGTAATAGTTGCTATTGTAAACATTTGCCCATGTAATCCCAAAGCTCCCAAAATAATAATTAATAGTAGAATTTATAATATTTATTAATATTTATTTATAAGGTAAAGATTATAGATAAATGATGTTTCCTCGTCCACGGTTCACGATTGAGAGAGCGATCGATTTCAATTTCTATTTTTACAATCAACATCAAAATAACAGTAACAATATAAAAAATAATTAGAACTTGATTATTCTACAGGGAAGTGCAACTTAACGTTTACGTAGGTACATAGCACTCTTCTCCTCTTTAAAAGAAATCAATCCTCAATCAACCATTAATCTAAGAAATTATATAATTCAAAATTATTTAAAGTACTAAAAAAAAATTTAACAATTTAACAAAATTAAAACAATTGTAAACATTAATAACAATTTTAAAATTTAAAAAAATTTAACATATCAATTTAACATCTCAACAATTTATATGACAAAATCTAAGTGACAACAAAAAAAATTAATTTTGAATTCGATTCCGCGGCTTATCTCGCAATAAATATCTAGTTCTCTTGGATCTCGGATGCCATACATAATTCTCCTCCCGTTTTCTTTTATTACGCCTTGTATCGTCGATAGGTTCAGGAAGTAAATTTTTAAACAATGAACTGGTTGGTGAATATTGTATGAAATTTCTTCTTCTTTGGAAGACTTTTAATTGGTCTCTATGAGCTGTTCTAGTGTTCCCGTTAATAGATATTAAATATACAAATTTTGAAATACGTTTAATGACTTTCCCTAAAATAAATTTATCAAATTTACGGTTAAATTTATTGTAATATAGAATCTCCTGTCCAATACCTAAATCGAAATTATTTTTATAAACTTCCTTAAACTTTCTTGTGTTATTTTCAATATTAAATCTCACCTGTTTCGGGAAAGGTTTACAAATGTTTTTAATTTCTTTGCTTAAACATGATCTATTACTTACCAAGGATAGTAATGTTTTCGGTTTATTTACGAAAATGAGGTCAGCGGGTGCTTTGCCAGTGACTGTAGAAGGTGTATTTCTATAGGAGAACAAAAAGTTGAGAATTTGGGATTGAATATCTAGCGTACAGTTATCCGATAAATTCTTACGTAACAACGCCTTAACCGTTTGAACACCGCGTTCCGCCAACCCATTACTTTGCGGGTGGTACGGTGGACTATGTTTTAAAATAATACCATGAGACTGGCAGAATCGTTCAAACATTATTGAATTAAATGGCGGTCCATTATCACATACAATGACATTAGCAAAACCAAAATTTGCGAATTGTATTTTCAGCTTGTCTAAGACATTCCGTGCATCGGTTTTATATAATAAGTAAATATCCGCCCATTTGCTGAAATCATCCATAGAAATTAAGAAATGATATTTTCCAAACTGCAATAAATCCAAATGTATTCTATCAAACGGTTTTGTAGTTGGTTCCCAAGTACTAGTGGGACAGTCAGGTACCATTTTTCTATTGACATTACAACTTTTGCAAGTGTTAATAAACATGGTAATGTCTTTATCTAGACCAAGCCACCAGACTGAGGATCTAGCCAATAGTTTGGATCTAACAATACCCGGATGTTCCCGATGAAGCAATTCCAAAATATTTTTGTGGTATATTGAGGGAATTAAAATTCTATCTCCGAAATAAATACAATTATCCTCACATGATAGAGAGTCAGAAATTCGATAATATGGTTTGAGTTCCAATGGGATACTCGTCTTTGGCCAACCGTTTACTATATATTCATAAACTCGCACTAAAATTTCATCTTTCATTGTTGCTTCAGCAATTTGAATTTTAGTCAATGGGCTTTCGCACTCAGAATTAAAAGAATTAATATCTAAATCAGTAAACGAATTAATAGAATATTCATCAACTTCCGTAGGTTTATCTAGTGGTAACCGAGATAAGGCATCAGCATTGCACATGAGCGAGCTTTTCCGATAACGAATCTCGTATTGATACATCGATAAAATTATAGCCCAACGTTGTAATCTCGCTGCTGCTACAGCGGATAGATTTTTTGAATTACTGAAAATATGTTTTAAAGGCCGATGATCACTGTAAATGACAAAAGGTTTCCCAAAAATATATTTATTAAATTTTCGTACCGCAAAAAGTATCGCGAGAGCCTCTCTATGTAACTGACTATAGTTCCTTTCTGAGACACTTAATGTGGATGACGCAAATAAAACTGGCCGTTCTTTGCCATCAATTATGTGTGCCAATACAGCACCAACTCCATATGGGCTGGCATCACAGGAAATCACAATTGGTTTCTGCGGATCATAGTGTGTTAGAATATTATCACAATGCAACAAAAAGGATTTACAATTGTTAAATGATTTTTCACAATCATTGCTCCACACAAACTTGGAATCTTTTCGCAAAAGTTCGTATAACGGATGTAAGTGTAAGGCAAGATTTGGAATAAATTTTCCATAATATGTAATCATACCTAAAAATGATTTAAGTTCCGAAATATTTTTAGGGCTACGTGCCTTTTCAATGGCTTCCAGTTTTTCTGGATTTGGACGAAGTCCGGCTGCTGAAATAATATGGCCAAGATATTTAACCTTATCTTTAAAAAATTCGCATTTACCAAAATTGCATTTAATATTATGCTGTTTTAATCTGTTAAGAACTAAAATAAGTTTTTGATAAAGTTCTTCTTGTGTTTTACTGCCTATCAATATATCATCGAGATATATTTCGACACCGTTAATATCTTTAAGTACCGTTTCCATTATCCTTTGAAATATGGATGGTGCAGAATTTACCCCGAATGGGAGACGCTGAAATTGGAATAATCCCTTGTGGGTATTTATAGTTAATAAAGGTTTCGACCTTTCAGAAACCGAAAGCTGTTGATAAGCTCCTTTCAGGTCAAGAACGCAAAAATAAGAATAATTTGCCAACGAAGCTAATACTTCATCAATAATAGGAAGAGGATAATGCTCCGTTGTCAAATATCTATTTATAGTAATTTTAAAATCGCAGCAAATTCTGATACTTCCATCAGGTTTAGCTACTACCACTATAGGTGAAGCCCAGTCGCTGGATGTAACTGGTTTTAAAATTGATTTTGACACCATCAGTTCGAGCTCTTTTTCCACTTGATCACGTAATCTAAAAGGTAAATTATATGATCGATGGAAAATTGGGTGTGCATCATCTTTCAAAACCAAGTCAGCTTCAAATCCCAAAATAGGATCAGAATTACTATTACAATCAAAAACACTGGGAAATAAATTGCGTACCTTGCTTATGTTATCCGATAATTGAGAAGTAACTTTGTTCACAAATGTTGTGTCGATTGCATTATTATCTTCATAAGCAATTTCAAAAATTTTTTGCCAGTTAGGGTATATCAAATCCATCCAGTTCCGACCCATAATTGGATAACATGGTTTATTTGTTCGGACAACTGTTAAAACGGTATTATATTTTATGTTTCTTGCTTCTACATTCACGGCAAAACCTCCGACAACCTCCACATTACTACCTGAAAGTAATTTTACAAAATTAATATTAGTATATTGTTTAATATGATAATTGGAAAAATATTTATTATAAGTAAGAAAATCTATTACGGAAAGACATGCGCCGGAATCACACTCAAAATCAATTTTAATATTTTCTACTTTTAAGCTAACATAAACTGGTGGTTTTGTTAATATTTCTAAACTAAACTGATTTATTCTTAAGTTATTAAAATTTAAATTATTTACGTCCCTTTTTGAACATCTCTTTGCATGATGACCCACAATTCCACAGTTGAAGCATTTCATTCGTACACCAGGGCAGCGATTGGAAGAATGGTTGTATGGACATCTAGAACATTGATGTGTTGATCTTGAACCTGATCGTGAATTTGTACGATAAGTACTATATTTAGACGAACTTCTTCTTCGATTAAAACTCCGAAATCTTGATCGATTACGTGGCCTTGAATATTGGTGACGTGATTGATCATTCGATTGAATTAAATTTATCCCAATAGCTGTATCTTCTCGTATCTTTCTCTGTTCAATTCCGGTTAACTCCAAATGTATAGCATACTCACTAGCTTTTTGAAAAGTGCTATTTTCATCGCATTTATTTAACAAAAGACCTTGAATATTTTGGTCTTTAAGTCCAGTAACAAACTTATCGCGAAGCATACGGTCTAAAAACGCTTTGTACTCACACGTGGTTGCGAGAGTTTTTAATTCAATGATATATTCCGAAATAGTTTCATTTGGTAACTGGTCACGTTTGAGAAATTTGAAGCTTTCCGCTATTAAATTCCTTGTTGGCTTAAAATGTGTTTTAAGAATAGTCTCAATTTCTTTAAAACTCTTTTCCGTTGGATCATCAGGATACATTAATTTTCTCAATATACTAAACGTTTCACCTCCAATTAACGTGAGAAACAAGGAAACTTTTTGTTCTTCTTTTGTTGCATTGCATTTAAATATTTCTTTCATTCGCATCAAATACTCTTCAAAATCTGAACCGGGAATAAAATTTTCGATCGTACCAATGAACGGCATATTTGAAATATTTTATATAAAACATCCAATTACAAAAAAAATTACGAATGAAACTAGCAGTAATTTAAATACTTGTTGTATCACAAAACTATTCACCAAATTATTTTTTTTAACACAAATTTTGAAGCACAATATTTACCATTATAGTGTTGCTTGAAAATCTCCATTTTCCTCTGTCGCCAATGTAATAGTTGCTATTGTAAACATTTGCCCATGTAATCCCAAAGCTCCCAAAATAATAATTAATAGTAGAATTTATAATATTTATTAATATTTATTTATAAGGTAAAGATTATAGATAAATGATGTTTCCTCGTCCACGGTTCACGATTGAGAGAGCGATCGATTTCAATTTCTATTTTTACAATCAACATCAAAATAACAGTAACAATATAAAAAATAATTAGAACTTGATTATTCTACAGGGAAGTGCAACTTAACGTTTACGTAGGTACATAGCAGATGGAAGTTCTAGCTGGTTCATTTACTTGTGTTTCAAAAAATCAGTTATTAAAATTATGGATGCGTTGAGCTCTAATAGCAACCGATTAAAAATCCCCATCAAAGTTAACATCAATTGCCGAGAAGATTTGAGAGACCTCGAGTTTAACACAAACCACTGGAGGAGATTCTAAAACCTCAACACTACCAGGCGTTTATAATAGTATCACGATTTTGGGACTATGTTCAGTTATAGCACGTGATGAACCGAAGTCAGGCCATTAGCGTAATCTCACAGTCGTTCACGCAAGTTCGTTTAAAGGAAATTCTCTATTTCACAATCGTGTACAAATTAAACGCAGTCGTGTACAATTATAACAAATTTGGAATCAAGGCCCAACAATGTTACGAACCATTTCAATTTAAGGTAAATAACAGTCCAAAAAAACTGGTAATTTAACGGCAACCAGTAATTCGATACGATCTCGCCGTGTATTTTAGTTTTGTCATGAATTTTCTCACGTATTCACTGCGTGATTTTTTTCTTTCTTTCGCACGGTTAACATGGAAAGAAACTACTTCATGATACTGGGAACACACCTTCGTTAGACGAAATTTATTCGTCTGTAAAGTTCCAACTGTTAAAGTCAACATGGGGGAGGAAAATGAATTTACTAAAATTCTAAGAGATTTTGCTGCCCTGACACAAAATTTGAGATTCAATCTTCCAGTCACACACAGAATTTAACAATAATATCTCAACAGAGGACCGATTACAATTCTCGAGACTAAAACGACTTGACCCGATTCGTCGCAAAGTCTCAAAACAGGCATTCGATGATATGAGCAGCTTTTACATTTGCAGACTATATTCGTCTCAATCCTCATTATCGTTATATAAGGTTGATAAAGTCAGTGAAAATGATTGAATATCTTGTGGGGATTTTTATCGATTAAATGCTATTACAACACCCGACTGATACCTAATACCTCACATCCAAAATGTCATTTACATGCGCATATCATCACATACTTGTGCTGAAAGAAGACATTTATAAATCCACAATAACAACTGCGTTCTATCTATATGAATTTATGCGCATGCCATTCGGGTTAAGGAACGCAGGACCATTATTTAAACGATTCATGAACAAATTGACTAAACTTTGCGTTCATCTATATCAATGAACGTTCACTAAACATCCTGAGCATCCACTCACAAGAATCAACAAAGTTGAGCTTAGTGACCGATGCTTCAAGTAGAGTTGTTGAATCCGTCTTGCAACAGCGTAGGGAGAACGTAAATTGGGCACCTCTTACTTTTTTCAGCAAACATTTTTCAACCGCAAAGCAAAAGTATGCCGCTTTTTACCGGGAGTTGTTTGCCATCTATCTCACAATCAAGCATTTCAGATAGCTTTTTCAGTACCACCCGTACAAAAACATATTTTACATGGTCACATAAATCGCATCAAACATTATGTGGATCGTACTGAACGATGCGGAGACAGCAAGGAAGTAGTCCAGAACTACGTCCAGAATTACGTCACTGCTCACTTGATCACGGCTTATAATGGCATCAAATCCTTGCTACTTTCACTTGATGGAGATGTCTAAAGAAGGGATGAACCAGTTTTAAGAAATTTGGATTCTTATCAGGTACTAAGGGATCGGGTGAACTGGGACGAGTTAAGGTCCATTGCTCCCCAAAACCTTCGTTGAGCTGTGTATAAATACTATTTAAATGATGCTTATGTGGATCAGATGGTGACCTACACGATATACAGAGGTGACCTACCCGGTAAATCCTTACAGATGATAAAGCTGTACTAAGAGCACTGCTAAACAGAAAGCAGAAGCCAAAGAAGGGGGCTTACAAATTCATCATAAAGGTTAGCGCGCTTAACTGACGACTGGCTCAACTATTTTCGGAAAGTGAGGTGATTGAGATTCTAAGCATTAAAAAATGCAACATTAGTGGCAGATGTAGCTACCTTAGAAGATCTTAGGGTCTTATGTCAGAAATTTGAGAGGCTATGGTCATCCTTGGCAAGATCATCAGAGATAGCTGGACAACTAAGGATTAGTGAAACCCTATACCAACTGCTGTTTACTGAACCCGGCCCATACTGACAGAGGTAATAGACACAGTTTCACCAATTTCAAACAAACGGGTGGCAATTACCTTCTGTGCATCAACAGATGCACACAATGAACCAGATTCCACTTCGTTTCAAATTCCGATACGATGGAAAAAAAACCTTAATGCGCCTCGAACGTTTTCGACGTTATCTGAAGTTGCCAAAAATTCTTAATAAGGCATGTGCCGCTAATATTATTTCTCAACTAAATTATTCTAGGCCGCATACTTACGTCAATATCTTTAATAAATATGTATACATCCTTCTAGGTAGTGGACTCGCTATCAGCAAACTAGGAAAAAATACCTTGGAACTGTTAAATGACGCCGGCATTTCATATCATATATTTTCATGTACCAGCCGCACAGAGGATGACACACCTAATCAAATTTTGGAATATGTCGATGTCCTCATATCTTTTAATGGCTCCACAAAATCGTTTCGTTTCTATGTTGTCCTAAGTCTGGAACAAGAGCTGTACCTAGGCTTCAATATCTGGAGGAATATTGGTGTCACTCCTTCAATTGCTGGTGAACTGATTCCGAGTGTTCGAACCCGAGTTCGAACCTCTCATAGTCTTGGTGATCCAATTAACGAAGAGCTTTATCATACCACAGTTTCACAAACAATGTATGATATAAAATCACAAACCATGGCTGACCCTGTATATGGTTCTGGTTCACCAAATTCCCTTCTCACAGTCCTGAAATACTCGTTAAAACCTTGTTTTACAGCAGTTGAAGATGATGCAACTACTTAAAAAATCGTCGAATGACAGTGGAAAAATTCAACAAGTAAAAAATAATTAAGTGATGAAGAAGTTTCAACTTTGAAATTGTCATCGCCTCATCGGCGTAATCGATAGCGTGTCTGCCCAAGGGTTCGAGCCGGGCACTGACGAGGTAAGTTCGAATCCCAACCGAAACACGAAAAATGTGAAGTGGAGTTTTTTTCTGAGAAACTTCAAACCATACCTTTGAATTGAAAATATTCCAATTACGTCTTTACTTACTTGAGTTTGATTGATCTAAAAAATTCAAAATTAAAATTAAAATGTTTTAAAAAAATTTTTACATAATATATATATATTGCACTATTATAGTAATGAAAGTTGATTTTGCTTCATTTTTGACATATATGAATTTCTTTTTTATTTATAATTAATGATATTTTGTATAAAACTAAAACTCAAACTTTTATAAATTTAATGAGCTTAATGCCGGAAAGCTAATCTTTTCGAAGTTAAAACTAAACTCAATTCTAACAAACAAACTCGCTTGAAAGTTAAAACTAAACTAATATTTATCTCAATGTGGTTTTACACAACGACTTGATTTTTTAAGAGATTTCTATTTATCTCAGTTGCTGCGATCGAATGTCTCAAACTATCCAATAAACATTAACCCATACAAGAAAATCTGACGTGTAAAAAAACAAATGAAACAGACAGAGTTTATCAAAATATTTCAAAGTTTATCAAAATAAACAATCAATCAATTGGAGATCGAATTGTGTGAATTTGATTGGTACAGCTTTTGTTGTGTTGAAGGCCTGCTTGTTCATTTTATAATTGCTTGTTAACGATTGGAGATATTTTTTTAAGAATGAAGTTCTTAAGAATGATACCACATTGAAGTAGTGAGCGCATGTTTCCTTTTTCAGTGCTTTTCAGCAGTTTTGTGAATGTTTAGTGTATAACTTCTAAGATTTTTCTTTGCCATCGTTTTCAACTTTATTTATTTATAGCATTTTTTCACATATCTGTTGTGTTTTGGTGACAGAATTACACCTAAAGCAAAGTCATAACTTTTGTTAAATTGTGCATATCATGACATCTCCGGATGAATTATTACTCCAAAATATTTATATTTATTGACTTTATATATATATATATATATATATATATATATATATATATATATATATATATATATATATATATATATATATATATATATATATATATATATATATATATATATATATATATATATATATATATATATATATATATATATATATATATTCACCCAAGTATATCATTTCAATCGTCGATACGATCGGACGTGTTTTTGTTTTGTTAAATTTCAATTTCAATGATTAGTAAAAAAGTATTAAAATTAATAACATAACATAAACTGTTTGTGGAATACTCAGAGTGTTTTAGTTACATAATTTATAAAGAAAAAAATACTAATCTTTCTTATTGAATATTGAAATTGATAAATTTGTGTCTTTTTAGTGATAATTACCGCTACATTGTTTGTAGAAAAAAAATTTTTTATCGAAAAAAAAATTACCAAACGGATATTCAAATTGCTGTTAATTTCTCAAAACATATTTTATCAAAAATTTTGCGAATATGGAAAACAATTGCATCGAATGTGGCTCTTTATCATTGGAACATAATTTTTGTTGTATTGGATGTAAATGTGTTATTGATTTTTAATGTGCTGGTATAAAAAGTAAAACTACGTTTGAATTAATCAATGAATTAAAAAATCTACATTATGTATGTATGGATTGTAATGATGTTATAAATTCTAAGCTTGTGTTCGCCAAATTATCTGACTCTGTTGGTAGTATTGAGGAGAATATAAACAAATTACATCATGAGCTGATACATATAAAATCAAAATTGGACCGTTATAATTTTGGCGATAATACAATGCGTACACATAATACTAACACAGCTAGCACACTTATTATTCAAGAATCTCTAATTGACAAATCATCCGGTTATCCCGTTGATCATAGAAATAATAATAATACATCTAACAATATCGAAAATGAAACTTTGGCTGCAAGTGTTGTTGTCAATGAAAAACAAAATAAAAACAAAAATAAAAATAAATCGAAAAAAATGAAAAAGTCAAACAATCATAATAAAATTGACGGTGCTGTACGTACACAAAATTTGGATGCAAACACTATGCAGATTGACAATGGGACTCATGAAAAATAATGACAAAGATAGTGTGGTCATTGGTACTGGGAATATTATTTCTTCTATTGGTGCAGTTACCCCTAAAAAATGGATTTTTGTGTCGAGAATTAAACGAAATGTAACTGACGAAGATTTCAAAAACTGTATGACATAGTTATACATAGTTATGACATAGTTATACAACAACTTAAAATTCCTGACGCAAATTGTTTCCGTATGAATAGTACTATGCGATACGGTGTTACTCCGGATTATGTATCATATAAAGTTAGTGTACCATTAGAACACTTTGAAGCTGCGATGAAACCTGAAGCCTGGCCGGAAGGATTGCTCATTAAAGAATTCATTTTGAATCAATCAAATTTTCGGAAACCACGGACAATTCCTCCGCGGGATCTGCGTATCTGAATTTAGTTAATCAAAATTTAGTTAATCAAAATATTAATCTGAATAATAATTTTATTTATTTTCAAAATGTAAGAGGTATCTCATCGAAGTCTTCGGAATTTTTGCGTTTTGTCTGTGCTACATTGTATCCTGTTTATGTTTTAATTGAAACTAATTTTAATATGTCCATTAACAGTTCAGAGTTTTTTCCTGCTGAGTATATAGTTTATAGATGTGATCGCTCAGAACTTAACAGTGTTTAATCTAAAGGTGGTGGAATATTGATTGCAGTTCACTCATCTATAGCAAGTTTTGAAGTAAAAACTGATATTGTTACCGAAATGTTATGCCTAAAGCTCACAATTCATAATAAACCATTGTATATTGTTGGACTATATATACCACCACGATCTACTGCTGATGTTTATTTAAATTACACAAATTGTCTTAACAACATGTGCGATAAATTGGATTTAAATGATAGAATGTTGGTGTTGGGTGATTTTAATCTACCGAATATCATATGGAAGGAAGATGATGACACAAATTGTGCCTTACCATACAATATGACTTCAGATGCTGAGATTTCTTGTATTGATTCACTTTTGTCTTTCAAATTAACCAAGTCTGTAACAACATTGGACGATTTCTGGATCTTTTCTTCACAAATGATGTATATTTATTTAATGTAAGTGAGGCTCCTATTCCTTTTATTGTAAACGATATAAATCATAAATCTATGGAAATTTCTTTAAATAAGTCTGAATTTATGCTCTCAAAATTGTTAAATAATACAAATTCTACTAAATTTTTTGATTTTAAACGTGCTGATAATAATGGTCTGATCTCATACTTCAATTCTATTGAATGGTCATCATGCTTGTCTGGTCTCGATCTGAACCGCGATGTTCAAAAGTTTTATGAAATTTTGTTCACGGGATTTGAAATGTTTGTTCCAATCTCTTTAAAGAAAAATAACGTATGCAATCCTCCATGGTTTGATAAAATATTAATAAATTTAAAAAATCGTAAAAAAAAACTTTATGCTAAATGGAAAAAATCCAAAAGTTTAATCGATAAATCTTCTTATCTTGCTTTATCAAATGATTTTGATGCTTACCATCTAACAGCATATAAGAAGTATTTGTTAAAAATTCAAAATAATATAACAGACAATCCTAAGCAGCTTTGGAATTTTGTAGACTCAAGAAGAAGTACTAGCGGTTTTCCATCAACTATGTTCTACAATGAGGGAAGTCGTTCTGAGTCCAAAGATGTTGCTAACTTGTTCGCATCATTTTTTCAAAAAGTTTACAGGCAAGATGATATTGATAAAGATAAATGATGTAATAAATAATAACACCATTTATACACCATTTATATCTCAAGCTGATATTAGCAAATCGTTACGTAAATTTAAAGAAGGATGTGGACCTGATGGTGTTCCATCAAGTTTTCTAAAAAATTTCGGAAATGTGCTATCTTTCCCACTATCAATTCTATTTAACCAGTCTCTGTCAACTGGAGAATTTCCATCCCAATGGAAATCTTCTCATGTTATTCCAATATTCAAGGCTGGAAATAGGAGTGATGTTTCAAATTATAGACGAATTTCTATTCTATCAGCTATTCCGAAATTGTTCGAATCTATTGTAAGCGACTACATGTATTTCAATTTAAAATCCCTTATTGTTGTCGAACAACACGGATTTTTCAAGGGTCGTTCTGGAGTCTCTAATCTCGTTGAATTTTCAAAGTATGCGATTGAAATTATTGAATCGAATGAACAACTTGATGTAATATACACTGATTTTTGTAAGGCATTTGACTCCATCAATCATTTTATAGTTTTGGAAAAATTAAAGTCGTTTGGTATTGATGACAAATTCATAATGTGGCTAGAATCTTATCTCACTGGACGTGTTCAGAATGTAAAAATTAATGCCAGCATATCTGACCCAATCAAGGTCTATTCAGGGGTACCGCAAGGTTCTCACCTAGGTCCTTTAATATTTATTTTGTTTCTAAACGATATAGCTAAAGATTTAAAATTTAAATTTTATATGCTGACGATTTGAAATTATTTTTTCGTATTAAGTGTCAGGAAGACTCCATCAAGTTACAAATGGATCTAAACACAATAAATCTTTGGTGCGAAAAAAACTTTTTATTTCTTAATGTTAAAAAATGTAAATTTATGTCATTTTCACGTATCTCTTCATTGATCACTTATGACTATATGGTCAGAAGTGATAAACTTGAACGTGTTCTTGAAATGAAAGATCTAGGTATTACTTTTTGTCCGACAATGTCTTTTAATAGACATATTGATGGAATTATTGCCAAAGCAAACTCAATGTTTGGTTTTTTGAAACGTGTTATGAAAGAATTTGAGAGTCCCAAGGCGTTTATAGTTTTGTATCAAGCATATGTGCGTTCTCAGCTTGAATATGCTTCTTGTGTTTGGTCTCCCCATTACGAGCGGCATATAAAGAGAATTGAGAGCGTCCAGAAAAGGTTTTTAATCTTCTATGCCTGGAAAACAAACCAATTTGACCGTTCTAAACGAAGGTGGGAGAATATTAGAGATCTTGCCCCATACGAGGATAGATGTAGAACTTTGAAGCTCGAACCGCTTGAACTTCGTCGACAGTCTGCTGGTGTTATATTTATTTCCGACTTATTGAATGGACATATGAATTGTCCTAATCTTTTAAAAAATTTAAAATTGTGTGTTCCTATAAAAAATTTAAGAAATCGTCAAACCCTTGCAACAAATTTTCATAGAACAAATTATGGTTGTCATGAACCTTTAAACTTTATGTGTAAACGATATAATGCTCAAAGTGATCGTTGTGATTTTAATAAGTCGAAGTATGAAATCAGAAAATTGTTGAAAAAATAAAGACAAGTTTGTGTATTGTGTCTTATTTTTGTTTTTGTTTTTATAGGCCAGTAATAATAGGAGAAAAAATTAGATAAAAAAAAAATAATTCGTTACAGCAAACTGACAGTGGGATATTGTAGAACACGATATTGTAAAAGAGGGAAACATAAATCGAACCAGCAGCTGCTATCCGGGGGAGAATGGGGAGGGTTTTTAGGGGTTGAAAAGGGTTTTTCATGATTTCTGGCTAAACCGTGCATCCTATCAAAAAGAGTTATATGTAAAAGTTGTAGGGAATAAAAAGATCTACACTTTTTGTACGGACCATTTTTACCCTCACCTCAACATTTTTCGAAAAAAATGCGAAAAACCGATTTTTTTCTTTTTTCTTGTTTTCTTTTACAAAACAAATTTTATGAAGTTCAAATTTTGGAAAAAGATACCTCCATTTATTGGAAAAAGGCAGCAATTTTTTCGGAGGGAAATATTTAGACGTTGTTGTTAAAATTAATTTTTTTGAAAAAAAAAACCAAATTTTTAACTGCGATTCCTCTTAAAACTACGCCTCCTAAGGAGTTCAGTTTTGACTCATTTACTCGTTCTTACGTCTATTTTTGATAAGTGGTAAAAAAATGGTACACTGTTATGGAAAAAAAGGCGGGAAAATTGAAAAAACCGAGAAAATCGCTTTTTTTTTCGTGGTAATTTGCATATTTATCGTTGAATAATCGTTATTAATTAATAAAATCATTTAAATTTTTAATGATAAATGTAAACGACGATCATTTGGAAATAAATTAATGAATAATTATATGCTTTCGTTACTTTTAGTTTATTTAGGTAACAAAAAAGTAAATTTTATTCTTCAAACATGGCGATCTCAAAAAGTACCTTTTAGTTTTCTTTCATGTTTTTTATATTTTACAGATTTGTTATTTACTTAAAACATACTAAACCTATAAGGACAATTGTTATTTTTTGTTTTTGAGAAAAACACATTTGAATATAGGTTGATTTTTTTTGTACTTTGTGCCATACACTAAACCCAAGTTTACTGATTCTATTAAACTTATTTTGGGTTTAGAAGGTACTAAATGAGGTTTAAAGAAGGTACTAAATAACCCTTTTTTGGGGTTTTCTGAAGGTTTAATATTTTACCCAAAACATACTCAAATTACAGACAGACGTTTTGTTCGACGATAAAAACCAATTCGAATATTGGTTAGCAAAAATATGCCAGTTGCAGATTTTGCTGAAATTTATCAAATAGATAGTGAATTTTCCTTTCAATTACAATAAAAAATTCATATTAAATTAAAATATATCATATATTAATTATCATATATTATAAACTAAAATAAGCATTAAATATTTTAGAAAAATGAAAATTCTGCCAATCCCACGTACTTTCGAAATTAAATTGCTCAAGAACGGCTTCACCAATTTTATCAAACTTTTTTTTTTTTTGTAGGTGATTAGTTAATCGTTTGAAAAAAAAAAATAATTAATTGTTTTTGTAATTAATTTTTAAATTAAAATATTAAAAAACTTTTTTAAAGTTGGCGCTTGGGTTGAAGATCAATTGAAATTTAATTTATTTTTTTTTGTAAAAACAGTTCTATCCTTACTCTAAAATATTACAAATTTACAAAGAGGCTAATATTCGTGTTCTTGAGATATTTAATTTTTAAGATTTTTAGTACGACTGAAATTCTAATTGTTGATTATTTCTTCGAACAATTTTTATCAAGTTCGAAAACGAAAGCATCTAATTATTCATGAATGTATTTCCGAATGATCGTTGTTTACGTAATAATAAAAAAAAGAATATGATTTTATTAATTAGTAACAATTATTCAACGATAAATATGCAAATTACCACAAAAAAAGCAATTTTTTCGGTTTTTTCAATTTTCCCGCCTTTTTGTCCATAGATTTATACTTTTTTTACCATTTATCAAAAATAGACGTAAGAACGAGTAAATGAGTCAAAACTGAACTCCTTAGGAGGCGTAGTTTTAAGAGGAATCGCAGTTAAAAATTTGGTTTTTTTTTTTCAAAAAAATTAATTTTAACAACAACGTCTAAATATTTCCCTCCGAAAAAATTGCTGCCTTTTTCCAATAAATGGAGGTATCTTTTTCCAAAATTTGAACTTCATAAAATTTTTTTTGTAAAAGAAAACAAGAAAAAAGAAAAAAATCGGTTTTTCGCATTTTTTTCGAAAAATGTTGAGGTGAGGGTAAAAATGGTCCGTACAAAAAGTGTAGATCTTTTTATTCCCTACAACTTTTACATATAACTCTTTTTGATAGGATGCACGGTTTAGCCAGAAATCACGAAAAACCTTTTTCAACCCCTAAAAACCCTCCCCATTCTCCCCCGGATAGCAGCTGCTGGTTCGATTTATGTTTCCCTCTTTTACAATATCGTGTTCTACAATATCCCGCTGTCAGTTTGCTGTAACGAATTTTTTTGTTGTTAAAATACTATTTTTCCTGGCCTATTAAGGCATACTTATATTTTTGATAATAAAATGAAGTAAAAATTTTAAATGATTGACTTGATATAAAATATAAATATCGAATATGCTAATTTTAACCTTTGTTATTGTATTTTAAAATTGTATTGGAACAATGTAGCTCCTAATTAATTTTTGTCAATAAATAAATAAAAAAGACATGGATATTCGATGAATGTTTGCACCCTTTGGCCTTTCGTACAATAATGTTTGTCGTTTTCATTATATTTATTGTTAAATGGTTCTTGATCAAGATATCCGAGAGTATTAATGAATCAGCGTTCATAATTTGTTCCATATCTATGTAAATATCCTCAGTATACACAATGACGATTTGATCTGCATATAAAAACATCTCAGCTGCAAGTTTGCACTATAGCGACATTACTAATTCATAAATTAAAAAGTGTTGGTTCCCATATGCTACCTTGAAAGACTGGAAACTCTGCTTTTTCATGAAAACTATGAATTTCATCTTCAAAATTAAACTAAAATCTATCATTCAGATAACTTTCGAGTCACTGGTAGGAATTTCTCTTGAAGCGCATGTTAGAAAGTTTGTTTAACATTAATTCACGTAGGACATAATCAAAAGCTGTTTTAAGATCTATAAGGGTTAGTCCAACTTTTTTCTGTTAATCACAAGAGTGCTGTTTCTTGGAAATGACATCAAATAGTGCTGACTGTGTGTTGCTGTATTTTCTGAAACTATTTTGATTTTAATTCAGCTTTTTTTTTGCTTTGATTTTTACCAGAAAGTGGTGAACACGTCTCTCCATAAATGTGTTTTTAATTTTTAGAAGACTTACAGTTCTTGTTGCTCAAGAATTTTCAACATTTTCCTAAATTTTATTTCTTACAAATACCCGAGGTAGGTCAAAAATGAAATAATAATTAAAATTGCAAATTGAATTACGCAGTTTCTTAAAATGAATTTTACTGAATTAAGATAGTGATTTAGTTAGATGATTGAATGTAAATAGGGCTGATCGTTTTTTTTCTTTTTATTCAAAGTTAAGCATGTTTAGTGTTAATTATAACAGATTACAAATTAACGTCTCTGAATATCCAAAGATACCATGCTAACTAGGGTTTGTAATGCAGCGCTGCTTCGTTGACTAACAACGATGTGGCATAGCAGGTCGCGTACCTAGCGAGATTATTTTTTTTGCCCCAGATGGGGTCGAGAGAAGAATGCCTGCTGCTTCAGCACAAATAACGAAAGTTGTACGCGTAACATGAGATAAAAACGAAAGTAAGAAAAAAAAATCATGTGAACTATACAGACCCTGGCGACCCCCGTGTGTGAAAGAACCACGATCACCACGTCCAACCCATACGATCGATCCTACATTCACACACGCTCGTATTTCACACATTCACATACTCGCGTATTGCACACATCCACACACTCTTGCACTCCATCCGCGCGAACACCTACTCGCACATCCACCATCGCATGCACACCCATACATATCCATCCACGCACATCTCCTTCTCAGGATGGCAATATCTTATGATTTGGCGAGGAAACCAGAGAAAACCAAACGTAAGCCAAACCAAAACGTAGCGCTAATCGCGAATGGGATGGTAATAACCTGTGTTGTGAAATATTCCATCACTACCATGCTTAAATCTGTGAACCAAAGTTTATGTATAACCACAAAAAAAATACATGGTACAGGAACTCGCTGCGAATGTGAATCTAGTTTCCACCTCCTGGTAGTCAATAGTACTACTATTACTGCAACATTCCTTACATCAGAATTAACCAAAAGCTGTTCAACTGTTTCCATTAGCCCCGACTGATCACCCTTGCACCACTCATTCCATGAATTAATCAGTGCTGTCAATACTTTTCCATGTTTGGAAATGGTTTTTTTTCATAAGATTAGACCTGATCCACATATATGGTTAGTAAACGAGATGTAAATCCCCCCAACCGCCATTGAATCGTTTCCACTAAATTTGGTTCCCAGCCTATCGAAACCATGCACATCAAAAACAATTCTTGACATGACAATCATTTTTATGTTGTAAGGTAGCATATGCATTACCGAATCGATCAAAAACATTATTCGTTGAGAGGTAATAAATGATTTAAATATCCGTATGATCACAATAGAATGACGATATTCGTTTTCTTTTTCTTTGATTTTCATCCATAACATCCTCCTTCAATAATCTATTCGTTACTGTTATTGCCCGAATTTAGGGTTTCATTACATCATCAAATTTACGCCAAACTACATCAATTGATGGATTAAATATTAATAAGTCATCCAATTTGTGTTTTATTTTAATTATTTTTCAGTTGTTATTAATAAGTTTTACCATACTTAAGTAGAATTCTTGTTTATATGTTACATGCAACAACTAAACTCATTCACACGTATCCCCATCACACACATCTATATACACACACTCATACACCTACAAACATACCCATATTCATTCATATATGCAGATAGAATTAAATTAAAATTATGACTCACCCGAGGTTTGTGGTCGATCCCTCTCCGCCATCCCCTTAACCCGCTGCCTAACCTATAAAGTCCATCAGATCCATATAATTCCAATCCTTCGTTCAGCCCAGCAGAACCAAACAGTCATCCAGATGACAGGAGTACAGGGCGTACGGTATTTGATGTACACCAAAAACTATATTATGCACCCGGAGTCGGAAGTTGACTTGCCGTAAGATGGTGTAGTTGAACGAAATACAAAAGTGGCGGAGATTTCTTTAACTTTTACAACGGGAACGATATTGTATATAAACGTTGCGATCGGCCTAGCGCATTGTGCTGCACCAGGTGATTGAATAGAATAAACGAAACAAGTGCATGCTATACGTGATCTTTTATTTTTCGTGGTTTGAATAATAGTTTCACTAATAATTGCTAGAACGTTCACATATGTATTTTATCTTAATTTATTTTTTGACAATAATTAACTGTACTTATGATGAAAACACAAATTTGCTTAAGCACTAAAACAATCACCTGTATATTTTTTTCTTAATTTTTGAATTTAATTAACTGTACTAATGATGAAATCACAAGTTTGCTTAAGCACTAGGATATGTTCATATATATATTTTTATCTTAATATATGAGTTTAATTTTCGGACGTACACAGCATATACGGTATTTTATTTTATTCCTTATTTCTTTTTGTTTCTTAGCACTACAGATAATCAAACTATTTTAGCTTCCAACGTTCTTAGAACCAATCCCGTTCATTCATATGAGAACTAAATGCTAAGAGGCTGAACATTGATTCCCGTAGAATATGAATTTCCATGATGCGGTTAGTAAATAAATCTATAGTAATACCTCGCACTAATATACCGGTTACAGGAATAAAAATTAATGTTACCACACAAAACTAGCTAACCTTAAACTCGACCTTCGATGTGATTAATTTGATTATTTCACATTGGATTTGCACTATACGACACAGATACGAATTTAATAAACTTTTTATGCCGTAGCGAATTACCAATTCTCGAGAATTAAACTAAGAGAATTCCATAAATAAATTATTGGTTTTTGTTTCTAAATGCCATTTTTAAGTTTTTTCAACATTTCTTTAACCACATCTATCACAAACAGAACAATAATGTCAACCCACGTCAAAAACAAATCGAATCGGATAATATTATTCGACTAAGAGAGCCTCTATTCGTGGCTAGGCGTATTTATGGGCAAGAGTAGCGACCGTTTTTACATCACAAATCAATAAACAAAATATGGCAGTTTATTGGATAATCTCGTATGATAAATATGTGTACTAAAAGTGTCTTCACTATTGTACTATAACTGGAACGGAACTATAAACAGAGACATCTATTATGAAACGATTATGGGAAATTACATTTATTAGTGTATCCACTAAGGAATTCTTACAACCACCGGTTGTTAAAATTGGAAACTACAACAAAATTTATAGAGGAATAATGATTGTAAGATTTAAATATGAACATAGTGCGATTGTGTATTAATGATATAGCACAACCCCTTTAGGACAACTTTCCAGCGATCACGAATACAAACTGAATATAAGAAGTTATATTGGGAAACAGCACACAACCATTTCAGGACAATCTTTTTTCTTAAACAAACTATTGTAGATGGCAACTACGGTTTGAGTTTAAGAAAATATGGTAAAAGGAAAAACGAAAACAACTAGGAAAGCCTCCGTTAATGCAAATTCGATGCATGTGAGAAAGTAGTGTATCTCCAAATCAGAGAACTACACAACTACTTCGTTGATCACCAGACTACTTCGTAACAGGTTTTTAGTAAATAAATCAAAATTCTTTAAGAAATTTATTGATGTTGGTTTTAAAATTTTGGGTATTAAAATTGTCAAGGAATACCCAACGCAGGCAAGGCATTCCAGAGATGAGAAACTCGGTTGAAAAAATCACGTTGAAAAGCGACAGTTCTATAGCATGTTTTTTGAACCGAAAAAAGATGAGCTGCTATGGCTGCTCTAGTGTTGCGCGCACGGTTTGCAGACTCAGGTAAAATCGATTTAATTTCCGCGGATGCCCGTTCATCCATAATAGACTTGTAAAAAATCGTCAGATCAGCGACATTTCGTCTATGTTGCAAGGAATCAAGTTTGTTTGTAAGATTTGAGTTCCCAATCAACTTAATCTCCACTGTACAGAATCAAGACATTTCAAACTACTTAAGTATGATTCACCTTAAATGTGAGAACAATATTCCATGCAGGGAATAAACGTAAGCTGTTTGCTATCGAAAAATTTACGACATCGACCCAAAAAACCCAATTTTTGAACAGCATTTTTAGCTTGATTAAAAATATGAGAATTCCATTTCAAATTATTTTCAATTTCAACTCCTAAAAGTCCAATAGATTCCTTTTCTACTAGATCAATTGAATCAAACTGTAATGGCAACGGATTCGGTGTTGATAACCTAGTAAAATGACAAACTTGTGTTTTACTCGAGTTAAATTCAACACTTTTAGAAGCACCCTAATCCAAAATTGTTTTCAGATCATTGTTTAAAGACTGTATCAAATTTTATCTAGTTTCATTAGGCGCAGTCGATGAATGTGAAGTTGGTATTTCATGAGATGCATGGAGCGTGCTATCATCAGCAAAACTATGGCTTGGATGAATTGTTGACTCCAACAAGTCATTAATATAGATGAGAAATAGAGTTGGCAAAAGAACGGAACCCTGAGGAACTCCAGCATTAGTCGAAAATACATCCGATGAGACACCGTCATATTGACCTGAAATTTTCGATCAGTAATAAGGCTTTGTACCCAAGAAATAAGTAGCTCGTCTAAGCCATTTTATCTCAATTTGCATATAAGATTGTTATGCCATGCCTTGGAAATATCAAGAGCAACGCAAAAGTTTCACCATGCCAGTAGATCTCCTGTTGCTCTTCCCTTACGAAAACCTAATTTTCTTTCGTTCAGAATTTTTGAAGATTCCAAGAAGTTCATAATATTAAAATTAACATATTTTTCAAATTTTTTAGAAACAATGGAAAAAACTGATATGGGTCTGTAATTTGAAGGATCAGTTTTATTACCTTTCTTTGGAACAAGCTAAACGCTAGTAATTTTTCAAACTTCTGGGAAATTCCTTTTTTATATGACAAATAAAAGATTTCAGTGAGGATCGATGCTAATTCCTTATTATATGTTTTAAGAATGATTGGAGATATACGATCAGGCCCGGATGCTTTAGTAGTATTTACTTTTAAAAGTATTTTCCGAAAAACATTTCTACGAAAAATAATGTGCCTGATTTTATAAGATACTCTGGGAATTGGTCTAGGCTGAAAATTAGGTTCTTCTGCAGTGTCGAATTTTTAGAGAAATAATAACCCAACAGATTAGCTTTTTCTTTTGGGTCAATGATAGGTATTTCTCTTTTAATAAGAGGGGGTAGAGAACATCTACAAAAATTACTCTGGATAGCCTTAGTGGCTTTAAAGAAATTACGCGAGCCAGTTGGATGCTCAGTAAATTTGGTAGTTTTACTTATTAAATAGATTTTTTCCGTATCCATTACTTTACTACATAAATTTTTCTCTATACGATACCGTTTAAGATTTTCATCGGTTTTATTATTCGTAAACTTACGAACAGCATTTTTGTAATTTTAATTGCTTTTTGCATTTATTTGAAAACTATAGATCAGCTTTTGGGATAATTAATCTGTTAGGAACATATATACGCATATATACCCTCGAGAATTATTTCGGAAAATTTATTAACTGCTAGGTTTGGATTATGACCAGTAAGACAATTACGATTCCAGGGCAACAATGTAAAAAACTCCTTCTGTCCTTGCCAATCTGCAGCTTTGAAATCCCATACTAAACGAGCATTTGCTTTAAATGGTTTAGGCGTCTGAATATTTAATTGTGTGGAGATCAATTTATGATCTGACCCACCTAAAGACTCTGATACGTTAAACTGTACCTAGTAAGGATCATTCATTAAAAACAAATCAAGCAAGTTTACTACTTTGTCCAGAAATGTCAGGAATTCTGGTAGGCTGGTCAATTATCTGTGTGTAATTGTGATAAAGAGCAAAAAGTTCAGCCTGTTTACCTATCTCATTTGTAGTAGAGGTGTGGCACTCTTTACTATGGACATTAAAGTCAGCAAGAACTATAAATTTGGCATTAGGATACTCAGTCAACCTATCTATTTTTTCAGATGGGTCATGAATAAATTTATGTTCTCAGGTGAGTTGGGTGAGCAATGCAGTCCAAAAACAAATAATGTTTGATTAGAACAACTAAACTTAAGAGATACCATATATTATGATATTTTGTATTTATGGAATGGTATCCCTAACATACGCACAAACACCATGCTTGAAGTAAAACGATGCTTCAAGCTCATAGTGAGGAAAATATATTTATTTTTATCTAGATTTACAGCCCGCGCACTGATAGTCGTTTCGGTTAAGAAAAGAATATCAGGTTTAAAGTTTTCTAGGTAAAGATGAACTGAGTTAAGATTAATATTCAATCCTCGTACGTCGGCAAAATTGAAAGACAATTTAGCCATTCCAATTGATAGAATCCTAAACTCAATAATGAAAAAAAAAACAAAAATTGTAATTGATCAATAAACTATTAATAGTAACATTAAATTATAATAATAACATATAATTAATAATAATAACATAACCAAGCTAACCATACTTGTATTCAGACATAAACAGTCAAATTAGTCATGAGTGTAATCAAACTATTTACAGATAGCAAATTAGTACAAATCAGCATTCAACTCATAAATATTTAATCAATATTTTATTTCAATGATTCCTATTAAACATGTTTTTAGCACTCATTGCTTTAATTTTCTTATAAAGTTAAAATTCTCTTATTCCTCTTATAGAACAAACCCACCATTTCTAGATGCGGGTTTCTTAGATGGCTCCCAAACCGTTACTGTAGAAACCTTTATTTCCCTACAGTTTGTAAATTTATACCATAAATCCTATTATATCGATTTCATCTTATTGTCAACTACATCTGTTGTATCTCTTCCTTAAAAACCTTTGCTACCCTACTACTGCAAAAGTTCCTATAGAGATTTGCATGTTTAAAAAAAACTCAACAACATATAAAAAATAATTGTAATTCTAGACTCATGTCATCAAAAGTAAACATGTTTTATTTATCTCATGTTTAGTTCTATGTTTTTCTAAATATTTTAAAATTCTATTTATGTCATAAGGAATTATTTTAATAGATTTAATAATATTCATTTAAAAGGATAATGGTTTACATTTGGATTAAATCAATTAGGTAATCTCTTTATATTTTTTTTTCATACTAATTGAAGGGAGCAAATTGAAACAATGAAAGTGAATTCAAATTCAAAACATGTATCGAGATACAATATGTTAGGAGCAATAATCTTCATAAAAGGAGTTAAAATTGTTATTATTACATATTTTAGCATTAAAACTCTTATAATCGAGAAATATATGCATGTTGAAAATTCCATGTTTGGTTAAAAAACGACTATTAAACAGAACCCTCTCATAAAAGCTCTCAAAAACGAAAGTTTTTATTAAAAACCAATTTTTATTACCAGGTGAAAAAAGGATAAGAATCAAACAAACAAATATCAAGACAAGAGAGAATATAAGTTGAATAACTAAAGAAAAAAAAAAATAAAATTAAAAGTAAAAAAAATGATGGTGGAAAAGGGTAAGCTTAATGGATTTTGTGATTATTCTAATTTGTTAGATCATTGTTTAAAGACTGTATCAAATTTTATCTAGTTTCATTAGGCGCAGTCGATGAATGTGAAGTTGGTATTTCATGAGATGCATGGAGCGTGCTATCATCAGCAAAACTATGGCTTGGATGAATTGTTGACTCCAACAAGTCATTAATATAGATGAGAAATAGAGTTGGCAAAAGAACGGAACCCTGAGGAACTCCAGCATTAGTCGAAAATACATCCGATGAGACACCGTCATATTGACCTGAAATTTTCGATCAGTAATAAGGCTTTGTACCCAAGAAATAAGTAGCTCGTCTAAGCCATTTTATCTCAATTTGCATATAAGATTGTTATGCCATGCCTTGGAAATATCAAGAGCAACGCAAAAGTTTCACCATGCCAGTAGATCTCCTGTTGCTCTTCCCTTACGAAAACCTAATTTTCTTTCGTTCAGAATTTTTGAAGATTCCAAGAAGTTCATAATATTAAAATTAACATATTTTTCAAATTTTTTAGAAACAATGGAAAAAACTGATATGGGTCTGTAATTTGAAGGATCAGTTTTATTACCTTTCTTTGGAACAAGCTAAACGCTAGTAATTTTTCAAACTTCTGGGAAATTCCTTTTTTATATGACAAATAAAAGATTTCAGTGAGGATCGATGCTAATTCCTTATTATATGTTTTAAGAATGATTGGAGATATACGATCAGGCCCGGATGCTTTAGTAGTATTTACTTTTAAAAGTATTTTCCGAAAAACATTTCTACGAAAAATAATGTGCCTGATTTTATAAGATACTCTGGGAATTGGTCTAGGCTGAAAATTAGGTTCTTCTGCAGTGTAGAATTTTTAGAGAAATAATAACCCAACAGATTAGCTTTTTCTTTTGGGTCAATGATAGGTATTTCTCTTTTAATAAGAGGGGGTAGAGAACATCTACAAAAATTACTCTGGATAGCCTTAGTGGCTTTAAAGAAATTACGCGAGCCAGTTGGATGCTCAGTAAATTTGGTAGTTTTACTTATTAAATAGATTTTTTCCGTATCCATTACTTTACTACATAAATTTTTCTCTATACGATACCGTTTAAGATTTTCATCGGTTTTATTATTCGTAAACTTACGAACAGCATTTTTGTAATTTTAATTGCTTTTTGCATTTATTTGAAAACTATAGATCAGCTTTTGGGATAATTAATCTGTTAGGAACATATATACGCATATATACCCTCGAGAATTATTTCGGAAAATTTATTAACTGCTAGGTTTGGATTATGACCAGTAAGACAATTACGATTCCAGGGCAACAATGTAAAAAACTCCTTCTGTCCTTGCCAATCTGCAGCTTTGAAATCCCATACTAAACGAGCATTTGCTTTAAATGGTTTAGGCGTCTGAATATTTAATTGTGTGGAGATCAATTTATGATCTGACCCACCTAAAGACTCTGATACGTTAAACTGTACCTAGTAAGGATCATTCATTAAAAACAAATCAAGCAAGTTTACTACTTTGTCCAGAAATGTCAGGAATTCTGGTAGGCTGGTCAATTATCTGTGTGTAATTGTGATAAAGAGCAAAAAGTTCAGCCTGTTTACCTATCTCATTTGTAGTAGAGGTGTGGCACTCTTTACTATGGACATTAAAGTCAGCAAGAACTATAAATTTGGCATTAGGATACTCAGTCAACCTATCTATTTTTTCAGATGGGTCATGAATAAATTTATGTTCTCAGGTGAGTTGGGTGAGCAATGCAGTCCAAAAACAAATAATGTTTGATTAGAACAACTAAACTTAAGAGATACCATATATTATGATATTTTGTATTTATGGAATGGTATCCCTAACATACGCACAAACACCATGCTTGAAGTAAAACGATGCTTCAAGCTCATAGTGAGGAAAATATATTTATTTTTATCTAGATTTACAGCCCGCGCACTGATAGTCGTTTCGGTTAAGAAAAGAATATCAGGTTTAAAGTTTTCTAGGTAAAGATGAACTGAGTTAAGATTAATATTCAATCCTCGTACGTCGGCAAAATTGAAAGACAATTTAGCCATTCCAATTGATAGAATCCTAAACTCAATAATGAAAAAAAAAACAAAAATTGTAATTGATCAATAAACTATTAATAGTAACATTAAATTATAATAATAACATATAATTAATAATAATAACATAACCAAGCTAACCATACTTGTATTCAGACATAAACAGTCAAATTAGTCATGAGTGTAATCAAACTATTTACAGATAGCAAATTAGTACAAATCAGCATTCAACTCATAAATATTTAATCAATATTTTATTTCAATGATTCCTATTAAACATGTTTTTAGCACTCATTGCTTTAATTTTCTTATAAAGTTAAAATTCTCTTATTCCTCTTATAGAACAAACCCACCATTTCTAGATGCGGGTTTCTTAGATGGCTCCCAAACCGTTACTGTAGAAACCTTTATTTCCCTACAGTTTGTAAATTTATACCATAAATCCTATTATATCGATTTCATCTTATTGTCAACTACATCTGTTGTATCTCTTCCTTAAAAACCTTTGCTACCCTACTACTGCAAAAGTTCCTATAGAGATTTGCATGTTTAAAAAAAACTCAACAACATATAAAAAATAATTGTAATTCTAGACTCATGTCATCAAAAGTAAACATGTTTTATTTATCTCATGTTTAGTTCTATGTTTTTCTAAATATTTTAAAATTCTATTTATGTCATAAGGAATTATTTTAATAGATTTAATAATATTCATTTAAAAGGATAATGGTTTACATTTGGATTAAATCAATTAGGTAATCTCTTTATATTTTTTTTTCATACTAATTGAAGGGAGCAAATTGAAACAATGAAAGTGAATTCAAATTCAAAACATGTATCGAGATACAATATGTTAGGAGCAATAATCTTCATAAAAGGAGTTAAAATTGTTATTATTACATATTTTAGCATTAAAACTCTTATAATCGAGAAATATATGCATGTTGAAAATTCCATGTTTGGTTAAAAAACGACTATTAAACAGAACCCTCTCATAAAAGCTCTCAAAAACGAAAGTTTTTATTAAAAACCAATTTTTATTACCAGGTGAAAAAAGGATAAGAATCAAACAAACAAATATCAAGACAAGAGAGAATATAAGTTGAATAACTAAAGAAAAAAAAAATAAAATTAAAAGTAAAAAAAATGATGGTGGAAAAGGGTAAGCTTAATGGATTTTGTGATTATTCTAATTTATTTCAGCAAGCACAGAGGTAAACCTACAGTAGTATACTTTTTTGTATACATTAAAATAACAACAACAATTTTGTCTATTTTATTATTACAAGTTTTATTTGCTCAACTTTGGTTATTACTTTTGGGAATAATATTTTACAACCCTTAAATAATAAGAGTCCTTAAAATTCATTTAACTGCTTTTTTTTCGTTACTGTTATTTAGTATTGTTGGTTACTTTCTTCTTGTTTTTTAATTTATGTTTGCGAAGGTACAGGTGATTGTGTTATCAGGATATAATTGTTAATTTAACAATAAGATGGAAATAAAATATGTAATTGAATTTTTTATCTTTTGGTTGGTTTATTGTTTTTCCGATTGCTCTAGAGGTATTTAAAAAGCCAACAAAATTATTTGGCGTTATCCAGTTTAGTGTCACTGGAATCATCATTTGTTTTAAACGGCATCACGGTCACTGGAAAATGCTGTACAGTTATCACGATAACCGTTTTTTAATATCGTAAATTACTATAGTATCCCATTGTGATCGTGGTTTATCTCGCAACCACTCACTCTTTAGGTACATATTTAAAATTTAACTGTTTTTTTCTGTTGAGCAGTCAGTTAACCAGGAGATCCGCTTGTCAAGAGTAACAACTAGATAATTCACACTATTTTTAAGTGATTTGTTATTACCGATAGATGGAAGAGTGAACCTGTTTAAAATCATTTTGATGGTAATCGCAACGACTGAGTCTTAAAAAAATTGATCGTCAGACCATTCTTCGGGCACTAACTGCTAGTAATGTCCAGTCGTCACCTTTCAAATGATTATTTATATCCTCTGAATCTGAATTTCGGTAGTTGAGGGCACTGTTTAGCAAGAGTGTTAGGAATTTTTTTTTATTTTGTGTTTGGGGGGAAGCTGATGTGCGTAGAAGGACGTTCCTTCCTCCTTACGTTCCTTTATGTCCTTCATTACAATAGAACTTACCTTATTTATGTGTCTCCTCCGCTTGTACCTATGATTTGATTCATTAGTTCATACTTACCAACTTTATGCTGCAAATTTGGGTGGTGTTGTCGTGCTAAGTCCCGGTGTATCACAGCTGGAGGATTTTTTTTCGAGACACGACAAGTAAAACAATAATTTTAAAACAACTGGTCAACAAACCTTTCGCTTCTACGGTCACGGATATGAATGCAGGAGATATTGTTCTGGCTCTTGAATTATTTAAATCTACCTTTTCACTTTTTTTTATAAAAAAAGACACTTCGATTTCTTTTATTTAATTAATTGAATTTATTTATCTTTCGTTAGTATTTTTTTAGCAGCTGGTCACTTAACAATTATTCAACTTGACCGAAATTATTCCATTAATTTAATTTATTACATTATTACAACTTGACCGAAATTATTTCACTAACTGAATATTAATTTCATTATTTACTTTCTTGATATTCAGGGTTGCGGTGCTTTTACTAGACTACTCGTTTTTAATTTCTGTTAACATTTTCCAAACTTTTAATTAATTGAATAAATTGCGGAAAATAACAATAGAATTTGAGTTTCCTTTTAATTGTTATATTCATTGATTTTTTTTAACTGTAACGTAATATTTGTTTTCCTTTAAATAGTTGGATATAACAAATATTACAATACAGCTTAATTAATTGTAAGTTGCTTACAGTGAATCCGTGGTTATGGATAAGAGTGGCTCCATAACAATATTTAATAATATTGACAACAAATGAGATGGTATATAAATATTGTATTAAACGCTGACCCTATTTATTTTTAATTAGTTAAAAACAAAGAAAATGCAATTGGTGAATCAACCTGTGGTTTTGAGAGAATGTTTGCGTAATCAATTCTTTTTTCTCTCGTTTAGGGTAATTGGAAATGTATATATAGTTACATTTTTCCTCATTCCTTTGAGTCGTGATTTACAATTTTATTAAATTTTCATAACTTGGGATTTCTATATTAAATAAAATTCATTTAAAAAAAATTCATAACTTGATTATTAAAAAATTAAATCGATTTTTGAGTGATTGATTTTTGATCGATATCGTACGCATATAATTCAAATCGTATTTGGTAGCTTTTCTTTGAAAAAACAAGTTTTGGTTTAACATAGTAAAATATCAGTTTTTATGTATATAGAAACAAATATACTAATTGTTCGACGCGGATAAATATTGTGTTGTGTGAGTTAATTTTGTAAATTAAACCAAGTAAAAGCTAGCTAATTTTTGGTAAATGAAAAAAAAATATATATATTAATTGATGATCCTTACAGATAAAAAACAAGGAAAAAATAGTTTTGATGTAATTGAAGGAAAAAATTTTAAAATTTAAAACAAAAATTAAAGGTAGTAGAATTGATAGATAGAATTAATAGATAGTGACGTAATTAATAGTACCTATTTTTATTGATATGATTTAAAAATATTTTTATACTAACACAAGTCATGTAATGAAACTGCAAGTTATATCTAAAGCCGCAATTAGACTATTGCAGAACTCTCCAATATTTCTGCAATGGTAGTGTGTAAATTATTCATTGCAGAAAAGTTTGGCAATGAATATTTTACACACTACCATTGCAGAAATATTGCAGAGTTCTGCAATAGTCTAATTGCGGCTTAAGTGTTTGAAGAAAACAAATATAAACTATTTAGTATAAAGGTTTTGTTTTTATTTTTACCTGCAAATTGAATCTTGAAAACCTTATAGTAATAAGACCTCTGTAAATTGTATCTAAAACAAAACTAAAACCATTGAGATGATTTACGACAAAAGCTTGGTGAATTGAAGTCATCCTGGTGTTTTCTTAATACGGTGGCAAGAAAACATTGGTCATCAAAGGGAGATAGATTACAACGGTGAATTAAGCCGTTCGAAAAAGTGCATATTGGAAATAATAATAACGAAGTGACATACAAGGACGAATGTCACGTTTTCACAATACTTGCAAAAACATTGGCTATCAAGACTGCAATCAACAGAAATTAAGTTAAATTCATTTTAATTTTTTTTTATATTTTGCTATGCATAAATATATTTGTTTGAAATTCAATTTCCGATCGATATGATCGAGTAAATACTTTTTCCTAGAGATTTTTCTTGGCCGTGGTTACAGTTATTACAAACGCTATCTTTATGTAACTAAGTTCTGTTATGCCCAAAAAATTCTGTTAGATGTATATTTTATTTTGCATCGAAATCAAACAAACAATTAACACATTAATGTACCAAACTTCCGTTGCATCAAATAACATAAGAATCGTTTAATAACTAATAACAAGCATATGCTGTATTGCGCTGTAAGTGAGAAGAACAAATATAATTAAAAAGCAAATTCATTTTTTTCATGTATTTTTAATTTCTAAACATTTGGCTTGTTAGTGTTTTGCATACACTTGTAATTTATTTGCATTTTCTTCTTCTCTACTCGAAACAGCGTACTTCTTTTTGCATCCATGAAGTATGTTATTCTTGAAAAAATTAGATTTTTTTTGTAATTTGGATTACCTTGTGCTATGAGTCAAATATTTATTTTTGCTGAAACGAGATGAATATACAACAATTAAAGAGCTGAACAGAATTTTTGTTTTGGTACCAAATTGTTGATGTAACGATTTGGATTATTGTATATAGATAAGTTTGAACTTTCTAACAAGCGATTTCGAGATAGAAATTTGAAAATTTTGTTAGTTCTTTAATTCCAATATAAATGGAGACAGGTATTTTTGTTGTTATATAAGCTTATATAAAACAAAATGTACCTTAGTAAAAAACAATAAAAGTGTAAGAAAACGTACGCAAGCCAAAAGAGTGAAAAAATAAATAAATATTAAAATAATTTACTTAGTTTAATATATTACATAAAAGTTTAATTGATTTGAATATGAAAAAAATAAAAATCAAATATGTGTTCAAATGAAAGTGTCTCTAATATAAACGTGAACCAAAGCAAAAATTGATTGTTTATAAAAAAGGAATTTATTCAGTGTCACAAACTATAAACAAAATGCTTTTCTTCCTATTAATGTGAAAATCTAATTCAAGGCGATTTAAATTAAAATAAAACTTACAAACGTTATCGCGGTAGTAGTAATTACTGTAATAGTATAAGTAAGGTTTTGTTACTAACAAAACAAATAAAATACAAAAAAAAATCGGTGGCAAAGTCATGTAGATGTATTTGACATATGACAAATTCTAGATTAATGCCTCCTCCTGTTAATATCGTTGCTAAAGAAGGGAAATTTAAATGAAACAAAAAGTTGCCTACTGAAATCAATTGTAAATTACAAGGAGTGAAGTCTATCAATTGCTGAAGTTCTGATCATCAACGGGAAGCCCTGCATTCAACAACATTAAGCTAAGTTTTTTTTTCTCTTTTTATTTTCCGGAAGTTTTCTAGAAAGCTTCCTTAAAAACTATTCACGTGCATTCACAAGGACACTGATAAAAAACGATAGTTTTTGACTGTTGCTAATTTGACAATGAAAACATTTCTTACTCAATTGATCCAAAATAAACTCACTGTTAAAATATGTGTTGATTTTTACATTGATCAATCAGAAGTTTATACCGCTAGAAATGCAGTTGAGAATCTATTGTAAATTTACTTGAACAACCCAACATTACCACGATTTAAAAAAAAAGATTTTTAATTGAGTTTAATCTCAGATAAATACTGTCCGTAGTTTCAAAATAATAATATCAGTTTTCCATTAGATTGGCTGTTGTTGGAATAAGTGTTTCGCACACCCACAGGAATCAGTAATAAAAAATGTGATCTCAAAAATTTCGCAATTTAAATCACAAAAATAAAACTTAACCTCTTGGTTTTTTTTAAAATGAAGTAAGCCAAGTCTTCTTTTTAGGGTTCCATACTTTGTATAGTAGTTTGTAAAGAGTTGAACTTCGGGAACAGGCATCCTCGAGAATTTCTATACTGAATCTCGTGAATAGAAATTTATCAACATTCTGAAAAAGCCCGAATCTCGAGAATTTCTCAAGGTTTATCGAGAATTCCATTTTAGCAAATATGAATTTAAAAAAAAAACGATTTTTTTAAAAAATCAAATAATAAATTTTTTGAAATAAATAAGCAAAAATTGCATGATCTGAACAAAATTTGAGTTGGATGTCAGTCCGTGCGATTGTCCGGCTGTCTAATTTTAATTTCATAATTGGCACACCTGTCACTTTTTATTATAATTAAATATTTAAATGGGGTTTCTTGTCATCAAAACAAAACGCCTGTCTGAAACATGTTTTTAAAAATTGTTTTTAAAATTAAATGTTTGAAAAATTTCATGTAAAATAATTAAATAAATGCATCATCAAACACGTACGTCATGCCAAAATGTGTACTGTTGTTGTTGTAGCGACGGTGCGGTGCTACTCCTCTGGCTCCATGTCCAGATTCAGGAACTCTGCTACTGCTCTTGGGCGGTACCACAAATCTTCCTTCGTCAAGTTGGTTGGTTTTCCTGGACAATTAAATAGGTGGTCTACATCATGTGGCGTGCCCTCACATATGGGACACTTGTCAACAATGTTGTGGTCAATTCGATTCATGTAATTATTTAAGATGCGTGACCAACCGGATCTTAGCTGCGCTAGAGTGGATCTAGTGCTGCGCGGCAGTTTGACCTCTTCCGCAGCGACTTGTGGCGGCTTACTCTGGAGGACTCTATTTGGAGCGTAGTTCTTTAGTGTGTCCTCAACAACCCTAGTGTGCAGCGTGTTTAAGCCCATTTTATATGCAAGCTCGTCAATGTTGTTCATTATTTCACTGCCTCTGACATCACTCAAGAAGCATTTCGCAGTACGCCTTATGTCTCTGGGTGGTGTGGTTGTGGATAGGGTGTCATTGCAGGGATGTTGCTCTTTGTGAAATGTGTACTCGCTTGCTGTGGATACCATTCTTAAATTTTTGTTCACAAAATTGGAGAATCAACCCACCAAATTGGGAGACGAGTTCTTGAAATATTTGCACGATCCGCAAACAGCATTTGTGACAAATCTAAATTTTGCCAGACGTGTTTATAAACCAAAACGTATCTGGTTTGCCTTATTCCTACAAACATTCAAATAGACCAACAGTGTCTGATTCTGACGATAATGCCATTGTCGCAAACAACAACGACAAAGGAGAAGATCTGGTAAAAAAAATCTAAAATATGTTCAGCAAAGCTGAAAACCTTAACGCAAACAATGCACAACAAGGACCAAACTATTTTTTTTGGTCGTCTAGTAAAGCATTAAATGTAAATAAAAAAAACACAAATGGTGAAAAGGCTGATCGGGGCACATAACACAGGCGCTTTCTATATCGAGCAATTTTGTATCGCAAAAGTGTATGCGATTGTCAGACACGGCCAATGACCGTCTGTCTATTTGGATTGTCTATTTTAATAACACGTTTTTGGCATTTCGTTTTTGATTTTTACATTGATTTTAGGACTCTATACATTTAAGATTTTATTAAGATTTTTATCTACATCACAGCAATGGATCTAACCATTAAGTAGTTTTAGAATTATAAGTCACTTGAGCTGAATTTAGTAAAATGAACAGAATGAAAAATTGTTTTGAAAAGCAAAAGATCCGTAACAAATGTTTTATTTTATTTCTATTTCGGTTCGGGATCGAACCGGTGTCCTTTTGATCAAAGTTTATGGCCAACCATTTAACGACTTAACATTACAATCATTTTAATTAGTGATTGTAAAATTGTGATTAACGTGTTAATAAATAAATTATATTACGTGTTAATAAATAAATAAACCAGCTAAAATGGTTCTTTTTATTGAAATTTAAATATTATAATTTACATATTATAATTTACACAGTGTATGTTTTATATTAATTGACAGATATATTGTTCAATTTTGAAATATGTAATCCTTTCCTTAATTAAAGAGAAAAATTAATCAAATTGCAAAACAGTATTTTTTTAACCTTCGTCGGACGGCATAGTTACAATTGAACCTTTTCCGTTTTTAAATACTAATAACTTTTCTTGTAGAAGCCGGAGAGGGTTAAAGTTTTATGAGATCTCTACATTTTCCTGCTGGATCATGCAGAATTAACTTTAGAAAAAGATCCCCAGCCTTTTCAGAGATAGGGGTTCGAGAGGTTTTCATTATCATAACAGGTGGTAAAGGTACAATTATACCTTCATACCTTTTATATGATATAAGAACGGTATTATAGCTATTATATCATAGACCCGTGTATAACACATAAAATATAAATATGGAGGGGCTGAAATCTCACAGCGGTCTGGGTTAAGGATTTTGATATAGTTTTCGGCAAAAAACTTTTATGGGGACATGGGTTTTAGTATTGATCAGCGATGTATATCATGTCGTACAAATAATTTATTTTATTTTTTCAAAAAATTGGGTAAAAAAACTAAATAAAAATCTTTCTTTTGACACAACTGACAACATTCTTTTGACAAACTTATAATGCCATAATTCTCAATAATCATAATAAAATTTCGTTTCCAACAAATAATTAGTATTATTTTTTCCCAAAAAATTGGGTAGAAAATTAATAAAAATCTTTCTTTTAACACACTTGACAACATTTTTTTGCCAAACTTATAACGCCATAATTCTCTATGTCAAACAAATAATTAATTTTATTTTTTTTTTTCCAAAAGTTAGGCAAAAAAATAGATAAAAATCTTTCTTTTGTTGACACACTTGACAACATTTTTTTGACAAACTTATGATGCCATAATTCTGCAATAATAATAATAAAATTTCATGTCAAACAAATAATTTATTTTATTTTTTTCCAAAAAATTGGGTAAAAAAATAAATAAAATCTTTCTTTTGCCACACTTGACAAAATTTTTTTGACAAACTTATAATGCTATAATTCTCAATAATAATAATAAAATTTTGTTTCCAACAAATAATTAGTATTATTTTAACCCAAAAAATTGGGTAAAAAATTAATAAAAATCTTTCTTTTAACACACTTGACAACATTTTTTTGACAAACTTATGATACCATACATAATTCTATATAATAATAATAAAATTTCATGTCAAACAAATAATTATTTTTATTTTTTTCCAAAAAATTGGGTAAAAAACTAAATAAAAATCTTTCTTTTGACACTCATGATAACATTTTTTTTACAAACTCATAATGCCATAATTCTCTATAATAATAATAAAATTTCATTTCAAACAAATAATTTATTTTATTTTTTTCCAAAAAATTGAGTAAAAAAATAAATAAAAATCTTTCTTTTGACACACTTGACAACATTTTTTTGATAATTTTATAATGCCATAATTCTCTATAATAATAATAAAATTTCATGTCAAACAAATAATTAATTTTATTTATTTCCGAAAAATTGGGTAAAAAAATAAATAAAAATCTTTCTTTTGACACACTTGACAACATTTTTTTGACCAACTTATAGTGCCATAATTCTTTCAAAGCATGCTCTAAATAATGCGGAAATTCTATAAATTATCTATTTATCGCACAATAATTATGCGTACCTTGAGGATATAAAATATATGAAGGTACAATTGTACCTCTGTCTCCTGTTAGCTTTGTAAAACTATGCCGCCGGACGAGGGTTAAATATATCTAGCATGAAATATATTTTGTTGAAATATTTCAGAAATGAAACATTACAAATGAAATGTTTCAATTGTTTAATCACTAATTCTAATTCAATTTTAGTGTCTCAAGAATTCTCAAGAATTTTGTTTTGGGAAACTCCAAATCTTGAGAAGTACCTAGCTCTATATCTGGGTTCGGCCACCAAGTGTGTTTGACCACCGCTAAAATTGAATTAAAATAATTGTGATGTTAAGTCGATCATCCAAAAACAAAATTTCATCTCGTCGCTGGTCGAGTGGGTTAAATGGTAAACCATAAACCCTGAACAGAAGGACGCCGGATCGATCTCCAAACTTGAATTGAGATAAAACATTTGTTACGAATCTTTCGCTTTTCAAAGCAATTTTTCATTCTATTCACTTGAATACGTTCAGCTCTAGTGACTTATGACTCGCCACAAATTATTAAAATTTTCTTGATATCTCAAGAATTTTTTTGGAAAATTCCGAATCTTGAGAAATACTTAACTCTATATCTGGGTTTTGCCACCAAGTGAGTTCGACCACCGCTTTGGGCTTTGACTAACTTTATAGTTTATCTTTATTTCATTTCATTTCTCCGTTCCTATCATCAAATTAATTTAAATTATCATTAAACATCCATTTTGTTACACTTATTAAATCCAATTTTTCTTTTTTGTTCTTTTGTTGGTGTTCATTTTTATGGATAGCAAAGCATTTCCATTAATAAATGTTTGAAGTATAAATTAATATCAAGTAATTTCGCAAACTTTCGTAATAAAATAAAAAAGTGTTTAAACAACAAAAAATAAACGAAAAAAATACTTAAAAGGATATTTCTACTAATGGAGGCGGCTGGTAGCTTGTAATTAAAAATAAAATAAAACCATAAAAAACGGTGAAAATGACCATCATAAAAATTCTTCTACATTTTTCCTTTTTTTTATTGTATGGTGAAGTGAAAATGGTGTGCATTTTGTTTAATTACTGTTTTGGCTGGATTTTTGATAAGACTTTGTTTTTTTTATATTCGAAATGATTTAAGTTTAATTATTAGAAAGCAAAATACTGTTGCAACAATTATTTCAATTACAAAATAGCTTAGGTCACTTAGGTCAGTCTAGTTCTATCAAATACAAGACTAACCAAATTCAATTTAAACTTCAAAACCGTTAAAAGTGTTTTGAGCTTAAAACTAATTTTATAAAAGTAAAATATTCGAAACCCCGGATAACAAGTTTTGATTTTTTTTTGTTGAGTAAACGAAAAAGCTTTACCACAATATTTGTTCTATTTTAGATAAAGTTTATGTAGAGAAAAATCATCTACATTAGATATGTAACTCAACACAATGATAACACAAAAAATTTAGAGCAAATAATATTTTTTTTTGTGTGTTTATTTTAAGTTTAAACAACATTAAAATTAAATAACTTTTGACAGCGATTAGAATGAAAAATATTTTGAGGAATAAGTGATGTTTGTGGTTGTAAAACTTTGTTACTGAAAAAATATGGTAAAATGGTGTTTTATTTTGTAAAAGGTTTTGATTAAAGTTTTATTTTGCAAATAATGTTAAAATAATAAATAAAACATTTATAAAGTTACAGAACGAGTTGGAGTCTGACTTTTCTGGAATGGTTATATGACAATCTAAATAAATCACGTAAAATCAGCATAAGCATTGAATTATGTTGAATTCTGGAATTTATCTGACGAAGATTACAAACCAAAATTATCAAGTATTATTTTTATCTTAATTAGATTCTATCGAAAAAATTGCCACAAATCTTCGATCCAAATAATATGAACAGCTACAGGATACAATACGGTTTCTTTCCTCATACTCAAAAATGATCTAGATCGTTTGCCGAACCAGCATCAGCTGGTTGTTATCAAAAAAAATTCTCATTCGTTGCAATTCGCCAGTGGTTCTGGTACGCAAACCTTGCAAGGTTCGTCTGTGCTTGGACTTCCGTAACGCAAATATCGTCACTTATCTAAGATCTTCCTAAAAAAAATCGCCTAGCGAAAAAACTGCGTTCATTATGCCCATTTAATGTCCTGTGTTTGCGTATATCTGGATGAACCTTTGATAGTTACTGATACTTTTTCATCTTATATCAGTGTACTGAAGGAACTCACCAGATGTTTTAGATATTCAGACGTGACATTCAGTATAGAAAAAAGCAATTTCTCAAAACCTGAAGTTAAATCCATGAGCTATGTGGTAGGTAGTGGTGTGAATTTCTTAGTTTCCCATGGAAGCTACTGTGAAACAGATTAGAAGAGCTTTAGACAAGGCTGGTGACTATCGTTGGTTTATGGCTATGTTCACCTTATTAACAACGCCAACATCGGATATGTTGAAAAAAATCTGCTAGTAAGTCAGACTGGACTCCCAAAGCTGAATTGCTTTTAAAATCGTTACATTGACTTCAGCACAATGCCTGCCAAATCGTCAATATTCTGAGCTGTTTATTCAAAAATGCGACGCAAGCAATATTGGTGTAGCTGTGTATGTGCAATTGGACAAAAGGGTATTGAACACGCTTTTGGGATGTCCATGGATGTCCAACGGAAATCAGCTCAACGTAATAAATTCGCAAAAAGAAATGTCTTGCTGCTATCCTAGGTATCAAGTGGTTTCGTGCATACTTGCAAGGGTCACCCTTTCAAGATCAATACTGATCACAGTTTTTAAATGGTTTATGCAACAGTAGCTCGTCTGGCACTATAGAGTTTGACGTATCAAGGATTTACTCTTGATATTGAATATTAGCGATGTAAACCAAATGTAGTTCCAGATTCTCTCTCGAAAATGTTATCCATTGTTGCGGTTATCGATGAAAAAACTTATATTTTTAATTTTGGTTTAAAATCGCTTTTAAAACTGACAATTATCTTAAATTATCGAAGATAATTGCTGATGCCAATGACTTTTTACCCAATTTACGAAGGTTCGATGGACTTGTCTAAAAACATTAACTTCTCCGACATCTATATTACACCGGAAGATAAACCTAGAAAAAAGAAACCTAGATGAATCCCGGAATAGTTAACTAACAAGGTAATTGGTCAGATTTATGATCCTTTTAATTCTGCACATGATGGAGTTAACCTTGGATGGCTTACCATGGTATTAAATCTTTCCATATGACGTCTTAAATCTAGCTGTCTGCAAAACAGTCAAAACTCATAACAGCGTGCAATTTGCTCTCATTCTACTATTCTAAGATTTTCTTTCTATTCTAAGATGGGTCAACGATTATAAATTGTCATAATTGGTCCTTACTACAAAGTCTGGTCACATAACAATATTATTTGTCTTAAACGATCTCACTCCGTTTTCGTTCCATTTTCCTTTTCGGAAACTCACCACAGAGCTTATCTGAAAACTACTAGAAACCAATGTATTTCATGACTTTGGTTGTCAAGAACCAATTGTCTCAGACAATTCGTCGCAGTTAAAATACAAATGGTTTGAGATTTTCCATTTTCCAAGGTATTAGGTTCATCATTCCTTTACAGTTTTGTACTCTCCACCAGCTAACACATCCAAACAAGTAAGCGGAAGTGTCATCGCTAGACTTTATGCGTACCTGGCCAAACAACATACTCTGTAAAAAGCGAAAATGCTTGTAATCTTCTCGGCTCTGTCCATCAAACTTTAGGTGGTTCCTCTTCGTATGCATCCTTTGGTTAACCCATCCTAATGCCGAGGTGCAATCTCTTTAGTGAGGTTCAAGGGATCTGATATTAATTGGATAGGATTGGGAGAAGTTTGGAGTAAATTGGGGTTTGGGCTATTAATTGAAAAAGGAGTAGAGTTGAGAATTAAGACAGGACCAAATGTTGGTGAAGGATTGACTGATGGTACCATATAGATTATGTTAGATGATTTTGCTGGGGAATTCAACATTCTGTTAGAGTCGACGGAATGTTGGTATATCCTTTTATTTAAATATTGGGAGGATTCTCCAATATAACAACGGGCGCATCCTCTGCAATTTACGTTGTTTACTGTAGTGAAGGTCTTGTTTTTCAGTGTTGGGTCTTTATGTTTGGTAAAAAATTTTTGGTGGCTTATGGTGCCTGGTCTGAAAGTAATTTTAATTCTGTCATTGGGTAGGAACTATTTTCTCAATTGTTTTAGATAAGTTTACGACGAACATGAGGGAGGACTACAATAGTGGGATAGTTATTGGTGGATTGGAGTGGAAGGGGTGGCTGGGATTGGGACATCATAGGGTGATGGGGCGAAAGAGTTTGTTAAGCCATGATGAATTAATTTGTTGATGTATTTGTTGATCAGGTGTTGTGGATAGTTGTTTTTTACGAGTCCTTGTTTTATAATGTTACAATTTTTAGGCCAGAATTCTAGAGAGCTAAGTTTGAGAGTTCGTTCTGTTGTTGTGATTCTGATGTTACGTTTCTGGGAGAATGAGTGTGAAGACAGAAAGTTTAAGATCCTGTATTTACATGTGAGTTTTGAAAACCAATTTGTGACCACAGAGTTTTCATTATGTTACTGTTCATAGGTAAATTTTTATCTTTCGTGGAAACCATTTGAAATAATGCTGGTATGATTAATTTCAGTTGGAGGTAGGGTGAATAGAAGATCGTCAATATTCTTAACTATTAAAGATGATGTATAGTTCATCCGAGGAATGGAGATGTCAAAAAAAGTGTTCATGATCAAATCTGATATAATGGGGACAAGTAGGCAGCCCATCTCCTCTCCAAATGTTTGCTTCTAAATAATATTGTTAAATAAGAAATAATTACATTCCGCACAACAGAATCCAACCAACCTCACAAATAACTCCTGTGAAAATGGTTATTTTTTTTTTAAATGTTCTGTTACTGTTCCCTTGACACTCACAAAAGAGATTACACTATGGCATTAGTTTACCACATAAGTGACACCACTCTCGAAAAAGTGAGTGGTGACTAGAAAACCCGGAAATTCTTTTCAGGGAAACAAATTATTTAAAACGGATCACGAAATAATCGTTATTCATTCTTTCATTTGCCAGCCCTATAACCAATTCGATACAATGGGAATGGCTAAAATTTACACCGATCTCATAAGACCAATAACTTAGCCTGGTGCAGGAACATTATACTACCTCAGTCATTCATCTATGAAATTCCCGTAAAATAAATTAAACATAAAAGTGTTTAAAACGTGTAGGTACTCCACCATGCGCACAAGAAAATCCAAAAGCTTGTCTTACACAGGAACCACACTACAAAAGCAACACTTCTCATCCAAAACGGGACCAAACAAAATTTTTAAATATAGTGGAACTATTATAGCTCAATATTAATATAGAAACTTCCCAGGTTCGCTAGGAATAACCGGCATCTGATATTACAAATGTAGCTCAAAAATGGAAACAATCCAAAATGTCACCTCTCAACTTAAATTAAACAATTATATAATAAACAAAATTATATAATAAGTTACATAATCAACATAATTGTTATGAGTAACAAAATTCACATAATTATCAAAATTAAAATAATTCACATAGTTAACATGATTCGCATAGTTAACATAACTAACATAATTACATTATTAACTTAATTAAAATAATTACCATAATTAACATCAGCAACATTATTAACATAATATAATTAACATTAAACATAGTTAGCATAATTTTTATTATTAACATACATAACTTATAACTAACATAATTTGCTTAGTAAACATTAATAAAATAATAGTAAATAATAATAATAAAATAATTAATAAAATGGACATAATTAGCATAATTCACATAATTAACAAAACAAACAAATAGAAAAGTGGTAAATAAAACTACCATAAATAAAATAATTTACAATATTAACACACTTAATAGGAAGAAAAACAACACGGACGATAACTCGGACGTTAAAAAACGTCAACAATTTCGCTGTTGTAACCACAACAAAGACGTCAGCGTGAAAAGCTGTCAAAAATAAATTGCATAAACTTTGTTCTTTGTCAAAATGAATTTCACAAATTTCAATTTTAAAAATAACCAATTTTTACTAATAAATAAATAATAATAATTTTTCTACTAATAACTAATTTTAAAAATAAAATACAAAATATAAATTATGAAAATATATAAATGAATAAAACTGAATTTTGCACATAAACTGAAAATTCAGTTGACAACTCAAAACAAAACGATTACAACCTCAGAAACGCGAAAAACATCAGAAAATCATATTTTTCAGTTGGCGGCGTTGTTCAGTTGGCGTTAAATAACATTAAAAATTACCCTTGCAGCCAAATAAAAATAAAATTGATATCTGGCAATAATCATCGTTAGATATATCGATTAGATAAAAAATTTAATTTGAGTTCCGTTTTTATACGAAACACTACTGTTGAGACTACGACGTGTTTTTGTATTAAAATCGGTTATCTCATAAACTATAAATCCTATGAACCTGAAATTTAAGATGCGTATAAAACTAACCTGTCCACTAAAAATGACGGATACAAAAAAATAAAGTGGTTTCCGTTTGTTTTACGGGGTGCAATATGTAAAGTCTTTAAAAAAATCCTTTTTTTTGCCGTGTCAAGTAGGGTATCATATAAAAGGACTTAAATTCAGTATCCCTTAAAAATGTATTTTATAATTTTTTACTGCACAATTTTTTTGAAAAGAATTGAATAACAGCGTTTTTTCATGTTTTCCTTCCCAACTTAGTTCCGAACCTATTTAATAAAAAAACTTCAAAACTCTTAGAAAATATAGGAAAATACGAAAAATAACGAAAAATATAGCAAAGTGTAAAACACTCATAATCGTATTTATTAAGCGTGTGGAAATGAGAAGAGAAAACATCATTTAAAACCCAGCCATGTGAAATATCATATGAACGAGCACTTAATTCAGGAAACATTGTAAGTTTTTTAGAATTTTGCAGTGCACAGTTTTTGAATTATTGTTAAGCACGTGCAACAAAAAGTGGGTCCCACCCCTTGGGTTTCGAGCTTAATTGACAGAAAAATTTGAAAAAATTCACAGAAAAGGGAAGTTTGGTAAACTCTGAACGAAAACTACAGCGAAGTGTCACATAATTATTGTTCTGTAGTTTGAGGGGTGAGATTGAGGAAGAGAGAAAACAAATCATTTTTGATCCTAATAAGTGGGGTGTCATAGGAAAGAACACTTAATTTAAGAAACGTTGGCATTTTTTTAGAATGTTACGGTGCACAGGTTTTGAATCATTATCAAAAAAGTGCAACTGAAAGTTGGTCCCAAACCAGACGTCTTTCGATCTGACAATCAACCTTTTTACCTTCTTGCCAAACAAAAATCGCAATAGGGTGCTAATTAATAAAAGCCTCTCTGAAGAAAAAGCAAATCATTGACAAGGCTAACTTTGTTACAGGTAGTATAACTAAGGACCAAACTCTGAAAGTTGTAGATAAAAGGAAGGTTGCATCAGGATAAAAGGCAGACACCAAGAGTCCAATTTGAGCATCGCAGGACTCTCCAAAGGTGGCATTGTCTGGTGTCAAAGGACATTCACATAAGTTCTCTGCCAGTGACCGGCCACACCATACGTAAGTGGACACCACAATGTCAAGAGTAAAATCGTACCTCCAACCTTCAGCGGAGTCACCAAGTGCATTAAAGTATATACATCGCAGCTGAGAACTAAGCCACGTTCTTGAGTTTTGAGCAGCACAGTGAGGTAAAAACAACAATGATTGTGCTCATCCCACTTTGTGAGGTAGTAGCAACATCAACACAAAAGGTGACTCTTTGGTCCAATACGTAATCAAAAACGAGCTCCTGGAACTAACTCCAAGCAACAACATCACCGAATTTGAACAGGAGCTGGCATGGCTCGGGTGTAGCTTTTACGTCAGACTATGCATACGTATACGGCAACTTAAAAGACCAACCGTATGAGTTATACTCTCCGCTTTAGGAACCCCGGCAAATTGATTGGGATCTCTTCAAAGTATAAATTTGACATAATGCAGGAGTATGGTTACAATGCAGCTCGAGATTGCGGCAAACCACATGCAGAGTGTTATTACTGAAGCGTACTACTGAAACTTTCCAATTACCAAATCTAAAAGAACCAGAAATCTACTTTGGTGGAACGACCACTTGGAGAGGATGAGGAATAAAGTTCGCAAGCTCTTAAACAGAGCAAAAAGCAAAAATATCTCGGAGTAACAGGTTTTTACCAACTACAACAAAGAACTCTGATGATCAAAAAGGGACAGTTGGAAAGAGCTTTCTAAAACCATTGAAAATCTACCAGTTGTAGCTCGAATCCAAAAATTTCTTGCGTTTCAACACACAAGTCCTCTAGGTTCAGACTGCAGGCCGTGAGGTACCTTCACCACCAGTAATGAAACTCAAGGGACACTATTTCCAACTCATTTCTGTGCCAACATGCGTGAACTCGGCAGACAAAACAGAAAACCAGGATCCTGATACTAGAAATGTTGCAGACCAACTGAACAACAGAATATTTCACCCCAAAAGAACAATTTGAGAAAATTAAATTGCGTTCAAACCTTTCAAACCGTTTAAATCCCCGACTGCGACGGACTATTTCTGATCTTTGCAAAAAGGTCTGACTGCCATACTCCCATATCTCGAGCGTCTATTTGTAGCATGTTTGAGTTTTGCGTACATTTCTAAGATAAGGAGAAGAAATTGAGCGAAACCAAATCATATCAGGAAAATAAGTCTCACGCATTTTTTATTCCAAAAACGATGGAATATGGCTGGGCTACTACATTCGGCATTGATAAACCCTGATCTAAAACTATAGCGAAGGGTCACATTATTATTTTTCTGTATTTTGAGGGTGAGATTGAGGAAAAGTGAAAAAAAATCATTTTTGATCCTAGCAAGTGGGGTGTCATAGGCAAGAGCACTTAATTTAAGAAACATTGTAAGTTTTCTTAGAATTTTGCGGTGCAGTTTTTGAATTTGTTGTCGATTTTTATTTAATTGTTATGTAAATCAATAATATATATTTTCCAATTTAAACTATTTACAAGTTGGTGTTTAATATTTTGTGTATAATTTGGATCAATTTTAAATTGACATTGCTATTGGCATTTACGCAGAAAAATTCATTTTTATGCGCCTATGGTCTGGCGATTTAAAAAGTCTACAACACAACTTTATTTAAATTATTTTTGTCAGTTTGTTCTTCTAGGATTCACCGAACCCTCGGCGAGCGATTTTATTCGCACTTGCCCAACTTTTTTTATATTTTAAAAGTTAAAAAATAAAATAAAAAATCGGTATTTAACATTTAACACAATCGGTATTTTAATGCAATATAAATAAATGGTTATGAATAATAATTCAAGTTGAATTATAGATTAAATAATATCTACATATACAAAATAACTACTGTTATTATGAAATAAGGGATCTGATAGAGACAATTAGGTTTTTACTATGGTAAATTGAAATGTTAATTTTATGTAAGTGTATATGTATTAGAATAATTTTTTAACCGATTTGATGCAACATGGGGGTGGGGGGGTTAGAACCTCCAGCAACCCCCTCTTGCGTACGCCACTGAAGTACGAGCTAGTTGCTTACGGCCGAGGCGTCTAGCCGAAATTACTAGTGAGTACCTTTAAAAACACTTTTCGTTTGAGGTAAATACAAAATTTTATTTCATACTGGAAATTTATTAAAATAAAAAGAAATTGAGTTTTAAATTTTGCTCAAAAAATTGAACTTTGACTTCCAAGGACTTTATAAAATTTTATAAAGTCCTAGGACGTTAAAGTTCAACGTTTATGTTACAAAAAGTTGAACTTTAACGTCCTAGAACTTTATAAAATTTTATAAAGTCCTAGGACATTAAAGTTCAACTTTTTGTACCATAAATAATCCGAAAAATGTCGTTTTAGATATCAGTATGAAATAAAGTAAAGTTTGCATTTTTCTTTATTTTTAACATTAATTCATTACTTGAACAACACAACATATATCCATTTGGTTTTTTTTCTTTATAGGTTACACAACATATAACATCTTTTTCTTTTGTTTTATATATTCACAAAAATGAATTTTGTTTTTCTATAATTTTTTTTTTAGTTATATAATCACAATTCAATTTATTTAATTTTCATAAAGATGAAAATTGAATATCTAGTGCTAGAAGACCAATATTCATTTTTTTTGAATAAAGATTCTATTAGGATTCTAATGATCTAAAACAAATCAATTATTTTATAAAATACCAAACGCGTACAAAAGTTTTTTTTTATTTTATTTCGGTTTGATATTCAAAAACCAACGAATTTTTGTTTGAAAATCACCTAGCATAAATATGATTTTGCTTTTAAGACTAAAAACGACAAAAATTGATTCATTGTCGTTATGTCTCTTTTATTCGTTTATCATCGAAACGAACAACAAGTTTTTGTTGAAGTATTGAAGCATAAAAAAAACATTTGCAAGAGCATATGTCTGTTTCATTTTTTTCTCATTTAAATATATAACCGAAAAAAAACTTAGGAAAGTTATAAAGTTACGTTTAATAAAATATTTTTAAATTGCAAGGTGCGTCATCATTTCATTATTTCTTTATATACGTTTGATAAAAAAAATTGAAACAGCAATGTATATTAGGTTATATACATTATAATGAAAACAAAATATAAACACAATGATATCAGTAAATAATGAGTTTAGGAAAATTACACGCTGGACGATAAAAGATCCATCACATTTGCAACTGATTATTAAGATACATGTTAAACATAACTTATGTAACGCGAAGCAGGCAATATTATAGTTGGAGAATGAAGAATATAGGGTGAGTTATCAGGTTATCGGCCTTTGCTGGTAATTGAGTCGGTCTAACGGTCTGACCTGTCAAGTCCCGTCTTCCCGACAACCCACCTCAATTCCACAAACGTCACCTGGCAGAATTGTGATAACAACAAAGGTTTAAAATCCCTCTCGGCATCAATAACAATTAACTCCAAATTGTATATATTCCCTCTAAAACTCACGTTGACAATAATTTTCCCCACAACCTTGATAACCTGTCCCGTAACGGTAGAGAAAGAATCATTAACATTGATTAATCATAAATGACTAAAACTATCTTTATACTTAACTACGTTAATTATTGATGAACATACTCCAGTATCTACGTTCCATGATGACATTTTGGTTTTCAATAGTGACTTCATATTCCATTGGTTAATTTGATTTATTGATATTGTTGATTACCTTGATGTGTTTTAAATTTTTATTGCGGCATGTTTTAGATGTATGTCCGTAATTAAAGCAACTGTAGCACTTCCAGTTCTGTGCCGGACATTGACTTACGTGGTGACCGTATAACCCACGACAACTGCATGTTGACTTTGAACTTCCTGGTTCACTACGACTGATGCTCCTTGGACTTAAGCTCCGGACAGAACTGGGACTTTGATAACGTCTAAATGTTTCATGACTATGATTTCCGTTCCTTGGACTATAACTACCAATTAAGTGTGAACTTTCATAATGACTGTTTAAATGATTACGATAAGGTTGACGTGCTTGACGGTAATGTTGTTTAGTAGCACCACCAGATTGTAATATTTGACCTAAAGTTGGATTTATTGATCTCACTTCTTTTAAAAACATCTCATTATTTAATGCCTTTTGGCAGCATTCAATAAATTTAATATCAGGATGTTGTAACAGCTGCTGTTGAATTTCTTCTGATTTTAAGCCCACTAGAAACTTGTCTGTTAAAGAATCATCTAAAAAATCCACAAACTCACAAGTTTGTGCAAGACATTTAAGCTTCACTATATAATCTGAGATTGACTCACCATCATCTTGGTTTGCTTTAGAGAATTTAAATCGTTCAGCCCTCTTATTAACCATGGGTTTAAAATGATTTTTAAGTAAACTTATTAACTCCGCATATGGCAAAGAACTAGGTGTCTTAGGTGTTGATAAGCCTTTTAAAAACTTGTAAGTTTCTCCCCTTGTTCCTGTACCTCGTTTATTAAAAAAATTGCTTCAGTCTCTCTTCATACGTCTCAAAGTCTTCTCCTGGGACAAACGCTTCAATGGCACTAATTAATGACATCTTTTGTTTTGTAACTAATTAATTTTGTTTGAAATCTTTACACCTTTCTTCAAAATTTTCTTCAAAAGTTTCTTCCTTATTTTTTGTTATGATATCTGACTCCAACATCAATTTGTCTATGCAGTGAGAGTACAAATTAACATTATAACTAAGAAAAACACAATTTAACCCAGCTCCAGACAATTTTTATATAAACGCAAATATGGCGTACCGACGCTTGCGCGGTATAATCTTCCACTTATTTTTACTCACTTTAAATTACCTTAAATACAGAAATTTCACAATAGTTTTGTTTTTATCTTCGTCGCCACTTTTATATCTTGAAAAAACAAACAACTTTAAACTTTAAATATAACAAAAGCTTGTTTTAAATATTTCCACTAATTTATTTTGTTATTTATTTATAAGCTTATAACTCAGCTGACTGCAAACAAGTGTCTTCATTATCTTTTTTCCAAAATTAAAATTATTGTATTCCATAAATCTAAATATATAAAATATATAAGTTACAGGTTTTATAACTAATTTTAAATATAAACATATAGGGCATGGTCAGATTAATCGATTGTTCGATTAATTGATCATTTCGCAAATTGTTCGATTAATCGAACAAAAAAATTATTAATCGATTAATCTAAATTTACGAAAATGTTTAAAATTTACAAATTAATTTAACGAATTTTGTATTAAATTGTGAAAAGGTTTATTGTCTGAAGATGTATTCTCTTTTTCTTACGAATTACTTTTTTAGTTGTTATGGGTATAACACAAAGTACATTAATAATAAAATTTGGTCCCAATACAAAAATCTTTACTATGCCTTAAGTAATATTTTTATTATTAATCCAACCAGTAAACTATGGTTTGGCGTATATTGAACTCCATTACTTTCCATTTTGAAGGAAACTTCTTTCTTATCATTTTTAATTAGTACAGTATATTTTCAAACACATGTAAGGTCTGAAAACTTCAATGACAGAGAGGGAGATACAAATCCTAGGCTAACGCCTAGAGCAACAATTTCACTCTTATGCAAAAAAGACCTACTTTACGCCCTTAATACATAGATAGCTATTAAATTTTTATTTATTCTTATGTCATTGTAAAAGTTGAACTTTTAAATATGATATAACGCGCGTATTTGATTAAAAAAAATTAATAAAAATATTAGAATTAGTAAAAATTTTATTTAATCGATTAATCGATTAATCGATGTTAAAATTTTCATATTAATCGTTAATCGATATTTAGTCCCAATCGGTTAATCGACCATGCCCTATATACATATATAGGTTTTTTCACAGTTTACAGTCTGCAGCGTAAGAGTGTTTCTTAATTTTCTTAATATGTATTGTTAATAAGTTGATACATTACAAAGAGATTTTTTAAAACATTGTATTTAGCATATAGTAGATTAACATAAAAATACCCATATAGCTTATAGTTTAATATTTTATCGGACAAGGTAGCGTAAAAACAATGCGTCCAGATCTGGGAACAGAAGTTGGTGTTCTCCATATTCTTGTTTGTAATTTCAGAATAAGTTTTAGAATTTTTCATTATTGGAAACTAGGATCGAAGTGTGATCTGAAAAAGGACGAAGCTAAATAAATGAATAAAGACGATGTTGAAGTGTTCTACGGGGAACTATGTATCATCGGTATACGATTGTTCAGTGATCGCTCAGGATTGATTTATTCATGATATCTAAAATAGTATCAGTATAATAAATGTACAAGGCTCGTTGCAATGTTGGGTCAATTCTCCTAACGGCAGTGACTATTCTGAGACATATGAGTGAGTTTACAAACCATTAACTATTGACCAAACCTATAACAGTTTTGCGTCGATACAAAATATAAATCAAAGATTGATAGAGTTGAGTGTCAGATCAGCTACAAAAACAAAAATGTAAAAAACGTTCATACTTGTTCTGATAATTAGTGTCCAGAGAAGTTTAAAGAAGATCCGTACACTAATACTTTGGAAAAATAAATAAAATCTACCCCAAAATTGTTTGTAGAATATATTCGAATCGATTGTGACACTTTATACTAGCTTTCAAGGTTACATAAAATCGTTTGATCTAGTTTGTTTGGAGTTTGAGGTAAGTTGTATAGTTTATGATCTGTATTTCAGATACACAACTTTTTGTAAAGGGAACAAAAGTTTTCAAAACATTTGGTCAATCTTACTCAAAAAACCTGAGCCGCTGACAACTTTCGACAGTAAGTATATATTATGTCGAATTTGTGGCATAATAATTCGATTCAAGATTCCCATCAGTGGAGTTGCTTGATTATTAGAAGATAGATAGAGTGAAAATCGAAAATAATAGCCGCGTGTTTTTTCATTCATCGCAAAAACATTTAATTAATTAAAATTAATTTTAAATTTCAAAATTAATTTTTGTCTGTGAGAATTCCAACTTCCTGAAGTGAATGATCATTTTTTACAGATTAGACAGAATCAAAATTTTACTATATATCTAAAAAATTAAATCAAATGCGAATCCAAAGCTCGTCTAATTAAAAGAAACAGAAAGCTTATCAACGTTAATTTGTATGTCGCTAAAGCGTTTGATCAGCATTTTTTAAACCGTGACTCGCTAGAAATCGAATAATCCAATTGTTAGAAACAAATCAATCTATGGAATCTCGAACGGCTCATTAAGAACTCGGAAGTCGGTAAATATTCAACAATTTAGTGAAAACACCAAATTATTTCGAGCTATCACCTAATTTTTTTTTACCCGTAGAGGACTGGTAAATGATCGCTAAAAATTGTAGATACCTTGTTTCAGCACAAGATAAAATTCAGTGTGCTTGCTGTTTTCAGTTTTGGAATTAATAAACCAACTTTGTTTAGTTTATAGAATATTATATTTTCTCTTTTCCATTTTTAAATATACGATCTATTAACCTTACTCTAACAATACTAAAGATTCTTTAATAATAATAAGAACATCGTAAGACAATATATTTATAGAGGTGAAACTATTATGAACCTGATCTCTAAGATAAATGTTTATATAAAAACATTCTTATCTTGTTTAACGTTCATAAATATAAAAAGAAATCTTTTGCTTTCCCAAGAAACAATCGAACCGTTAAGGAGCTTATTAACCCTTTTTCGTACTATCTTAACATAGACAAAATATTAAATAAACATAAATTAATCAAAATTAAATAAAAATTAAAGCGAAAAATACATAATTTATGTTTCCAAAAAACTACAAAAAGATCAAAATTATAAAATCTAATTTATGCTTCCCCATCAAAGGGTTAAATAAACGTTAATATGTTCAAATAAATGTATCATTTACAATTCTAATCAGTTTCTATAACATATATATGTTGTTTACGCAGCAATATCTAAGTACATATTTTCTTTATCAAGATTTTCCACTTGCATTTTCAATTTGATTTATACGAATTTTATTTATGAAATGTTTTTCCGTTGTTATTTATTGTTTTTGAATTATAATAATAAATTTAACACTGATTTTGGGGGATGATTTATTTGTACTGTAATTATTGGATTTTTAGGGAGATTTGTTAATTGTTGTTATTTACTGAAGAAAGGAAACGGAATTATATTTTCATGTTTTTAACTTAAACGAAGATAACTGAAATTGTGATTTTCTTTTCTTTTTAGGATCGACAAAAAACATACAGCCACCAGTAGCATTTTACAATAATAATTGAAAAACATTTTTCCATTCATATGAACAAAAAATTTGTTATAATGTTACTAAAAAATTTAATATTCATGTTTTGTGTTGCATCTGTTTGGTCCGTCGATGAAGAACTTTATGAAGAACTTTCACCAGGTGAGTGTTGTTTTTTATAAAATAAATTACATGTTTTAGTCAAAGATTAATAGTTTTTAATATACAAATTGTAAAATATTTCACGACAATGTAAATGGTTACAAAGTTATGGTAATCAAATTTTTCAACATATGTGAAATTTTATCTACGAATCCGTTTTGATCAAATTTTATTTTTTTAACCTTATTTCGTTGATAAAACTACGCAAAGTTGGCGATTTGTTTTGAATTTGTTACAAATGGCGCCCAATATTTAAAATTTAACAGATTGAAAACTAGTAAAAGAATCCACCCTTTTTTTATCAACAGGTTTTTGTACAATAATGTTCCTGACAGCCAAAGTGTAGTTTTTACCATCATTTTTGGAGAGCTTATCGTTTTTTCTGCTGTAGAGTCTGCTATTTAGTTGACATTTCCAGTGGCAAAGCGTGCTTCTGAAAACTAGGGTAGACAGACATATTCAAAAGTTTTATTAATATTCCAGTATAAACCAATTATAGTACAATATGATGAAAGGACGTAAAGCGAATGTTTTTGGACGTATGTTGAGTTCGCGAATCGAGGCGCATATGTTTCAAAGTACTGTTAAATCTCTCATATAAAAAAATGGTCATTGAAATTGTTAAAAAAAGAGTTAATAATTTAACTACCTCGCTATAAAAGGAATAAACATGGAATCTCAAAGCTTTGAGATAGCAAGACTTCGGTCTGTGTTAAGGTGTTTTACATAGTTTTCGGTAAAAGGCTTTTATGAGGGCATTGTTTTTACTTTTGGACAGCGATCCATATTAAACATAAAATTTTTTGTAAAAATACAAATAAAAGTAAGAGTACAACTTTTTCAAAATTCTAAAAATATTCCAAAAATTATAAAAAATACAAAATTTAAACTTTTTCAAAATTCCAAAAATATTCTAAGAATTTGTAACGAAATTTGAACTTTTATAGAAATATAATTTTATTTTTATTATGCCGTATAGCTCAAAAACTAGCTATATGAAACCCAAAATATTACGCCGGAGCTGAATTTAACACAACAAACTAAATCTCACTTGGAAATCTCTTATTTTTAATTAATCACAGAATAATATTAATTTGCTAATAGTGAAAATCATTAACAACACAAAAATAAGTTAACATAAAAATTATATAAATCAAATAAAGCTTACATTCATAACTTGATAATTTCCCTGAATACCCATGTAAAATTATTTGCATCTCCATAGGAATCAGTTGATTCTATTTATAAACCACATCATAAATATACACTATAATCAGTGATGAGAGGTGTAATTCTTTTCAACAAATTTGCTAATTGTAAATGATGACGCGGCTCACAATAATTGTTTCTTTTATTATTGTTTCCTTTTCCAAATATGAATCAGCAATTTCAACACCCAGATACAATATATCTCGATTACTTATCAGCATATTGTGTTGTTTGAACCACAACTTATAAACTTAGTAGTTTCACTTCAATGCCAAAGACAAATTATTTTCCCAATCAGTATGTATTAACAGAAAGAACAGAACAAATAATAACCAATTCAATAAAATTTGCAATGCAATTTATTTACAACTTGAAAAAATTTCAATTTCTAGACATACATTTAAAAACTGTTTTAATTTTATAATATCACTCTTGATCAAGTTACACGTTTCTTTATTGATTAAAGCTTACATAATGATTATCAAAATTATACTAATCGATTTTTAAATATGAACTGATTGAATTTGTTTTAAAAATTCGTATTTTTATATCATCGGTTTTTCTGTTTTTCTCCCCCTCCAGCAAAATTAAACATGTTTTGATGATAGAAATTGACAACGTAACTAAATCATCAACAGTAGCATACAAAAATGTAGCCACAACTCAAGATGATTAACAAAATTATAATTGACTTTGAAAGTTATTATTTTCAGAACAAAACTGCAATAGTCCGCCGTAACAAATTATTAAAAAATCGAAAATTGAAATTACCTTCAAAATTCTCAAAATAATGCAAAAATTCTCAAAATATTGCAATAATTATAACAAAATCAAAAATTCAAACTTTTTTCAAAATGCCAAAAATATTGCAAAAATTATAACAAAATTAGAGATTGAACCTTTTCCAAATTCTTAAAATATTCCAAAAGTTAATCTAAAATCAAAGACTGAAATTTCAAAATTCCAAAAATATTGCAAAAATTATAACATACTCAAAAATTCATATTTATTTACAAACTGTTCCTGTTATTCAGCAGTTGTGGAATCTGGAGTCACACAAAAATTACTCACGAAACATCTCCCTAATAATTACAATTTTTGTTAAAAAACTACATTTAATCTGCAACAACTTGGTATGTGCGACTGTTCCTATAAATTGGGAAGAGTAGCAACTAAAAAGGATCATATTCCATGTCCAATTTCATGTTCTATTACATATCATGTCATACAAAAAATTAATTTTGTTTAACAAAATAATTGGTTAAAATAAACGAAAATCATTTTTTTTGACACACTTAACGATTTTTTTGACACAGCTCATGTCAAATATAATGTTCAGTTACATGTCATTCATCCGAATAATTACTTTTGTTTTATATCTTTCTATGTAGTCAAAAGTGTTTCCCGTAATATGTTTCTCAAAAAAATTGGGAAACAAAATATATGAAAATCACTCTTCTGCCACACTTAACGGTATTTTTTTGACACACTTATAATACAATAATCAAGTTTTTTGTCTTAAATACAGATGCCGAACATCAATATTTCTTGACATTCAACGTTACTACTCATTATCGCTTAAAATTATTGTTTCTTTAGCAAAAAATATGCAAATTTTCGTGTTTTGTCGCACTTCATGATTTTTTTGACACACTCCCGGTACAGCTATCGAACACATAATCCTTTCAGCTCTTTCCATTAAGTGAACCTATTTTTAGATTGACAATTTTTTTTAGATCGCTCCAGCGGTTTTCTAGATTTTGTCCGCCACGAGCAACTATAGGAACGCCACTTGCTTGAGGGATTTTCTAAAAAAAATTGAGTATTTATCACCGGTCGAGGGAAATTCGATTATAAATTTTCTTTCCAACTTAAATAAATAATTAAAACAATTATCATTTAACTAAAAATGTTAAGACATTTATTAATTTATAATTGCACCTTATATTATACTGTTTGTATTTTTTCGATGTAGTAATTACAATTCATGTTGAATGATATTAAAAATATCTCTTAATTTGTGAATAAATTCACCCACTTCACAATATTTAATTAACAAATATAGTGTTAAACTATTTTATTTTTATTTATGTTTTATTAATAAAATTTTTATTAATAATAACAACCGTCGTGTGAAGTACAATAATTGTTGAAAATTATTTAAACATGTTTCGATAATATCTTGATTATCATCCTCAGTATTTTATCAAAATTTGAAAACGACTTATGTTAAATATAATAAATTGCAAAAACAATATCAATAAAATGACATATAGATTACAATGCTACAATGATAATAAAAATAACGAAAAGTAAAAATAAAAATAAATCCATGAAAGAAGTTCCTTTCAAAATAACTTGTGTATTTTATGTATTAGAATTAAAACTTTGTATTGCTGTATGGTATAGTATGTTTTCCTTAATTGTTAATTTGTCATTTAATAATGATTCATTATTGCCTTTGTATGCTTTGTATATTTCAAATTCTTCGTATACATCCATAAGTTTTCCTTTGGAACATTTGTGCAATAATTTGATATCATTTTCAAAGTGTGAAAATTCATGATTTTCATCAATTAGATGTCATGCGTAATTAGAAGTTCCAGTATCATTTCTTGTAGATGGTAAATGTTCTTTATATCTTTTAATGAGGGGCCTTCCGGTCTGGCCTATGTAAAACTTTTTGCATGTTTTGCAAGACAGTTTATAAATCCCAGTTGATTTTTCTAGCGGTGTTTTATTACGTTTGACCAATCTATTTTTCAAATTGTTCCTTGTTTTATAACTTAAATGTATATTGTGTTTTCGCAATAAGTTGCTTATTGCGAATGGCATAAAGGTGGAGTAAGAAGATGAAATGTATTTTATGATCTTTTCAGGTTCATTATTGTTGTTATTTTTGTTTTTTAAACGATTCTTATGTTTTTTGATTAAGGTATCAATTAAACGGGGATTATATCCGTTAACTTGTGCTATATATTTTAATATGTTAATTTCTTCAATGTAATTATTGTAGACATGTTTCAAATAAATTTTTATTTATTGTAAAAAATTAAATAAATAAAAAAGTATTTTGTTTGATCTCCAAGTTGTTGTATATTAAATGAAATCAATAATTTAAATTAATAAATTATTGTTAAATTGAATCACCAAACAATCTTTTTAGTAAGTATATTTATTTATTGACGCGTTTCGAATATTAAATATTCATCATCGGTACAAAAAATATGACTAAATCTAAATAAAAACAAATATTCATTCTTTAAATTTTGATTGAAAAAATGGCATACTAACATTTTATGAATTAAATAGTTTAAAATAATTTTCATACGTATAAAATTTACTTGTTTTTTTAAAAAATATGACATACTGATCAAAATACTATGAATAAAATATAAATGAATTGAATTTTTAGAATGAAAATTTACAAAATCGAATTATACAGAATATTTGAATTAAATAATAATTGGTCGTTTAAAATTAAATTTGGAGATTTTTTGAATGCCTTATAAATTTCAAACTCTTCAAGGGAATCCATTAAAAATCCTTTACTACATAGATGCAATGGTTCTAAATTTTGTTCAAAACTGGTGTAGTTATGGTTATTATCATTTAGATGATTTGCGAAAATGGACTTTAAATTTTGCTTATTTTTGTTCATTGGAATATGTTCTTTAAATCTCTCAATGAAACTTCTTCCTGTTTTTCCAATATAAAATTTTTCACAAGTATCACACTTGTTTTTATAAATTCCAGAACATAATCTTAAATTGAATTTAGATTTTGGTTTTAAAATTTTGTATAAATTATTTTTTGTTCTAAAAGATATCGAGTAATTATGTTTTTTGAAATGATTTCTTAAAATGTTAGGTAATAAGTTAGTATATTCCATTGAAATATATTTGATGTTGTTATTATTATTATTTGAATTTTTTAACTTATTTAAACATTTAGATAATAACTTATCAATAAATTTTGAATCATAACCATTATCTGAAGCGATAAATTTTATTGTATTCAATTCATCTTGAAAATTTGAAATATTTAGTGGTATATTTAGAAGGCGATAAATGAATGAATTGTATGCTGCTGCTTTTTGTGAATTTGGATGATGTGACGAATTATTTATTGTTATACTGGTAGTAGTTGGTTTTCGAAAAATTTTATATTCAAATTGATTATTAATTTTTGAAATAGTTATATCTAAAAAATTTATTGAATTATTTTCTTCAATTTCAAGGGTAAATTTTTTATTTGGGTGAATACTATTCATGTAATTATTAAAATTTTGTATTTGTCGACATGTTCCATTAAACAAAATGAAGGTATCATCCACATATCTTGAATAAGATATTAATAAATTTTGTTGAATATTTAAATTTGAAAATATGAATTTGTTCTCAAAACTATTTAAGAAAATTTCAGCAAGTAATCCACTTAAAGGAGAACCCATTGCAAGACCCTTATCTTGAATGAAAAACTTATCATCAAAGGTAAAATAATTTTGTTTCAAAATAATTTGAATTAAGATGATTAGATCTTTAATTTTTAAAATATCTAAAGTGCCAGTGTTGATTAAGTTTTCTTCTAAAATATTTACAGTTTCATTAATAGGTATATTAGTATACATATTTGTTTTGTCTAACGAAAACATCTTGTATTGAGATAATAATTTAATCTTATTTATTTTCTCAATTAAGCTCAAATTATTTTTAACCGATTGGTTATTCATTAATATAATATTATTATTAATAATTTTGACTAAAAATTTTGCTACTTTGTAAGAAGGTGCTGTTTTATAATTAATAAGAGGTCTGATGGGAACATTTGGCTTATGAATTTTTGGCAAACCTTAAAATTCTGGAGCTCTTGCATGAATTTGTTTCAAATTAATTCGTGTGTGTTGATCAAATAAATTTGTAGATAAATTTATAATATTATTAATAATTTTTACATATGATTTAGTTGGATCTTTTGGTAAAATTTGTATATCATTATTATTTATAAATTCATATGTTTTTTCTAAATATTCTTGTTTAAATATTAAAACTACAGTGTTACCTTTGTCACATTGTGTAATTAAGGCATTATGGTTAATTAGTTTGGTTTTAATACTATTAATGGCTTTTAATTCACTTTGATAAAAACTTTTTAGAAAAATATTATAATTACCATTTACCATTAAATTGTTAAATTTTCTGGTGATAATACTTCTTGCTTCATTACGAATTTCTGGAGTAGGCAAAATTTTGATTGCGGTTTCAGCATTAATAATTTCTGAAGTCAAATTATGGTTGTTAAATTGAGGTAGATTATATTTTAGACCTTTGGATAATAAACTATTTTCTGAATCATTTAGAATAATATCTGTATAATTTATAATTTTTTCAAAAAATACCTGTTTGTTTACTATTTCAACTGGAACATGTTGTAGCTCAAAAAGTTTTTGAATCTTAGAATTTTGAATTAGAACTATTTTACTGATAATATTTGTAATTTGTTCATTAATATTTTCTAAAATATCATCTATTAAAGCGGGATGTATTGAATTTAACATTTCCAAATGTATTTTATATAATAATTTATTCAATAAAACTTTTTTAGAATAAAGAAATTTAATTTCATTTCGAAACCACATTTTTTGTGCAGCTAAACATACTTTAATGGCTGTTTTTGATTTATTTTTTATTATAATTCTGGCATAATTTGGAATGATATCTAAACTTAAACATTTTTTGTTGAACAATATGTTTTTATTTGTTTTTATTAACTTAATTTTCACATTTTTGTATTTATAGATCAATAGTGCTTGGTTAGCTTCAATAGACATGTTTCAAATAAATTTTTATTTATTGTAAAAAATTAAATAAATAAAAAGGTATTTTGTTTGATCTCCAAGTTGTTGTATATTAAATGAAATCAATAATTTAAATTAATAAATTATTGTTAAATTGAATCACCAAACAATCTTTTTAGTAAGTTTATTTATTTATTGACGCGTTTCGAATATTAAATATTCATCATCGGTACAAAAACTATGACTAAATTTTTTAGATATAACTATTTCAAAAATTAATAATCAATTTGAATATAAAATTTTTCGAAAACCAACTACTACCAGTATAACAATAAATAATTCGTCACATCATCCAAATTCACAAAAAGCAGCAGCATACAATTCACTCATTTATCGCCTTTTAAATATACCACTAAATATTTCAAATTTTCAAGATGAATTGAATACAATAAAATTTATCGCTTCAGATAATGGTTATGATTCAAAATTTATTGATAAGTTATTATCTAAATGTTTAAATAAGTTAAAAAATTCAAATAATAATAATAACAACATCAAATATATTTCAATGGAATATACTAACTTATTACCTAACATTTTAAGAAATCATTTCAAAAAACATAATTACTCGATATCTTTTAGAACAAAAAATAATTTATACAAAATTTTAAAACCAAAATCTAAATTCAATTTAAGATCATGTTCTGGAATTTATAAAATCAAGTGTGATACTTGTGAAAAATTTTATATTGGAAAAACAGGAAGAAGTTTCATTGAGAGATTTAAAGAACATATTCCAATGAACAAAAAGAAGCAAAATTTAAAGTCCATTTTCGCAAATCATCTAAATGATAATAACCATAACTACACCAGTTTTGAACAAAATTTAGAACCATTGCATCTATGTAGTAAAGGATTTTTAATGGATTCTCTTGAAGAGTTTGAAATTTATAAGGCATTCAAAAAATCTCCAAATTTAATTTTAAACGACCAATTATTATTTAATTCAAATATTCTGTATAATTCGATTTTGTAAATTTTCATTCTAAAAATTCAATTCATTTATATTTTATTCATAGTATTTTGATCAGTATGTCATATTTTTTAAAAAAACAAGTAAATTTTATACGTATGAAAATTATTTTAAACTATTTAATTCATAAAATGTTAGTATGCCATTTTTTCAATCAAAATTTAAAGAATGAATATTTGTTTTTATTTAGATTTAGTCATATTTTTTGTACCGATGATGAATATTTAATATTCGAAACGCGTCAATAAATAAATATACTTACTAAAAAGATTGTTTGGTGATTCAATTTAACAATAACTTATTAATTTAAATTATTGATTTCATTTAATTATTGTAATTCATAGGAATGGATAAAAGTCTATTAACGAAACTATTGTAAGCTGCTAATTTTTGTTGATAAGGATGGTAAGAATCGTTATTGATGGTGACATCACTGGTAGTTGGCTTTCTGTAAATTTTATATTCTAATTTTTGTGGTTGTCTGGTTATTGATATATCAAGAAAATTGATGGTGTTGTTATTTTCATGATCGACAGTGAAATTTATATTGTTGACATGTGTATTTATAGTGTTGTTGAAATGAGAAATCTGACGATTGGTACCATCAAATATGATAAAGGTGTCATCGACGTATCTACAATAAAAAATGATTTTATCCTTATATGGGTTGACTGAATGATTCGAAATTATTAAGATAAATGTCTGCCAATAATCCAGATAAAGGCGATCCCATTGCTAGACCATTATTTTGTATGTAATAATTATCAGCGTATTCAAAATAATTTTGGGATAATATGCATAAAAGTAGTAATTTTATGTCATCAATTTGGTATTGTTGTAATTTATTGCCATCTTTTAACAATTGTATGGTAATATCAATTGTTTCATTAATGGGTATATTTGTGTACATATTAACTACATCAAAAGAGGCTAATTTATAAGTAGGTTTCATTATAACATGATTTAATTTATCAATGAATTCATTAACATTTTTGATGCTGTGATTATGTTGGATTTTAATATTGTTTTTAATAATGTTTTCAAGAAATTTAGATATTTTGAAACTAGGTGTAGTAGTGCAGTTAATTAATGGCCTGATTGGCATATCATTTTTATGAACTTTTGGTAATCCAGTGAATTTAGGTGCTGTTGGGTTGATAATTTTATATTTTATGTTATTTTAGCTATTTATTATGTTGATACATGAATTTATGGTGTTATTTATAATTTTATGGTATTTATATGTGGGATCAGAATCTAGCATTGTGATGTTGTTGTTATTGATAAAATCTAAAACTTTTTGATGGTATTCATTATAATTCAGTATAACAATGGCATTTCCTTGGTCAGCTTTGCATATGATAGCGTTATGATCATTTAATTTTGTGCGTATGCCTTTGATTGTAATATTATCTTGGATATATGTGTTTTTTATGTTACGGTGAATATTATTTTCTTGTTTAATGGCCTTCTTAATTTTATTGTTAAACATAACTCTGATTTCGTTTTGTGTTTGGATGTTAGGTATAGTTTTAACAATAGTTTCCAAATTTAATATTTCAGGAGTTATATCCTTAGTTAAATTATTACATTCAGGTGTGTTATATTTTAATCCTTTATTGAGAATAAGTGTTTCGTGGTTTGAAAAAACTATGTCTGTTTTGTTGATTGTTCTAGGATAAAATATATGTTTAAAATGTGAGAAATCTTCAACTGTATCATTATTATGTATATTCAATAATTTATTGATTTTATTTTTATGTTTGGTTTTAATAATAGATTTATATTTGTTGATTTTATTATTGATGAATGCTTAAATATCGTTGATTATTATATTATTGATTTCATTCATATAGTCTCACTAATTACATATAGTCTCACTTGAGCGAGGGAGTGTAATTCGTCTCTCCCTAAGAACTTCCAAACGTTTAGGAGATCGATAAAAAAACCTATGATACGCTGATAAGTTGCACGTAAAAAGTTTTATACTAAGACTAAATTTAGTTGTTGAGCAATGAATAAAGAAATCATTTGGACTTTTCAAATATTAAAAAATTAATCGATTAAGTGTATCATAAATTGTAAATTACTGCCATTTGATTTTTTTTTTTTTTTTTTTTTTTTTTTTTTTCTTTATTTTAGTCAAAGTTTAAATTGTACAATTTAAGTTCTATATTATGTTATGGTATATTATATCTAAAGAGCACTGGCTCAAATAAGATTATAATTTAGTTAAATTTTATTTATGAAATTTGAGTTTAATTATTCGTTCATTAGTTCAGTTATCTACTTATTCTTAAAAAATTAGATGCAAAACAAAAAGAGAGAGAAAAAAAAAAAGATAATTATTAATAATTATCATTATAATTATTATTATCATTTGATCATTTAAGTGCTATTTAAATTATTTCAAAATTGTAAAGGTTTTATTTCTTGAAGTTATTTTCAAAACATTAGGAAATTTATTTTAAATTAATTATTATAAAATTATTATTCATTAACTGATATAGTTGTTTACTTATTTACATTTCTTTGTAGTACAGAGAGAAGACTAAACTATTTTCACTTATCACTATCACACAAAGGTACACCACCCTCGAAACATCAAATTATTTATTGACCTCTTTCTTCCTTCAAGATTTATTGGCATTATTGAAGTTTTCCTTTCAAGAGTTATTGGCATTACTGCAAGTCAGTTCTAAACATAAAATCTTTTAATTCTTTTTTGAACGAGAATATTATTTGAATTTGTTTGATTGACTCTGGTAGTTTATTAAATAAATTCAGTCCATAACAAAAAAGCGAGCTTGAGCCACGAACTGTTCTTGGAGCATTAATATAGAAATCATCACGTTGTCTGGTTACATAGTTGTGTAGTTGACCTACTTGAGTTATTTTGGTTAGATTTTTTAGTAAATTATGCTTGATTTTGAATACATATAGAAGTGCGTTATATGATGCGAGCATAGATATATTAAACTTATTAACATATAGTAAGTCAGATGAGGTTCTTGGTGGTAGGGCTTGAATTGTTTTTATGATACGGTTTTGCAGGACTTGAAGCTCTTGCAACTTGTATTTGGGTCCTCAATTTCATCAACAATATTTCAGTATTTATGTCAATTCAAAAATCAACAACAATCTCCTTTATTTTGATATTATTTAATTGTTTTTCCTTAAAAAAACCGAAATAATATGACGAAACAAAATATATAAACAGAAATAGACATACACAAAAATGTCTATCCAAGAAGGAACAAACATTGAAAATTGGTTGTTGTTGCTATTGCTTGTTACAGTAGTCATAATTTGAAACGTCTACTGTGAGAAAAACGTTTTTGTTTGTCTGTAGGAGAAACTGGGAAACGTTTGTATTAAAGTTTCAGAAACATAGTTGAATTGTTTTTGTTCTAATTATTGTATTAAAACTTTTCATTTTCTTTGAACGTTTGACAAAATAGTATTAAGTCGACAATACGCGAACAATATAAAAACAAAATTTCATATTTATATTTTATTTGGGTAAACACTGTCTAGTGTGTCTATACTGACGCTTCACCACTGGACATATCACAAGGGCCATCCATATAAGAATATATTAAATTATTTTGGGATTTTTTGTATTAAATTTCTTGATATTACGAAGTGTGAATTCATAGGATGAGAGAATATTTCGTCAACATTTAAGTCAACATTCCAATCAACATCCTAAGTCACGAGAGTAAAGTCATTATTGATTGTTGTCGTAAAGTCAATTTGTTGCTATATTTTTGGTTAGGAAATATAGACAACTTTGGGGAAATTTTTAAATTAGTTTTTTGTGAACAATTAAGCTTAAGTCCATATCGGAAATCACTTGAATTTGTCAATTCCAAATAACTTTTCATTTTCTCTAAAATTCCTTTAGAAAAAATTTTGTGTTTCGTGTCAGGATTCGAACTACATTCATCAGAGACACATGTTCAAATCCCATGTGTCTTACACAACTTAACCAAAGCGGCGATGACGAAACATATTTTAATTTTGATGTTCAGATAATTTCTAAATTGAAACTTCATCATTTTTCATATTTACTTAAGTTGAATGTTGCATCTATGATTACATATTGGAAATTGCATTTCTTTGGGATTTTTTTTTTGTATTAAATTGACTTAGGATGTTGAATAGAATTTTGACTTAAATGTTGATGAAATATTCTCTCATCCTATGAATTCACACATCGTAATATCTAGAAATTTAATACAAAAAATCCCAAAGAAATGCAATTTCCAATATGTAATCATAGATGAAAGATTCAACTTAAGTAAATATGAAAAATGATGAAGTTTCAATTTAGAAATCATCTGAACATCAAAATTAAAATAGTTTCGTCATCGCCGCTTTGGGATTTGAACATGTGTCTCTGATGAATGTAGTTCGAATCCTGACATGAAACACAAAATTTTTCTAAAGGAATTTTAGAGAAAATGAAAAGTTATTTCGAATTGCAAAATTCAAGTGATTTCCAATATGTACTTAAGCTTAATTGTTCACAAAAAACCCATCCAATATTAAATTATAATATCATAAAAATTAAATTGGTGTTTTTGATTCCAAAAAATGTTGCACAGACTGTTTAACATAGGCGAAATTAGTTTTTATTCAAAATTTAAATAATATTTTATAAATCAATTTTGACCAAATTTAGTATGATTCTTCTTATCCTGATTTTCAATAGATCTGCATCACACTTTCGGTTTGTTTCTGCCGGTAAAAAAAAAGAAGTTTCTTTACTTTCTTTTAATACAACAAAATTTATGTTTTGGCACACTATTCGGTCGTTTATTTCTTGGTACACTACTGCCTTCAATGATGAAGCAATTTTGATAAAACTTTGACAAAAGATGTAGATTTATATGGAAAGGAATTGATTACGTTTTGAGCGATATTGAACTAAAATAATTCTTCAACTCAAGAATCTTGAATTATTTATGTTGCACTTTTAATGTAATTGCCATTGCTTAAATTATAGCTAAGAAAAATCAATACCGTATTTCCAGAACAGAAATGCTGGTGAAAAAAGCCGTTGCGTCAACACCTCCTTATATCGGATAAAAATAAAACGCGCATCTAATTCCACATTCCACCATACTGCATATTATAGACCCCATATATAAATTATGCAATATTTTACAACATCGTCGTTATGCAATATTTTCATGTAAAAGTAAATTGCCCTTTAATTTTTAAAAATATTATAAAATGTATGTTGGATATTATTATACTATATACAAAATATAATTGCAAAATTGAGTGAATTGCTATTAATACAGGTGAGGGATACTTGTTGACCGCCTACGCTCCTATATGGAACAAAACTGACAAAATAATATTTTTATCAATAAACATTTCACCATTAATGGACAGCACTTGATCAGAAGAGGAATTTTCCCTAATGTTACTGATTCAATAAGGTCTTGTTACCCCTGCACTGAAAAAAAAATTGAAGTTCATGACAACCTCATCTCGAAGTTGGCAGTTGATTATTTATGCAAAGAAAAATTATTTGCAAACAATTTCACTGTGATTGGGACAACTACACGATAACATTTTCCTAACAACAGAATGAGGTTTATTTAAAATATAAAGTGTTATATCCAATATAACAGTAGTTGAATAAAGATAATAACTATTTCCCTGAAAAAAATTTTCTTTGGCCTCATATCATGAATTTTTCATTTTAAAGTTTAAGTATTTGAGATTAATTGAACTATATTTTATTTTCACATAAATATTTCGTGTGATTGTCTCAACTTCATCGATTTATAATTGTAGAGTTGTTGAAGCAATTTCGTAGTTTGATTCGCCATATGTGATCGCACGGTGAAGTTGAGACAATTGCATTTCGATTGGAAATAGGGCATGTTTTTTTCAGTGTGCACAATGTGTAAATGAGGTTTATTTTTATTTGTTATATGATAAAATTCTAATCGCAAAATAAGATAATTTTTTGTTTTTATGTTTGAAAGCTTCTTTGTTAGTTTTTTTTTTAATTTAGTTTAAACTTACGCCACATGCACCCCTTTATCAGTGATATTAATGCATAGCAATATCGCACTAAATAAGAATAAATGTGTTATCAGTGTAAAATGTTTAGATCGTCAACGCTTCATTCGTTTAGGTCTGAAAATATAAATTTGAGATTGTAGATTTAATCACAATGTTTTTAGGGGTCCGGCTTTTATAACGAACCCTGTTGGTGAGATTACAACGTGTTTTTCACATTATATCGATTATTGCGTTATTGTTACTATCGATTAATCCTATGAACCTAAAATTTGAGGTGCCTATAAAACTAACCATCCACCCAAGATGACCGGGTTAAAAAATAAATAATTTTGTTTTCATTTGCTTTTCAGAGGTACGATATGATATTTTTGAGAAAATAATTTGTTTATCGAAACGAGTAGGGTAAAATATGAAAGGGCTCGACTTCAGTATTCTTTAAAAATATATTTTGGAATTTGGATACCCCACCATTTTTTGTATAATTTTGAATAATGACGTTTTATTTATGTTTTGTTGCCTCGATTAACTCCGACCCTACTTGATCGAAAATTTTAAAATATATTTGGAATGAAAGAAAATTGAGTAAGCTTTTAATAAAAAATATAGAAAAGAATCAAATACTCATAATTATATCTATTAAGGGGGTGGGAGTGAAAAGTGGTAAAAACATTATTTAAAAACAGGTCAAGTGGAGGTCATTTAAAATAGCACTTGATTTTAAATTTTAGAAACATTCAAATTTTTTTTAGAATTTTGCAATGGATGGTTTTTGAATTATGGTCAAAAAAGTGCAACAAAAAGTTGGTCCCCCTCCTAGGGTTTTGAGCTAAATGGACAGAAAAATTTGAAAAAATTCATACAGACAGGAACTCTGAACGAAAATTATAGCGAAGTCTCAAATAATTATATTTCTGTGCTTGTAAGGGATGGAAGTGGATAAAGGTGAAAAAGATTTTGACTGAATCGACTGGGATGTCATTTGAAGGAACTCCTGATTCCAGATAAATTACCATTTTTTTAGAATATTGCGATGCGCAGTTTTTGAGTTATTGTCAAAAAAGTGCAACAAAAATTTGGTCCCCGCATAGGATTTCGAGCTAAATTGACAAACAAATTTGAAACACGCATAGAGACAGAAACTCTGAACGAAAATTATAGCGAAGTCTCAAATAATTATGTTTCTGTGCTTGCAAGGGATGGAAGTGGATAAGGGTGAAAATGATTTTGACCAAAGCGAGTGGGGTGTCATTTGAAGGAACACTTGATTCCAAAAACATTAAATTTTTTTGAATATTGCGATGCGCAGTTTTTGAGTTATTGTCAAAAAAGTGCGATTTCAGACCGTTCCTCCCCCCACTAGCGTTTCAACACTGATTGACAGAAAACTTTGAAAAAATTCACAGAGACAGAAAGCTTGGTATGTTTTGAAAGAAAATTATAGCGAAGTCTCAAATAATTATATATCTGTGTGTTAAGGGGATGGGGGTAAAGAGGGTAAAAAAAATCTTTTTTCAGCGAGTGGGGTGTAATTTTAAAAACACCTAATCCCAAGAACATTACAATTTTGAAAAAAGTGCAAGTGCACTCTGAACGAAAATTATAGCGTAATCATATTTCTAATCATATTTCTGTGCTTGTAAGGGATGGAAGTGGATAAGGGTAAAAATGATTTTGACCGAAGCGAGTGGGGTGTCATTTGAAGGAACTCCTGATTCCAGAAACATTACAATTTTTTTTAGAATATTGCAATGCGCAGTTTTTGTGTTATTATCTAAAAAGTGCAATTTCAGCCCGTTCCTACCCCCTCCTACGTTTCGACACTGATTGACAGAAAAATTTGAAAAAATTCACAGAGACAGGAAGTTTGATATCTTTTGAACGAAAATTATAGTGAAGTCTCAAAGAATTATATTTCTGTGTGTTTAGGGGATGGGGGTAAAGAGGGTAAAAAAATCTTGTTTCAACGAGTGGGGTGTAGTTTGAAAAAACACCTAATCCCAAAAACATTACAATTTTTTTAGAATATTGCGATGCGCTGTTTTTGAGTTATTGTCAAAAAAGTGCAACAAAAATTTGGTCCCCCCTAGGATTTCGAGCTAAATTGACAGAAATATTTGAAAAAAATTATAGACAGGAACTCTGAACGAAAATTGTAGTGAAGTCTCAAGTAATTATATTTCTGTGCTTGTAAGGGATGAAAGTGGATAAGGGTGAAAATGATTTTGACCAAAGCGAGTGGGGTGTCATTTGAAAGAGCACCCGATTCCAAAAACATTACAATTTTTTTTAGAATATAGCGACGCGCACTTTTTGAGTTATTGTCAAAAAAGTGCAATTTTAGACACTGATTGACAGAAAAATTTGAAAAAAAATCACAGAGACAGGAAGTTTGATATATTTTGAACGAAAGTTAAAGCGAAGTCTCAAAAAATTATATTTCTTTACAAGCTGGTAAATATTTTTTTAGTTAACATAAACAGCTATGGATAAGATTTAACCTGAAGTAACATTTTTTATATCATTTTTGATCAATTTAGATGGGATTGTAATTTACTATGGTCGTTTACGATTAAAAAGTTATTTTGTTATGCGTTTATGATCTGGTAATATAAAGGGTTTACAACACAACTTTATGTCAATTTTTTTTATATTGTGTTCTTTTAGAATCACGGAACTCTTGGCGAGCGAATTTTATTCGCAATTGTTCGACTTTTTTAGTTTTGGTCGGAATGCTCAAAATAAAAATTACAGTGGTCTTGTTTCGTAAGATTCGTAACAAACGTTGGATAGAATACGCAACTAGCGTTTGTTGTCATAGTTTTGTAAATTTTTTCCTCCAATTCAAAACCGCAAAAACTAGATTACAATGAATTTATTTACGACGATACTTCATATTAATTGATTTGTTATAATTTCTTTTTTTTGTTCTTGGCACTGTTTCTGATTAAAATTACAATAATAAAGTTGAAGTAGATTTTTATTGTGTATATAAGGAAAATTATCGTTTGTTTTAATTTTCTTTGGACATTAGATTTTTGAACTGTTAAGATCAGTCCTTTTGGGTTGCTTTGATCACATGTCTTTGTAGGCTGGTAAGTGATAGATGATTACCATGTGTGATAACCATGTATGTAACTATTATAATTCATGATTATTAGTTTATTAATTCAAAACTTCTGAATAACGAAAACCCAAATGTTACACATAAAAATAAAAACTCTTTTTATTTCCTACAAGGCCTCTAAAAACTATAAAAACAATAAACAACAAACTCCAGAAAAGTCATCCCACATTATTAAAGTAATGATAATTAAAAGCAAACATGTATCGTGGATTGCAACATTTTTAATAACAAAAGTGGCATATAGTACAAAACATGTTTCCAAAAGAAACACGATCATAAAACATACAATTCAAATTAAAACACATAACATGTTGCTACATATTACCGCTATGCAGTTTACCAAGAACAATAATTTTACCCTAAGATATCTCTGGATATAAAATGTACAAATGTTTATTTTTAATAACTTTAATTATGATTTGTAGCACAATTTTGTACATTTTAATTTATATGTCAAAAACTTTGATAGAGGATAATATGCATCGCGTAACAAAAATTCACGCATGATTATCTCAGCATTTGGATACAAACATTACGGAAAATGTATGATTTTTGGAAAATGTAAGATGCTTTAAGTTTTTTTCCCGTTCATTTTATTTTAACTTTTGTTTTTATATTTCCTGAAAACATGAAATTTCTGTTTGAACATTTAGAATTACTCAAATATATTACCCACAAAAGTGTTAAGTTGCTGGGGTTTAATCCCATTGGGAGATTATTGTGGTACCTAACTACTGTAGGAGTCCACAAACAAATATAATTGAACTACGCACGACAACTTTTAATTTCAATATCACGGCACCTTTTATTTAATAAAACACAATAACATTTGACAACTTCAATTTTAATTAATTTTATTTATTGGTTAAATTTAATAAAGTTTGACGGTTACGGATTGATTTCTGAATCCTGGATTTATTTTCAATTTGTAAAACCTTTCTCTGTAAAGTCTTTTACACAACTCAATTTTAACTAACAGAAAATAAGTTAAGTCTTCATTTTTTGGAAGGGAACGTAATGAACCGTTATTTATTTATATGTTTTAAAAATCGTTAAGCCAATCAAATTAAATTAAAGTATTAATCAATTCCCCTACAAAACAATCAAAGGTGAAAAACCCATCGTTCATTTACATTTACATTGTACAACAATTATGCGATTTTGCAGAATTGTTGAACAATCGTAATGTTGCTATTTAATTAATATTTCTATTTCGAAATATTAAATAAACAGCACTAAACGTATAAGTTTATTCACCCTGCATTATTTCGTTAAGAAATTGTGAAATTTGGTATAGATTTTTGTAATGGATACAATATGTATGATAACGGGTCATTACACCCCTCGCCATCTAAAAGAAGAGAAGATGTATCCTAAAAATGCATCTTCTCGAAATATAACTATCAATTGTTTGAAACGAAACAACTTAATAAAAATATTTGAAAAATTCGATAATATATGTTTATATGAATCATTGAAAGATTTAAATGTGTAATTATTAAAGTTTTATTGTATGAATTAAGGATACTGTATGAAATAGATATTTTTGTAAATGAATTAGCCAAAAATAAAATGATAAGTCATATAATTTTAACTATGAGTTTTAACGAAACTAAATGTTTGAAACATTAAAATATTTTAGTAAAACTTTGTATGAATCTAGTCATATAATTTAAATTAGCTGAAAATGCGACTTCATCTTTTTTTGTATAAAATTATTTGAGTTTTAAATATTTTTTCAATAGCTTATTATAATTTTATAGTCAATTATTTCTATATTATAATATATTTATGTTTTAATTCTAAAATAATTATTCTTAGCTAAATTTTTTGTAATTTTAATCTGGCAATAGTATTATGTTTAATTAAAGCGCTAATTATGTGTATGAAACGAAATTTTAATTATTTAAATTGTATTATTAAAACAAATGTAAAATATATCCACACCTTATACGTAAAATAAATCCCGAGGTGTTTACTGTATATTTGTTATAATTTGCTAGCAACCTTCCTCAACTTTTTCTTTTAATTTTAAATTCAATAACCAAAAAATTACTTAACTAAATTATTTGCAAGATGAGATTTTAAATATACACATGTACTCTATAATATAAACATTTAATTTTGAAATAAACGGGTATCATATTTACGAAAATATTTTGTTTTTATTTAAATCGTATTTGTTGTTTCTTTTAATTGTAAATAGAAATGTCTTCTTTTTTATTTTATTTTTGCGACTTTAAACATATATAGAAAATTAAATGTTTCTGACTTATTTAATAATAATTAAATAATAATTTGTTTGAAACAAATCTATGCTAATGAACTTTCAGTAAAATATTTTGCTTATGTTAATGAAGATATGTTTACAATCATTAGATTTGCTACATAGATCACTTATAAAATAATTAAGAAAAATAATAATCAATTTTATTGACTTAAATTTACCGTGTACTAATATTTGTTTATCTCTTTTTTTTTTAAAGAAATGAATTTCCTAAATAATAACAAAAAGGCAACTTAATTTTAAGAACTAACATATGATTTTATTGAAGAAACAATAAGTTTCATTTTGTCATTTATTATTTTTTTGTTTTTGTAAATAAACATAATTAGGTCATATTTTATGGTAATAATAAAGCAATGAACTTTATTTGAAATATAATTCCTTATTCTAGTACAAGAAAATTAAAGGTAGAAAATTATTTTGTTTATGCATTTTATATGTAAGTAAAAGAAGGTTTTTGTTTTTGTGAATTATTTTTTTTGTTGATTGATAATGTTTTTGTTTTTTATAAAATTTTAAATTGAAATTATACACTTATGTTTTTTAGTAATATTTTATGATAATTTGTTGTTGGCTTACTACAGTATTTAGTGTTTAGGCTTAGTTTTATGAAATAGATGAAACTATTTTATGAAATTTACATTTTTTTTTTGTTTGGACATAACTGTTTTGTAGAGAAAGATATTTATATATATATATATGTTTTGGTATTTATTTATGATTAGTCTTTTTATATGTGAATAGATAATAATTATTTGTTTTGATTATTGATTATTTGCTTTTTTTTATTTATTCTTAATAATTAAAAGACGATTATATAATTGTGGTTCCTTTTTTTGTCCCCATTGCGAATGGCTCGACAAATAGAGTATTCACTATCTTAAAGTTGAGATAAATTTTTTGTAATTTTAATTTGACTGAATTTATATTAATTCGACTTTTTTTTTTTTATTGATAAGAAGTTTTGTTATTTATTTTATTATAATTCGTAAAACCCTAAATTGTTTAAGAATGGAATAAAGAAAATTAATTAGGAAATTTGAAAATGAACTGTATGTTTCCGAATTTTCTTTCTAGATTATCTTTGCAATATTTCAATAAGAAAATAACATTACTGGTGCGTGATAGGATTTTTGTTGTATTGAATTTCGATTGGACAAATTTTTTGAGTCTACTAATGTGTTGGCCAATTAATATCAAACTTCCTTTAAATGTTAAACGAAAAATTTGACTAAAGCTTGGTTTCACGGTTTCGGATGAGAATATATATTCTTGTTTATTTAAATTTTTGTAGAGCGAACGTAATGATTGTCTAATTCCAAATTGATTTGTGTTGTTTATCCGATTACCGCTATTAAAATTTTGTGAAATATTGTTGCAAATAAAAGTAATAAAGAACATTAACAATTTTTGACCATTTATTATCGTTTTGCTATTTAAACGAGATGAGAGTTGTTTTGTTTGCTTAGTTTTCCTAATTCGGCCATTCTCAATCCATGTCTTGGTTTTTGTGAGGTTGGGATAGTTTTTTGGGTATAGTTTGTTCTTTTTATAATTTCTATTGGTTGGAATTTTAAGTGGTTCGGTCTTAGCGTTCTGTTTTTGGGAGGTTTCAATCGGTTTAATGCATTTTTTTATTTTTGTTGGTGCTACTCGTTTCTTCTTGTTATGACGAATGTTTGTCTTATTTTTGACTGTTTTGTTTTCAGTAACCAGAATTCTATTGCTATTTTCTTTAGATCTCGACCTTGAAAATATTTGTTTTTGATTGTTTTTGATATTTGAGTAAAGTATTAAATTAGGTGAGCTAATAATATTAATGTGTGAGTTCACTGGAGATCCTAATTTTGACGATAAAGCATTATTTTGTTTTGCAATAATGTTTGTTTTGCACAATTTTTTATCATAGAAAACGTTATTTGATTTTATACTAGAAAACAGCGGCTTAGAATTGGTGGATTTTTTGATTATATTAACATGTTTTGTTTGCTTGCTATCGCAGTAATTTGTTATTATTGAACTAACTTCGTTTTTGGCTATGCTTACTTTTAAGACTTCGGAATATAAATCTTTCGGTGGTATGTTATCTGCTAGAGTATGCAGTTGAAAAGTAGGTGCTTGATCTTCGATATTTTGATTTAAGCTAAAGTTATTCGGTAAAACATTTTCGTACACATTATCTTTTTCAGACGGATTGGGATGGTTTTGAATGGTTTCAACCAAATCTTTGCCGAGACTTTTATTTCTATTCTGTAATTCAATGAATTCTGTTTCTAATTTTGTGTATAATACACTTTGGTTTGACAAGTTTTTTGTTGTTCTGTCTAAATCTATTGCTAGAATTAGTTTTTCTGTATTAAGTTGTTCGATTTTTTGACGGAGTGCTTTGTTAGTGGTTTTAGCGTTTTTTGATTCTAAATTTGCAACCGCCAAGCTGTTTATTAACTCTTCGGTAGAGTGTTGTAATTTCTCTTTAGAATATGATAAAATACTAAGCTCATTTTTATGTTTATTATTGTCTTGAGTAAGGAAACAAATCTCTTGTTTATCCTTAATTTTCTCTGCTATAAAGGTAGAGTTCAATCTAAGCAACCTATCGTTTTCCTGTGTAAGCTCTTTTATTGTTAACTCTGCTTGGGACAACGGATCTATAATAAGTTGTTCCTCTGAGGGTGATTTTTTATTTTTTATTGAAAAATTTTGAGAAATTTCGTTTAATCGTTTAACAAAGAGATCGGTTTGCGAGTTTGATTTTAAATTATCAATTGGTTCAAAAGTTTGTTCCAAAAATCCAAATGTTTTTTTAAAAAATTCTGTTAGCTCGTTAAATGAATTGAATTTTTGATTTTTTATTTGGTAATATGCGTTTCCTCTTACACGAGACCAAATTCGCGATAGTAAATTCGTTTTTAAATTTGGTGGTAAATTGACATATGCTTTTTCACACGTTTCTAAAAAGTATTCTAATTCGCGTTGGTTAGCATTATTGCTCGAAATTATTGGGATACTGTTTAAAGTATCCGTAATCAAAAAAAAATCATCATTATTTATTAAACAGTTTTCCATTTTTCTTAATATTAGCTAAACCTTAACAATTTCTAAAACTAAAATTATTTAAATGTGACTCACCCTTCGTTTAACTTACAGTTTAACATCTACTTTAATTGTTGATGATTCCGTTGATGTTGCTGTTGATGACTTCTGTCTGGTAAATGTTTTTACTGCTGATAATGTTGTTAATGTTGGTGTGGATGTATTAATGGTCTGTTTTTCTCCACTGGTGGGCTCTTGATCATTAGTTGTATTCGATGTTTGTTTCACTTTCTTGATTTGTGAATTTGCAGGCAGCTGGTTGACATATGCATAACTCTATTTCTTTATGTTTGATATATTTGATATATTTGATTTGTTCAAATTGTGTTTGAGAATTTTTAGATATCGAAAATTGCCAACATTGATCACTGTGTTTAAATTTCGATTGCTTAATGATTTATCGAAAATTTCAAAAATTGTTCAATGTATTCGTTCACTGTGTTTGCACTTCTTTTGATTGTTTTTGCACTGTTTTATTTAATTTAAACAAACAAGCCAGTCGTGGCTGTTTCCGGCTGCGCCAAATGTGGTACCTAACTACTGTAGGAGTCCACAAACAAATATAATTGAACTACGCACGACAACTTTTAATTTCAATATCACGGCACCTTTTATTTAATAAAACACAATAACATTTGACAACTTCAATTTTAATTAATTTTATTTATTGGTTAAATTTAATAAAGTTTGACGGTTACGGATTGATTTCTGAATCCTGGATTTATTTTCAATTTGTAAAACCTTTCTCTGTAAAGTCTTTTACACAACTCAATTTTAACTAACAGAAAATAAGTTAAGTCTTCATTTTTTGGAAGGGAACGTAATGAACCGTTATTTATTTATATGTTTTAAAAATCGTTAAGCCAATCAAATTAAATTAAAGTATTAATCAATTCCCCTACAAAACAATCAAAGGTGAAAAACCCATCGTTCATTTACATTTACATTGTACAACAATTATGCGATTTTGCAGAATTGTTGAACAATCGTAATGTTGCTATTTAATTAATATTTCTATTTCGAAATATTAAATAAACAGCACTAAACGTATAAGTTTATTCACCCTGCATTATTTCGTTAAGAAATTGTGAAATTTGGTATAGATTTTTGTAATGGATACAATATGTATGATAACGGGTCATTACATTATTAAATATTTAGTATACCTTACCTATTCTTTTTTAACTTATTGTTGTATTATTTTTTTGTATTCCTAATTTTAGAGGGGAGAAAAATATATGAAATAGATAAACAAGAAACGAATAAACGATTTATATTTGTGCGAGAAATAATACAAAAAAACATGATTTTATGTGTAAGATTCATTTTTTCCTTATAAGAAAGATACTTAGATCTCAATTGTATTTTATATAACATATATACCTAACTTGTAGTGAAATAAAAGATTGACAATTTCGATTCATAACAATGAAAAATATTGCGACGCTGATGCATAGGCTGACTTCACCACAGCTCTGGAAACATAGTGTTCTGGATATATAATGAGCTAATATCCATAAAATACTTTAATTAAAAGCTAACCAATATTATGGACTTCGTAGTTCTTATAATAAAAATATTAAAGCAGGCAGCAGTATCCCAACAAACATAAAATCTGTTGTACGAGAAAAAGTAAAAAAAATTTTATCGGAAGTGACAAAGCGGAAGTTAGGATGCAGAACTGTTGTAAACCGTACTAAATGTCTATGCAAAATGGTACTAAACCGTACCAAATTTCATCTAACTCGATTATCAGGTACAGAAGTTATTGAGCTTCCAAAATAACAGGTGCTTGGAGGACCCCCTACCACTTTGTTCACTATCGCTAAAAAAACAAATCAGTTCCTTGCCATACATATTTGCATCTTTTTGCAAAGTGTAATCAAAATTACTTAACGAACGAATGTTGTATGCTTCCAACAAACATTGAAACAATAAACAGGTGTTCGGACCCCACCACTTATCCTAATATTGTCCAAAAACTAGTCAATCCTTTGCCAATAAAGTCTTTATCTTTTTTCAAAGTGCCATTAAAATTGATTAATGAATGATATCTGTATGCTCCCAACAAACTTTAAAAACAAAGTGCGAAAAGTCAGCAGTTGTATGGTAGACCCCCCGCCACTTTGATCAATGTGTCCCTAAAGATGATAATTATTTTTTCATACTAATTGAACCCTTTTCCATAAGTTTCATCATAATCACTTCATTATTATAGGCTGTATTGTGCATAAAGACACTGAAAAAACTTCAAAAATTTACAACAACAAAAAAATTTACCGGAAGTGAAAAACCGGAAGTTGGGATGTAGAACTGTTGTGAACCGTACTAAATGCTCATGTACCAAGTTTCATCCAATTCAATTATCAGGTACAGAAGTTATTGAGCTTTAAAAAAACAGGTGTATGGGACACCCCCCACCACTTTGTTCACTATAGCTCAAAAACTAATCAGTTCTTTGTCATACATGTTTGCATCTTTTTCCAAAGTGTCATCGAAATTCGTTCACAACCGAATGCTGTGTGCTCCCAACAAACATTGAAAAAAGTGTGACGCATCAAACAGCTGTTCGGGAGGACCCCCAACACTTATTCCAATATTATCCAAAAACTAATCAGTTCTTTAGTTCTTTGTTACTTAAGTCTCCATCTTTTTCCAAAGTATCATTAAAATAAATTAATGAATGAAGTCTGTATGCTCCCAACAAACTTTAAAAACCAAGTGCGAAAAGCCAGCAGTTGTATTGTAGACCCCCCGCCACTTTGATCAGTGTGTCCCAAAAGATGATAACTATCTTCTCATACTAATTGAAATCTTTTCCATAAGTTTCATCATAATCACTTCATTATTGTAGGCTGTATTGTGCATAAAGACACTGAAAAAACTTCAAAAAAAAAATTTACCGGAAGTGAAAAACCGGAAGTTGGAATGTAGAACTGTTGTGAACCGTACTTAATGCTCATGTACCAAGTTTCATCCAATTCGATTATCAAGTACAGAAGTTATTGAGCTTTAAAAAAACAGGTGTATGGGACACCCCCCACCACGTTGTTCACTATCGCTCAAAAACTAATCAGTTCTTTGTCATACATGTTTGCATCTTTTTCCAAAGTGTCATCAAAATTCGTTCACGAACGAATGCTGTGTGCTCCCAACAAACATTGAAAAAGTGTGACACATTAAACAGGTGTTCGGGAGGACCCCCACCACTTATCTCAATATTATCCAAACACTAACCAGTTCTTTGTTACTTAAGTCTCCATCTTTTTCCAAAGTATCATTAAAATAAATAATGAATGAAGTCTGTATGCTCCCAACAAACTTAAAAAACAAAGTGTGAAAAGTCAGCATTTGTATGGTAGACCCCCCACCACTTTGATCAATGGGTCCCAAAACATGATAATTATCTTCTCACACTAATTGGAACCCTATTCCATAAGTTTCATCATAATCACTTCATTATTGTAGGCTGTAATGTGTATAAAGACACTGAAAAAACTTCAAAAAATTACAAAAATAAATGTTTTACCGGAAGTGAAAAACCGGAAGTTGGGATGTAGAACTGTTGTGAACCATACTACATACTCATGTACCAAGTTTCATCCAATTCGTTTATCAGGTACAGATGTTATAGAGCTTTCGAAAAAACAGGTGCTCCAGGGACCCCCCACCACTTTGTTCACTATCGCTCAAAAACTAATCAGTTCTTTGTCATACATGTTTGCGTCTTTTTCCAAAGTTTCATCAAAATTCATTCACGAATGAATGTTTTATGCTCCCAACAAACATAAAAACTTTGTGGAAAAAACCACCTGTTGTATGGTGGATCCCCCAACCCTTTATCCAATGTACTCCAAACGCTGATAAAATCTTCCTCATGGTCGATAAAATCGATCGGTAATTGTAAGCTACAGTAGGAATAAACACCTGAAGAAAAAAACTTTTTAACCGGAAGTGACAAACCGGAAGTTGGTATGCAGAAATTTTGGAAACAGTACTAAAGCCTTATATACTAAATTTCAATAAGATCATAGCCCGAGATCAGAAATTATTCAAGATTTAAACTTAGAGGTGTTCGGGAGACCCCCCCGCCATTTTGTCCAAATTTGAAATGATTCCAGATCTTCCATTTTCAAGTGAACCTGTATCATTTGCCAAAGTTTCATCAAGATCCTATGCAGAAAACTCACCCATTTCTTATTTCAATACAAATTTCGATTGAATTTAATACCAATTTCGATTGAATTGTTGCTATACCAATTTCGATTATATTTAATACCAATGTCGATTGAATTTAATACCAATTTCGATTGAATTATTTCTACACCAATTTCGATTGAATTTAATACCAATTTCGATTGAATTATTTCTATACATATTTCGATTGAATTTAATACCAATTTCGATTGAATTTAATACCAGTTTCGATTGAACTATTTCTATACCAATTTCGCAATTGAATTTAATACCAATTTCGATTGAATTTAATACCAGGTATTTAGATTGAATTCCATACCAATTTCGATTGAATTATTTCTATACCAATTTCGATTGAATTTAATACCAATTTCGATTGAATTTAATGCCATTTTCGATTGAATTTAACACCAATTTCGGTTGAATTTAATACCAATTTCGATTGAATTATTTATATACCAATTTCGATTGAATTTAATACCAATTTAGCTTGAATTTAATACCAATTTTGATTGAATTTAATACCAATTTCGATTGAATAATTTCTATCCCAATTTCAATTGAATTTAATACCAATTTCAATTGAATTTAATACCAATTTCCATATTTTACTATACCCTATACCATATTTTACTATACCCTGTCAAAATATGCTATACCAATTTCGATTGAATTATTTCTATACAAATTTCGATTGAATTTAATATTAATTTCGATTGAATTATTGCTATACCAAGTTCAATTAAATTTAGTACCAATTTCGATTGAATTTAATACCAATTTCGATTGAATTATTTCTACACCGATTTCGATTGAATTTAACACCAATTTCGATTAAATACTTTCTATACATATTTCGATTGAATTTAATTCCAATTTCGATTGAATTTAATACCAGTTTCGATTGAATTATTTCTATACCAATTTCGCAATTGAATTTAATACCAGGTATTTAGATTGAATTCTATACCAATTTCGATTGAATTATTTGTATACCAATTTCGATTGAATTTAATACCAATTTCGATTGAATTATTTGTATTCCAATTTCGATTGAGTTTAATACCAATTTCGATTGAAATTAATACCAATTTCGATTGAATTTAATACCAATTTAGATTGAATTATTTATATACCAATTTCAATTGAATTATTTCTGTACCAATTTCGATTGAATTATTTGTATTCCAAGTTCGATTGATTTTAATACCAATTTCGATTGATATATTTGTAAACCAATTTCGATTGAATTTAATACCAATTTCGATTGAATTATTTATATACTAATATCGATTGAATTAAATACCAATTTCGAGTGAATTATTTGTATACCAATTATTTTTATACCAATTTCGGTTGAAGTAACTTTTATCTAAAACTAACTAACTTTACTTAGTCCTAACTTTAAATGTTTTTTTGACATTCTGTTAATTCATCTAAATGTTTTTTTGACATTCTGTTTTCGGATTTTATCATCTTATATTATAAGTGTTTTAGTCAACTTTTCAGTAGAGCAGGTTGAATGTAGTCGGTTGAATGTACGTATGTTAATTATGTTTCGACCAGAAATGCAGTTGGACCCAATTATTGTCACGATATTTATCTGGTTCTTACTAATCTAACTAATCAAACTTGCAATTTTTTTGTTAACTGAAAAGTTGACTAGAATGACATAGTGCAGTATACCTCCGAGGTACTGAATTATACAGTAGAATATTAGTAATATTCTCCGAACGTGAAACTTTATTAACAAAAACAATTTTTTTCATATTTTATAATCATAGAATCCTCTGCGAGCGAGCTATATTTGCAGTTGACCAACTTTATATTCCTCATTTTTGATTAGTACTGCTGTTAAGCACAAATAGTATTATTTGAATTATTCCCTCTATATATTATATGCTATGTAGTTTATTTAAACATTGATCTTACGTCCGATGAAGATGTATCTTTAATTTATATCAGGATTATTTATGTACTGTTTTGATATTTAAAACATGTAATATATTCAATATATATGTTTATTCTAAAGCTCAAACACCTTTAATCAACATATCAAAAATCCAAAATATCAAATTATTCAGTTTATAGTCCGCCATAACTGAACAATTTTCGTTCAATTTTTTTTTTCATTATAATTAAAACAGTTTTCATCATATTGTTGTCTTGTTATTATTGCTTAAATTTAATATATTTCGCTACAACCAAAAGGATTAAAATAAATTAATTTCTATTAAAGATGAAAAAATTCATTTATTTTTGTCTTGCTATCTTAAATTTGCAATTTTAAATTTTGAATTGTTAATAAATTTTTTTAATAATAAAATAAAAATAAACAAAAATAGAGTAAACATTTTTGGAATTCATAATTATTGTTTTTGTTGTTGTTAAAAGTTCGTTAAATATTACAAAATATAAGCTTTTAATAATCGTTTTTTCTGTTTAATATTTTTAAAAAAATAATACTTTAAATTTGAATTTGTTTTTATTATATAGAAATTGAAAGACTAAGTTCAAACTTAGAAAATTTTTGACGTTCGAATATATTAAATTATATAAATAAGGGTGGAAAGTTGTTTAGTTAGCAAGAGGTATGTAGACACAATTTTGATAGTGTTAATGTTTTATTATTATCACATCACATTCTTTAAAGTCTACCATTCCCAAAACGACACTGAATTCTTTCAACCCAACACCTAATCCTAAATAAATCTCATCAAAATCCTTTGTGCTTACTTATTTAGAAAATAATCCAACCAACAGAACTAAAATACGCATAATAACACAAAATACCCAATGTACGTCTTAACAGTTTATGTTTGTAAAATAACAGAATTGGTCATTCTATTTTCTTTTCTGGTTATTATTTATTCAAAAAAAAAAGTCAACCTTCTTCCAAGACATTGATTTTATTTTTACTTTCTTATATTTATGTTTATTTTGTTATATTCTTAAATATTTTAAATAATAAAATGGTTGAAGAAATTCCAGTTTATTCGAAAAAGGTATACGAGAAAATCAGGAGAACAGTTTTTCATAATACAAATATTAATACTGACGAAAATCTCTATACGTATAGTAAAAAAGTAAGAAGTCAATATTTATGTTTTCACACTTGAAGTATTTTTAGAAGAATTTTATGATATCGTAAAATTATTTCGAACCAAAAATTTTATGGTATAAGAAAGAAATAATGATTTTATGATGTTGAAATTGGAATATAATTTTGAGGTTGATTGTATATAGGGTAACTGGTGCAAAAATAAAGCTATTGATTCCAATCAGGATGTTGTTATTAAATATTTTAAATAACTTTAACAATAGTAACATACGATATGAAGCAAATGACCATTAAAATTATTTCATACAATTAAAAGTATATAAATTTAAGCCAACCAACAAAAACAAACTATTCCCATGATGAACATTTAAAATATGAAAAACTTACTGTATTCATTCCACCGATTAAAAAGTTGACCATTTATTTTCATTTAAATGGAACTTTTTTTTTCTTCTTTCTCTTAGCTTTTTTTTCGACCAACCGACTATTTTCAGGTTGAACTTTGTTTTATTATGTTTCATCGTTTTTAGGTTTTGGCTATGTTTTTCAGTTTTAATTTATTAACGTTTTTCTTGGGGTGTTTTTATTTATGTTTCTAATCAGAACGTGGAATCCAGATGTGTTAAAAACCATGGTGTTAAGATTTAAAGATAATGAAAATAATCATTTGTTTGTTGATAAGCTTAAAACGGGAATATTGTTCTTTCTCTGAAGTTCTAAATTAGTTTTCATCAAATATGATTTGACTTATTATAATAATTATTAGGTTTGCCTTCACGTACTGGTATGGACATTATTAATCTTTTATTTGGTGTCACTTGCAAGTGAACATTTCAAAGTCATACCAAAACACAAATTCTCGTTCTAATATACGTTTTCATTTTCTTACTTTATTTACATTTTTAGAATTGTTTTGTAATGGCAAACTTATTTTGAAAATATTTTAATATTTGACTTTCAACCCGAGTAAGATTTTAGAGGTTTAATGTGTCGATAAGAAATTTTATACTAAATTAGTTTAAATACTTTAATCATTTAATGAATTTTACTATGAAATCAACCAAAGGTTGGGGGTTATATGCGAACTTCATATAACTTCGGTCTGAAAGATCTAAGTATTATATTCTCGAGCAAAAAGTGAAATTCTTATCCCCACTTTTTTTGGCATTTCTCGACGTTTTAGGATCTACTGATTCTAAAAAAGCAAAAAATAATGTTTGTTTGTCTGCCGGCCGACCGGATTTTAAAAATTTTTTTTTCTAAAAATAGGTATACTCAATGGTAAGAGCCGAAAAGACGACGAGTTCGATAGTTGTCCCGGAAGTATGTCAAAAAAATCGTCAAGTGTGCCAAAACAAGGAAATTGGCCTATTTTTAGCTTTAAAAACGTTCATTTTTAGTGATTACGAGTAGGAACATTGAATTTGGAGAAATCTTGATGGTCGGGATTGGTATGTGAGACCAAAATCTAGATTATTGTATTGTAAGTTTGTCAAAAAACGTTGTCAAGTGTGTCAAAAGAAAGATTTTTTTTGATTTTTTTACCTATTTTTTGGAAAAAATTAAAATTAATTATTTGTATGACATAAAATTTTATTATTATTATATAGAATAATGACATTATTATAAGTTTGTCAAAAAATTAATGTCGTTTGTCAAAAAATAACTTCATTTTTACTAGCCAATTTTTGGAAAAAAAAAATTTAGCTGTTTTTATGAAGTAAATGTAATTGAACATGAAATTGGACATGGAAATTTTTGAATTTGTTATAGTTTTTGAAATATTTTTGGAATTTTGAAAAAAAATTGTATTTTTGATTTTGTAATAATTTTTGCAATATTTTTAGAATATTGGAAAAAGTTTCAATTTTTGATTTTGTTATAATTTTTGGAATATTCTTAGAATTTTGAAAAAAAAAAAATAGAATTTTTGAATTTTATATATATATTTTTAGAATTTTGAAAAAAGTTTCAATTTTTGATTTTGTAAGAATTTTTGGAATATTTTTAAAAATTTTAAATTTTGGATTTTATTATAATTTTTTTTAATTTTGAAAAAGTTTCAATTTTTGATTTTGCAATAATTTTTGCATTATTTTTAGACTTTTGGAAAAAGTTTGAATTATTAAGAATTTTTGGATTATTATTGGAATTTTGAAAAAAATTTGATTTTATTTAATTTTTACAATATTTTTGGAATTTTGAACGAAATATGAATTTGTGATTTTGTAATATTTTCTCGAAACGCTAAATGGAGAGGTTTTTTAGTAGTTTGCTGAGTGTATCATCTTTTCACTAAATTATATTAATTTATGATCTGTGTTAGTTTTGTAATAAATTTCTAAACAGAGATAAAAAAATACTTGTTCTTTAACAAAGAGTTATGTTTGATATACATCGCTGCCCAAGACTAAAAACCATGTCATCATAAAAGTGTTTCACCGAAAACTATATCAAAATCCTTAACCCAGACCGAAGTCTTGATATCTCAAAGCTTGAGATTTCAACCCCTCCATATTGTTTTATAGTATTTGTTAATATTGACAGCTGGTCAATCAGCCGAATACCCGGTGGTTGTAAGAATTCTTTAGTGGGTACAATAACACGAATAAAAAAAAATTCCCTAATTCGAATTCGTTCTATTTCCCAAAAGATAAGAGGAATCAATCAATGGATTATGTCTCGTTTATCGTAGTGACATGAACTTATTGAGTTGCTTTTGCATCGTTTGAAAAAAAAGGTAATTAACTACCTACAATCGTTTCGTAATAAATATTTCTGTTTACAATTCCCTTCCAAATTTTAGTACAGGTTAATAGCGAAGACTCTTTTAGTGGGTATACATATTCAGCGAAAGAGAATATCCAATTAACAAACTTATCGTGTTTATCGATTTTTTTGTTTTGTAAACGCGGCGTGTCTTTAACTATAAATACGTGGTTGAAGACATGAAGTGTCACTTAGTCGATTATTTTGTTATGAGAATTATTTTTGACATATTTGGATCGGTGAGTTGGCATCGAAGTTTTGTTTAATTTATTGTGGAGTGCGAAAAAAACGTATTCTACAAGTTGTGTTGGATATTTCGTTTATTAAATTCAATCCAAGGGATTATTAATTATACCAGTTAGCTAGAATAGCGGTCGAAAGATTTCTTGTGCGAAGATTTGGGACTGTTGAGTTGAATACTACCAGGAAGACAAAATTAGAAAAACTGTATCGCCTCCAAAGGTATAGAAAGGAAAAATCGATTTGGGGTAACGGGCGTTATCTAACCGGATTAGCCAGGAAATGAATTTACAACTTAGACAAATAAAGTACAAGAATAAAAAAAAAGATTTGATGGGTTAGCGCTGTTAATAGTTCAATTGCGTGATTAGGGATAATATTGTTAAATTATTTAATTTATTTTAATGTAAGATCGATTTGCAATTCTGTGATATGATAAGTGTGTCCTTTAGGACCCCTACTCAAGGGTCACTGGTCTGATAGGACCGTGATACGGGACTTGGCAAACCCGAGGTACCCGAGCTATAGTGGGCTCTAGCCTGCTATTGCAAACCGTAAACCTGTTATCATGTCTAGCGGGAACGGGGACCTTGGCTTAGCCGCCCGGGTCGCGGGAAGGTGCTCCCTTATTAGCACCCCCTGGTGGGTACACACTAGAGAGGACTCTTGCAGGGTCAAACCACAAAAGTACCATCCTCTGGGCACCTGTCGCCCCCAGTTGTATATAGACTTCTAACAGGTATAGACGAAGGCCTGTTGGTGACCTTTATTGCGTCTAAACTCGTGGGAACAATATGGATAAATATTTTAGTAACCTTTCATACTTTTTAAAAAGTTTGTTTTCGCCTGTTTATTATTTCTTACATCCTATCATGAAATATTGGCATATGTCATATTTTATTATATGATAGGATTTATTGTTTAGTTACCCATTTTTAAATGACTATCACATTTGATAAAAACCCTTTTAAAATACACATTCAAAATATTTGTGGATTGAATGCCAACCGGGACGCCGTGCAACATCATCTCGAACACGACCAACCGCATATTCTTTTTCTTACAGAAACACCAATTTCTGAAAACTATCCCTATGACGTAACACTAAATCCCAAATATAGGCTTGAATCAGCTTTTAAACTCCATCAAGGTGTATGTGCATACATTCATGAGTGTTGCATATAAACGCTTTCCAAATTATGAAGTACATGGTGATGGCTACAGTACAGTAGTATTAAAGGTTTGTCTACCTGAAATTTCTTTTGTTACAATAGCTCTATACCGGTCCCCAAACAAACATAATCCCAATTTTTTTAATGGCTTGACTAATGTTGTCGATGAAATTAGAGCACAATTTCAAAGTTGTGAGGTTATCGTTACCGGTGACTTCAACATCCACAACAAATCGTGGTTGGAATTTTCCAAAATGACCGACGACGGTAATGGAAGGCAGGCAGAAATATTTGCTGCATCGCACGACCTGACGCAGATTGTAAAAAGCCCAACTTTCACTCCTCGTAATGGCGGTGATAAAAGTTTTCTCTTAGACCTTTATCTCACATCTATGCCAGATATTACGAGTGTCGATGTCGATAAGGGTAGTATTGGAAATTCTGACCATTATCTAATCACATCAGTTATCAAAACTGATTTGCTACAAACTAGAGTTCCCAAGTCCCGTAAAATATTTCACTTTTCAAAAATGGACACCAATGGTCTCCGAAGTTTTTTTCAAGGTTTCCCTTTTGATCGTCATTGTTTTCATACTGACAATGTAAATGTTTCTGCTCAAAACTTTAATGAAACCATTCAATTCGGTATTAACAAATTTGTTCCCTTTTCAATAATGAAACCCCAACAAAAATATTTGTTTTCGAAAGCAGTCAAATTGGCTCTTAGAAACAAACGTAGATTATTTAATATTTGGATTCATAAAAAGAACTCTGTTAATCGATCCCAATATTTAAAGGCTAATAAAATATCAAACCAGATAATTGAAAACGAAAAGGCAGAGATTGACAGAGCGAAAGCGGAAAAACTTTCAAGTATGTCAATTTCTGACAAAAGCTTTTACAGTGCCATTAATTCTTTAAATTGTGGTACTAAATCTTCTATCCCTCCTATCATTGATGGTGACTCAATCATTACTGACCCTGCAAGGAAAGCTACATTGTTCGCGGAACGCTTTGCTTCAAATTCAACAGTTTTAGAAACGCCTAAAGAAATTCCTCAAATCCAGTCTTCAGGAGTCAATATGAAACAATTACATTTCAAACCCAAAATTGTCGAAAAACTTTTAAGGGGGTTAAACAACAACAAAGCTTCTGGTCTGGACAACATTCCTCCTGTTATTCTAAAAACATTTTCAAAAGAACTTGCACCAACCCTCACCAAAATATTTTATAAATCCTATAAATCTGGTATTTATCCATCCTGCTGGAAGTTGGCCAATGTCCAGCCTGTCCCAAAAAAAAAGGAACGAAATGTGATATTTCAAATTATAGACCAATAGCCTTACTCCCAGTCATGTCTAAAATATACGAGCACTATATTAATTCACACATATCCAAATTTTTGGAAGACAACCATTTGATATCTGACAGCCAATACAGTTTTAGAAACAAAAGATCAACAACCGATCTATTGAACTATATGGCACATATTTGGAATAGCATACTTGAGAAAGGTGGTGAAACGTACGTGATCGCATTAGACATCTCAAAAGCATTTGATCGAATTTGGCATGCCAACTTGATCAACAAGCTCGTTGCGTACGGTTTTCATCCCGCAGTCGTGAAGTTGATTCAAAATTTTCTGCCTAACCGATACATCTCGGTATCTATAGATGGCTTTTCTTCTGAGTCCAAATTAATTAACGCTGGTGTACCCCAAGGCTCAGTTTTATCTCCCACTTTATTTTTAATTTATATCAACGAACTGTTGCAAATCACCAGTAACCCAATAAATAGTTTTGCAGATGATAGTACACTGCACAAGTCATTCGTCCCCCTATCTTCAAAGGGTAAAATGCATGAACGAATAAATCCCGTCCAGAGAGACGCTGCCATAAATGTATACGAGGACATAAAAAAAGTCGCCGATTGGGGAGACAAAAATTTGGTCAATTTTAATTCCACCAAAACACAGCTATTGATTGTTTCCAGATCAAAGACCGAGTTTCCCAACGATATTTCAATTAATATGTGTGACGACCAAATAGACGAATGTGAAAGCATTCGTTTATTGGGAGTCACAATATCCAATGACTTACTCTGGAACGATCATATAATAGCCATGGCAAAGAGCGCGTCAAGAAAACTCGGCCTCCTCAATAGATGTAAAAAATATTTTACTTCGCATCAATTACTCCACATTTATAAGTCCTATATTCGTCCCTGTATGGAGTATTGTTGTCAAGTTTGGGGCGCTGCATCTGTTACTATCCTGGCTTTTTTGGACTCTGTTCAAAAGCGAGCTATACGAATTGTTGGTGATCGAGATTTAACATTAGGTCTTGATTCCCTGCAACATCGTCGCACTGTTGCTGATCTCGTTGTTTTTTATAAATATCGTCACCAGCAGTGCTCGGATGAAATCAGGTCCATAATGCCTCAGACATATGTTTTTCCCCGTTTTACTCGTCAATCGGTTTGTGCGGGCGGTCGAACTGTCGAGATTACTCACTGTCATAGTAATAGAATGCAAAGAGATTTCTTTGTGCGTACATCGTACACATGGAATGCTTTGCCCGAATCAATAGTCTCGAGTGCCTTCAATTCACAAAGATTTAAAAAAAAAGCGTCCACCTATACCTCAAGACGCATGTTGTTGTGGGACCTAGGTCTTAAAAGGTATCTATGTGTTGTTGTGACACATTTTGTAATTCCTACTATACACAACACTTCTTATTAAAAAAAAAAAAAAAAGGTTCAATTCTATCTATTCCACTTTTTGAAATTTTTGAGTTATTAATTGATTTCGTTTCTTTCTATTAAGCTGCAAGTATACGTAAAATAAAAATTCAAAATACGTATCTATTTCTGAGAAAACAAATTTCAGTTACGTTTCAAAAGCAATCTATTACGTCATAACTTTTTAAACAAAAGAAAGATATTCAATTTTATTTTGCAATCAAAAACAATCTATTCAAATAAGAATCATGTAGTTAAAAAACAAAACATTCCTATTCCAAAACATGCGTTTGGCGCCAAAACCCTTTATTTCATAATAATCGTACGCAAAAATCAGTCGATCTTGATATTTGTTTGAAAGTGGATGATTTTTTGTAAGCTCCATCAATTTTTATATTATCTAGTAAGTAAATAGTAATCTTATATATATAAAAATCACGTGTCACGATGTTTGTCCGCGATGAACTCCGCAACAACGTAACCAATCTAAATGAAATTTTGTACAATGTGTGGATGATGGTCCAGCTTGAGAGATAGGATAGTTATTATCTTGATTAAATGCGTAAATATTTTTTAATTACGAATTAAATGTTAAATATGGATGGTTCATATGTCAACTTTCAGATGGCAGAGTAAATCAATTTATTCAATTGATAGTAAACTTCAACTTCGTATAAGGCCATTATTAGACTATCAAATATGTTTTAGTAAAGAAAGTTTTGTTTTATTTGATAATAAACGAAAAGCATATACTGCTAAGTCAAATACGTTACCAAGGATTATTAATAATTTTGTGGAGGTTATATTAATCATAGAAGTGTTAGAAAGTATCGAAACCTGTAAAAAAATTATTGTATTGGTTTTTATAAAGTTTGAATAAAAATAAGAGTACAAATTAAAGAAAACAATAATTTAAATTTATTAATTATTTTTTTAAATTATTCACTGATCTTCAATATTAATTTACAAAAACCAATATCAAATTGAAAAATACTCTTATTTGTATTGCCAATTAAAATATAACGATTAGAGCTAAAAAAAATTGTCATCAAAACTGGATGAAAAACTAAAGTCTTACCGCGAACATAAGAACCGGTTCTTATATTCGATTTTGGAAAAAAAATTCCTTTTTGAAAGTTCTATTCTTTTTTTCGAATAAAAGATCTTTCAAATAGAAGGAACAGTCTTTAAATTTTAAAAATAATTTAAGCAGTTTTAACGTTAATGAATAATACAAGAACATAATGGCCATAGCTTATATTATACAATTTAAACATATTAAAATAAAATGGTATTTCAAAGTTAATAATTACTAAATTTGTATAAAAAGAAATATATGTAATATAGTTTTACTAGCTAGAGTTGGCAGTGATAGAGTTTGTATAAAATTTTAAAAAAAAACGAACATGGTCCTTCTAATTGAATAGGTGATCCGGCTATTCTTTTATTCGTTTAAAAGAACCAGCTCTTATGTTCACGGTAAGACGGTAGCGAAGTTTATTTTACAACCTTTACACTCTCCAATTTCATGTCATATTTTTATTATTGACCAATATATTTGATAGTGTGATATACGCCTCATAAATTGGGGTTAGCCAATAGATGGTGCCGTATTTGTATTTAAAACGTTGTTTTTAACGTTGAAAATTTGCAAATACACTACGATTTGATTTTCCGAATTGTCGTGTATTATTTTTTCATTGGTGCTTGGTGATAATTATTTTAATTGGTTTTTTGTTTAAATATCGGTTTATGCGCGTAGTTTGCTTTGATCAATGTTTTTATAGTAATAATTTAAGAAAACCTCTTAACAGGTTTTGGTATTTTTTTATGTTCTTTAGAACATAATTCTTTTCTAAATACACAATTATTTATCAATACGTACACAAAACACAAATAATTCTTAACTGGTTTTGGTATTCTTTTATTTTCTTTAGAACATAATTCTTCTCTACACAATTACTTATTAATACGTAACAAAACACAAATAATTCTTAACTGGTTTTGGTATTTTTTTTTTTATTTTCTTTAGAACATAATTTTTTTACAAAACACAAATAGTTCTTAACATCAAAAATACAAAGAAAAACGAAACATAAAAATTACTAAAACAAAACGAACCACAAAATTTACTCAAACAAAAGAGAAGAAGAAAACCAAAGAAATCTACAATACACGACCCGACTCATCAACACCTTAATCGCAAGTCTCGACCAACAATCTTCTGGCTTTACTGGAAGCCTCGGTTTAATATGAGCTTTTTTTTATAAAAATGCTCTTAGTTAGCGAAATTAATAACAACTAGAAAAACAGGAAAAAAAACAACGGAATTCCAGAAATTGAATCAAATTGTGGAAACTTTCCCACAATTAAACGAAAAACTTATTTAGTTACAAAAAACAAATGAAAGGCTGAATTTCAGACTTATGAAGAAAAGACAAAAAAAATGAGAATTTAATGAGAATTAAGCTTATGTTAATCTATAGTTTTATATGCATTGTTTTCTGATAAATTTACAGAAAACGAAATGTGGGAAAATTTTATAATTTAGACTAATGCCATTTTGCGTTATTAGCAAAACAGAAATATAGAAATAGGGTTTTAAGAAATGGAATGTCATAAGACATGAAAAATAAACTGGAATTCGGAACCTTGGGACGAAGGAAAGTAAAAACAAATTTTTGACACAAAAGTGGTGTGCCCCAGAATATCCTTCGTCACAATTCAATAGCGACTTAAATATATACTCGCGCAGGAAGATTTGTAAAATTTTAAATTTTAGATCTATGGGTGTGACAACCCCGCGTACTTATATCCCTGCTATTTGCATATGAGTTAGCTTGAGTTATCGTAAACCACTGGCTAGCAGTGAGATATCACTAGCCAAAGTGATATCTTAGGGATATTGGTGGATGAACTTTTTTCAATTAACGATAGCACACTTAGTCTTAGTTATAGAATATTCTATGATGATGACACGCTATTTTTTTAAAATAAAATGTGTTGGGTAGTACGAATTACAATGTGAGCAACAACAACTCATGACAACCTTTGAAGAATAAGGTCCCACAGCAACATGCTTTCTAAGGTTGGACGCAAATTTTTTATTTTTTTATATATTTTTAAAAAATGAACTTTTTCGTTTGCTCGAAGAAATGAGCTTCCATATAACTATTAAATATGCCGGGTTTAATCTTTCAGCAAAACCATGTTTTACATGATCTTTGTGTATGCTTCTAGCACTATAAGGATAATTGGTAATCCAATTTAGCTTTGTTCCTACAAATTTGAAAAAAAAGTATTTTATTTTTATTTCCTCCATTTTATCATGAAATATTGCCCTATGTCGTTTATTATTATGTGAAAGGATTTATTATTTAGTTTCCCATTCTTTAAAATGAATATAAAAAATAAAAAATTTGCGTCCATCATCTTAAAAAACATGATGGTGTGGAACTAGGGATTGCAATCCTCATGCAAAAAATCCCGGGATTGCATTCCCTATGTGGAACCTAGGTCTTAAAGGGTTTTATGTGTTGTTGTGAGAGATATTGTAATTCCAACTACACAACACATTTTATTAAAAAATATTTCCAATATTTTGAAATAGCACAATTTTTTTTGAAATTTTTTGGTGAAAAAGATGATGAACAATGTCATTGAAGCTACAATTTTGAATGGAAAATTCAAAGGAGAAGATGTACTGTTGCTACGCATATCAATGATCCCAACAGATATGGCATTTGAATTCAAACGTTTAGTTTCCAGTGCGACTCGCTTTTGCAATGACCATCAACAAAGCACAAGGAAAATTGATGCAAGGATGTAAACCAGGTAGATTTGGAGAATCCGTACTTCTCACATCTGGAGAACTGTATGTGGCCAACTAACGTCGGAATACCTTCTGATTTATTCGTGTACACATCTAGACGGAAAAATACAAAATATAATGTGTTCCCACAAGCACACGAGCAAAGACATAGAATTAAAACGACATTTTGAAATTTTTTCCTTATTAAAATAAATAATTGTTGCAATAAAAATGATACAATATAAATTGAATGTTAGGTACGTTTAGTTTGACTGAAACAACTGAAAAAACAACAACAATTGTATTAAATTTTTCGTTGTTTCAAATGTTTCAGTCAAATCGAACACGGCTGTTATCAAAACGAGTTTTCTTGAATTTCCTTCCTTATGAGATACCGACAATATGCGACAGGTATAATGTTAAATAAACAAAAGTTTTACACTATTTGGTGTAAAATAAATAAAGTTTTGAGAGATTTTTTGAGTGATTAGGCTTAAAGTAATTATTTTAATTCACATGAATTTTGCAATTTTAAAGCATTTTTTGTTTTCGCTCAGAAAAACTTCTTTAAAACAGTTTTTGTGTGTTTCGTGTCGGGAACAAATACAATTTATAATTGTATAATCACAGATGAAGAATTCAATTTAAATAAATATGAGATAATGAAGTTTCAATTTAGAAATTATCTGAACATGAAAATTAAAATATGTTTTATTGTTGTTTCATCCACTGTGGCTGAGTCTTGAAGATGGCTTTGAACTATGATGTCTCTGATGAGTGTGAGTTCAATCCCGACAATAATTACTTACTATCGGGAATAATACTTTCAATAATTAATTTGAGCAATAATTACTCACAAAATCGCCCCAAAATTAATATTCCATTAATGTTGTCTATATATGAAACATATATGCCGATATATTGACCGTGTGTAAGATATTAGTTTCGCATTGATTTGCAACAATCAATAATGACTTTAAAATGACTTAAGATGTTGACTTAAATAGAAATATTTCTCATCCTATGAATTCACATCCTTTAAATTCTAATCCAAATAATTTTGATTTTTTTTGCATCACTTCTTCTATTCCTTTTTTGTATCACTTCTTCTATACCTTCATCGAATGTATTGTCGCTATTCTTACTGCCCTTGCTGACCATAAAATGACAACGATCAAAATTTTTGCAACGTTTTTAGTAACTTACCGGTAAAGGAAGCGCATATTAAATCGCATGAACACTGTGAAAATTTGTGAATCCATTTTTGTTCCGTATAATGTTCTACATAGAGACACACTTGAAACCTTACACACCTGAAAACTTATTTGACCGCGTATTTTTTATATATCCTTTGTTTTATATATACTACTATTTTTTTATATTTTACTGATCAACGAGAGTGCTGATCCTTTTATATTCATATTTAAAACAAAAATAGATTATTTCTCATTACAACTCTTGGAAATTATTGCTACTACGTCAACAAAATGTATACACACAAACTTTATTTATAGGCGTAGCAAAGCACGCCGGGTCCCGCTAGTTATTTTATAATACATAAAATGGATTTTTGATTTAATTTAATTTTAATTATGAATATTGTTTAGAAAATGAATTTAATTGAATCGCCCGTTTAATTGAACAGCCGCGTAAAAAAAAAGAAACATTCTTAGTCGTAAACGATTCATTGCTAAGATTAAAAGGTTTATTACTGAAATTGTTTGTATTGTACGGTTATTTACATTCATTATTAATATTTTATCTTTTGAAGTATTAGAAAGGTTTAAAAAGATTAGTTATTTAATTCATATTTGGAACGAAGAAGTGGCCGTAGGTGACCGAAGAAATGAAAAAAATGAGCGCACTAAATCAAGAATAATTGAGTACATTCAAAAGTGTAAACCGCTTGAAGTTCACTACTGTCGAAGTAAAATATCTAAACGACAATACTTATCTGGCGATCTCTCGATTAACAAAATGTGGCGAATATTTAATAAGGAGAATCCTGACAATCAGAGTAGTAATAGTTATTTTAGACTTGTTTTTAATAACTACTTTAATCTTGGATTCAAAACGCCTGCCACAGACATGTGCTCCACAGGCTTGCAGTACAAAGAAAGCCTAAAAATCGAAAAAAATGCCGCGGAAAAACAAAATTTAATGATTCAGCATTGAATTCATAAAGATTTTTCTCGCTTCTCAACGAAGAAAAGGATGGAATACTAACAATATCCTTTGATTGTCAAAAAAACATGCCATTGCCGAAAGTTCCGGATCAAGCCGCATATTACAGCCGCCAATTGTATATGTATTTGTTTGGCATGGTTGTGGGAACTGGTCATTCTGCTCTCAACAGACAACGTCTTTCTGTATTACTGGACAGAAAATATTCACACCAAGGGTTCCAATGAAATAGCTTCGGCCGTTTACCATCAACTTTGCCACATGAATCTAAACAATATAGACACAGTTCGCTTATTGGCCGACGGATGTGGTGGCCAGAAAAAAATTCTATTATGGTGGGAATGTGCGAATACTTTTCATCAAAGGTTGCACCACGAAATGTCAAAAAAATAGAGTTGGTTTGAACGATTCCCGGACATTCGTACATTATCCCTGACAGAGTTTTCGCTCAAATTGAAAAAAATTAAAGTGAAAGAAACAATCGTGTAGCTTAAAGATTATTTAAATATATACAAAGAACACGGTACTTTAATTGGGCTGGGCAGCGAAGAATGTACCGTTCTGGATTTTAAAACCGAAATCACAACAGTAGTTTATTAAACAAGTACGCAAAATATGGTTTTAGCGGACGAATCGTAATGTTTCCGGACGAGGCGCTAGCCGAGTCTGTAATATGAAGATGAGTCTGATAAAACCATTTGCGTACGTGTTGCATACAACGTTTTTTAGTATTAGCTCGTAGGATTTTTTTCTAATTTATTGCTTAATTTGTATTCTTGTGTACCTAAAAATTGGATTTTTGAACAAAACTTATCAAAGCAATTGTGATTATAATTTGAAAATAATTATAATATAAAATGAAAACAAATTTAGTAGTAGTAATTCAGTAGTAATTCCTAATGGTGTAACGGTGAAAGAGGCGAAAATTTCTGATGTGGATAAACTGTAAAAAAACATTTTGGTAGCAATTGGAGAAGTATGCAGAATTTAAACTTCTACAGAAATATTGTAGATACCAATAATCAACAAATTGTTGAATCTTTTGATGCAGACAACCCTATATGTTCCAACAACATAGAAGTGGAAGATGCACTACGAATTTAATAATGATTGTCTTTGCTGCAATTTTTACATATTAAATTTAAGTGATATTATTTTTTTTACTTACTGAATTAGATTATGTCATTGAATTTATTGTGATTTTTACAATTTTTATTTTATTTTGTTTCAAATGTGATTTTTTGTTATTGTTTATTTAAAAAAGATATAAAACTTATCTATAATATAGATATTTAAGAAATCAATATTTTGTTTTATTGTATTATCTAAAATCAATCAACGTGGTAAAAAATTCTTGGTTTAAAAATTCGAAAAGCCAGCGATTTGGCAGAAAACCAAATGATCAATCAAAATGTTAGTTTCAAAACATACCTTTTCCAGCAGTAATGTGTTTCAAAACGAACCTATTCCATCGTGTAAAGTTCAAAACGTGTCTATTCCCAAACTGTTTCTAAAATACCAGCTTAACTTTACTACCTACATTGTTTTACTCTTCAAACAAATTAATTAAAAATACCTAAAGAAATGAATTAAACAATAAAATCACCGTTTTTGTAAATAATTTTTAAAAAAAACGTTTTTTTCATTTATCTCGAAAGCTCGTAAAGAGGAATAGATCGTTTTTGCACCTAAAGGACACAAGATACAAAAATGGTGAAAACTAGTATCATAATAATAGTACAATTTAATTAAGTGGAACAACAGTTTATTTTGTTCCACTTAATTAAATTGTTCAAAGAACAAGAATAAACAATTTCTGATTAAATACGGGAACTGTTGAACAGTAAAACCAAGGTTGACGTGTTTGGTTTTCGGTAGTGCATTTGTTCTTCTTTTTTCTCCTTAATTTAAGTTGATACTAACAATAAAAAAATGAATATTAAAAATTAAGAGAAAAAAATATAAAATACCAATTAATTACGGGTAAATTAAGTTGTCACGAATAGTTAATATAAATAAACTTTATATGAGTTATACCACTAAAATAAAGGAGAATAAAGCCGTATATAACATTTTTTTTATGGAAAATTTACGTGAACCAGAATAGAAGAGGATACGTTTTGGGTGATTCAAAGTCTGTTTATGGTCGGTTTCTGAAAGGAAAGCGGAGTGATTACATAAGTTATAACCACCAAACATATTCTGTGAGTTGTTCAAAATTTACTTTTACCAAAGATGTCGATAAACCGTAGGACGGCATAGTGTGTTACTACCCAACGTTTAAACACCGTCGATTGAATCAACCAACATATACTTTCTTGTCTACGATTCCGCGATAAGATCCTTGGCGTGATCCAACCGTGTTGATTAGGACCAGCACCAGCTTAACCTTCCAAAAGGTCAGCTTAATTTAACCCTATACACCGCGCTTGTATTCGTCCGACTATCGACGGCGTCTAGTGTATTTAACAGATATCTGTTTGTTTTTACAATCAAGTCATTCCTCTGTCAACCTCGATCACTGGAGTTGACCGTCATACATGCTATTACCAAACAATCAATCAATGTTCACTCTTGATCACTGGATAGAACTGCTATCGGTTCTTATATATGATTTCTACCTACTATTGATCCTGTATACGACCATCGATGATTGCTGGAGCGGCAGAGAATTTGGAACGTATAATACAACACAGTTAGCCTAGGGGAAGATGGTCGGCTGAATCCAAAGGAGTCAGAACTGGGACCTGGACTATCTATGAGGTGAGTCATATCTGATTTTTATTTTATTTTTATGCATGAATGATTACGGTTATGTATGTAGGTGTATGAGTTTGTGTATACGGATATGTGGCTGTGGGTATGTACGCGTGAATGTATTTGTTGCATGCACGTATGTCTGTCAGAACCCAATGGAACCAGAATTGATCCTATAAAAACTAAATTCCGAGAATATATGTAGTAAATTCCGTCTAGATTAATTAACGTATTTTTATTGAACATTCGTGAGCCTGATTGTGGATCATCGGAAAATGTGCCTCATTAGTAAAATAAACAAAATCAAAATTTTGGCCACAATAATGATGTATAGTAAAATTTTTGATTAAATCAATTCAATGATGAATCAAAGGCGTCTGTGAAAGCTTATTCAATTCATCAATTGAAATTGTATGTTTACTTAAATATAATTTAAAGTGAACGAAATTTTAATCCAAAGTGCTTGAATAATAAAGACTGGTTTTATATTATTATTATAATACGGTGCAGCTTCTCATTTGATCTTATTTAAAGTATGGGATTTTCATCGGCATTAAAAGGTCGTGCGGCACCTGATGCATTGTATTCTAGACAAGATGCAGAATTACAACTTTCTGCTACAGTGAAACGATGTTTGTTACAACCAGCTAAATGTGATAAAGAATACTCAATATGGTTGGCCGCAGTATCACAACAAAGATTAAAAATAGATCGTGTTGATGAATTTAAGGGTAGCCTTATATCTAAAGCATGGCGTACAATTATGGATGGAGCATATATTAGATTACCTTTGAGGTATGAGCGTATGAATGTAGTAGTTGATGAGTGGGGTGGTGTGAATGTGCGTATAGGCCTGGATGTGTTTATGTATGTGTGGGTATAGATATATGTGTGTGAGTTTGAGTTGGTGGATTAAGTGCAAAAGCATGTGAATGTGTTCGAATTAGGGGATCGGACGTGGTGATCGCGATTCTTCCGTATACGGGGGTAGCCAGAGTCTCAGACGTTCACTTGTTTTTTTTCATATCCGTTCTTATCATGTTTCTCGCGTACTATGCAGTTATTTGTGCTGGAGCAGCAGATATTCTTCTCTCGACCCCATAGGTTGCCGCTAGTCTGGGGCTAAAAATAATCTCGCTAGGTACGCGACCTGCTATGCCACGTCGTTGTTAGTCAACGAAGCAGCTCTTCATTACACGCTGTAGTCGTGGTTTATATAAAGGTTACGAATTGATTTCTTTTGTTAATGAACAATTTGACTACATCGTTACATTCAAAAAATTTTTAACAATATCGATTTCATTTGTTCTCAATCATCTGATTGAGAACAAATGAAACAATCAAAATTGTTATTGGTTTTCTTTTCTTTTTTTAACTTTAACACAAAAATATTTATTACAAAAAAGAAAACATTTTATTCTTACAAGAAAAACTAAATAGTAAAACAACGTCTTTTTTCACTTCAAAAACTTTATTTATTTTAACACCAAATATTTTCTGTCTCTAAGAGACCTTCTTCTTGGCTTAATTGTTTTCTAAACTCGTTTTCTAAAGACGTTGTTTTACTAATTATTATTATAATCGCTTCAAGTAGTTCAAACAAAAATTCTTTAATTTTTAAGAAAAACTATTTCAATTCAAAATTAAATGGATTTATTCACTTTGTATGTATTTGCTCAACAACAAAAATCCAAATCCAACTATTCCAACCGTTCCAACCGTTCCAACTGCCAAATCTTCCACTATAAAAAACCATATAGATGGAGGTATGGCCAAAGTCCGCATATTGGTTAACAAAATTTAACCCATGTCACCTTACCACTTTCCTCGCTACAGTTAGGAGTTTTTACCCCACTAAGTTAGACGTTTCTACCCAGGACGTAGGTTCTATCGACTATTCACAGTTCAAGAAATTTTAAAATGAAAACGCATGCCTCAAACAACACCCGAAATTTTAAAAAAATTTGCATTTTTGATTTTGTTAGAATTTTTACAACATTTTGATTTCATTATAATTTTTTGAATTTTGAAAAATTTTAGTTTTGATTTTGTAAGTATTTTCGAAATTGTTTTAGAATTTTTAAAAAGTTTAAATTTTTGATTTTACTTTAATTTTTGGAATTTTGAAAAACATTTGTATTTTTGATTTTGTTATAATTTTCGCAATATTTTACGATTACAATGGAAGATTGTCCCATTCGCTATTTTTAACCGGTACTTAAATATTTTTGCTTACCAATTTCATTAACTCTTCTTCAACTTTATTTCTTAATTGAAAAGGAACGGTATAAGCTTTTCTAAATATTGTAAATGCGTCATCTTTTAATACAAGATCTGCTTCATATCCCGAAATTGATTGAATTTCGACCGAATTAAAAACTAATGGAGCAACTTGGCTTACCTCATTTTCGTTGATTTTGTTTACTTGACAATCATTCGTATCTGGAATCCATGCCATCCAATCTGGAAACAATATTTGAAGCCAATTCCTCCTCATTATTGGCATAAAGTCCTTATTTGTTTTCAGCACAGTTAACCACATATTGAATATTTTTGAACGCATTTCAACAGTAACAGAAATTTGACCAGCTACCTCAACTTTACCGCCTGAAATTAGATTAATATTGATTTATACATTTTAATTGGTACTGAAAATTGAAATTTGTTTGTAAAATTAGTTACACTACAATGATCAACTAAAATCGTTTGTACTTCCCTCTTAGTATTTCTGCAGCTTCTTGCATTATGACCTATACATCCGCAATTGTAGCATTGAGTATTTCTGGCTGAACATTGGTTTACTGGCTGATGATAAGAACACTTTCACAGTGTTTTATCCATTTTGTATTATGCTGTTTATTATTTGATTTCGATCGATATCTAATTATTGGTGACTTTCCACTACTTGAATTGGTGAATTTTCACTACTTGAATATGACCGTTCACGATACGCCTTGTTAACTGGTATTATATTTGATTGAATTTACTTCAAATTTTATTTCCGTTTTAATTACTTTTTGTGCAATTTGCGTTAAGACTTATTTTATTTTTGGGAATTATTTATGAAATATTTCATTTTACAAATATGTAATTTATTTCTAAGAATTTCTTCTTTTTTAATTATTATTAAAATGCTGTACCACATAAATAATAGTATTAAATTGAGTTAGTGTTTAATAGTGTATTTTATTTTTCTAGCAGAAGCAAATTGCAAATTTGCGAGACACTAAATTTCATTAAACACAAACCCAATATAACGTTTTATCCTTCCGACAAAGTAAAATCGATTTATTTCAAAATCCATTGATACAACAAGTAAAAGGAATACACAAAAACAATGAATTTTATTTAATGTTTTTTGCCATTAATTCCAGACCATTAAATAAATTTTATTCAATTTTCAAACCTTTTTAATGGTTTGATATTTTGAAAATGAAATGACCTTCAATGAAGGACATCAAACTTTATACCAATGTGAAACCAAAAAATATAATCATACAAAAAACTAATTTTTTCTAATAGAAATTTAATTAAATTTAATCATAGTACCTTTTTTTAAATATTGGAGAGAGGAACATACGCATCAGTTTAAATTTATTGTTTTTATAAAATGTTTTTGTTGAATTTTTATAACATACAATCAAACTGTTTAAAAAATTTATTTCAGAGTTCAGTACAGATATATAAATCATTTTAATGTGTTCCACAGCATTCGCGCAACAGAATAAAATTACCAGCTGTTTATATGATTCTATTAAGACTAATAACGCACACAATTATTGTTGATCAAAATAAATCTTTTTGGAAAATTAAAATAAAACTATATTTATAGTTGCTGAAAGGATAAAACAATAAAATAAAACATTTTTGTAAATTCGTATCTCGTCTTTTTCTATTTATTAGAAAAAATTCAAGTGAATTCCTATAGTTACTTGATCTTAAAATAATAGCAAGAAAATAAGTTGGGCTCTAATTTGAACATATCTGTTGTTGTTTGTGTTTTGCACTTAAATAAATATAAACCACTCGCGGACGTTCAATAAATTTCACACCAGGATTATTTTGTATGAACTTCATTAATATATTTATTCTGAGACATTCAAACATTTGACTAACAATTTCACTATAAAATTTAAACTGTTTCTTGTTTTATATCGTTCCAAATAAATACATCATAAATCATCTAACTTGTACCTTTCATGGTTGAAAAAATAAATTTAGAATAATATCAGTTTATTGGTTTTAAACTGAGAATGAAGTTAATCAAATATTCAGTTACTGTTATAAACCCAACCAACCCTCAAAACAATAAAGTATTTTCTAGTTCAGATACATAAAACATCTTCCATAATTTTATACAAAAAACGAATCACCACTGCAACACCTAATAAAAGTCATGACTAAATAAAACTCATCATAAAACTATATTACGTTTGTGTTACCTCTAAAGCTAAGGAGATCAGACATTATGTTTGTTTAGACACAAAAAAAAACTTTTATGTATTTTAAGATAATTCATCATAAACTTGTACATCAAAATTAAACTTAAATTTATAATATGAAGAAAGAAAATAACGAATTTCCGTGAAAAATTAAATATTCAATGAAAACTACCATAAACAAGAATTTTTTTTATTTATTTAACGATACAACAAACAAAAAAAAAAACAAAATAGTATTAAGAATGAGATAAGATAGTAAAATTTCTTATGATAATTTTAATCGACATCAACAAAAAATAAACACAATTTTCATGTTTTAAAGAGATCTCTGGGTTTGCATATTATAATATATTTTTACCTCCTTAATTTTGATGTTTTAAAAAGATGTTTGTGTGTATATCAAACCTCATTTTATGACGGTTTCATAGCTATTAAAATTACAGTTGATCTCATTATGCCTAGTTATTAGCCAACCAACCAAACTTCTTTAGCAACTAATCCTGCGCCAATGCGGGTAGTAACCCATTTCAATTATATTCAGCAAAATTAAAATTGTATAAGTGTATTGATTTATATTGATTACACGACCCACTTTAGTTTTTTATGATTGAAATGATTTAATAATGATTTATTTTTAGTTTTTTTCAATTTTTTTATTTAGTTTTGTTTTAATATTTTTGATCATTGAATATTTAAATATCAATTTACTATCCGTTTTTTTCTGTTATTGTAGAAGCTTCATATATAATTGCATAGATTAAACACCAACAATTAATGGCAATAATAAATTCGTAGGACTAAAAAAAAAGTTGTGTTTGTACGACTCTCATCTCATACCGATAGGAAGAAATTTCAATTGTCATTCAAACTTTTATGTTTATATACTCTTAAAATCTTCCTTTCGAACATAAATTTTTGAAACTTTCTCAAATATCAACTGACATTATGGCATGACTATAAAAATAAAAACTCTTTAAATTAGTTCATAAATATTTGATTTTCGTTTTTTCGCTCCACTGAAAATTTTCTATATTTTTTCGTCATCTTAACTTTTTTATTTTATTTTCTTAGCTGCTTATTTTTTTTCGTGCATTCATTTTTATAATAACAAAACCTTTAATGGTAAGATTTGTATACATTTCTAGCAATATATTAAAAAATATATATAAATAAATAAAACAAAGAATATGAAAATACAGGATGTCTTTGAGGAAATCTTATATAAATGGTTGCCGGAAATTTTGTATGTTTTTTTTTTTGTATAAAGACGCGTATGCACTTGAAAATAAATTTTATTTTCAAAAAGGTGTATTTATTTCGGAACGAAATTAAAAATCTACAAAATGGAAAAAAATCTACATAAATTTAAACAAAATCTACGTAAATGGAGAAGATTTGTATACACACTTAAAAAACAACGCTATCAACAAATATAACACTGTCAAATTGTCAAACATTCAATTTATTTTTATTTTCCGTACGAAATAAATGGAACTACATTTATTTCGCTTCGTAATTTGAAAATAAGAAGTCTCCACGGGTAGTCGTGACATCTATTGATAGGTCCGTGTTTCACTTTTTCTTATTTTCAACTGCATACTACTTACGAAATGCAAACCGAAAACTTTTTCGTTTCCTTTTATTTTGGTTTTTTTTACATAGATTTTGTATGGGGGAAATAATTTATTTTCAAGTGCATACGCGTCTTTAGGTAAATAAGGATGGCGAACAAATATGACGAACGCTCATACTACTAGGTACAATATTTTTATTTCTAATCTCATGGTGGCGTGGCGATCACTCAAACTATTTAATTTTAAAGTTCGTCGTTTTTCCGAAGCTTCTTTTTTGCAAAAATAAATTAAAATATTGAATTTTAGATTTTTGATTTGTGCTGACAATTTTTAGATATAATAAAAATATAAAACATTGACTTTTAAGAAAATCGTGTTATTGTGTAAACAAAAAATGATTTATGTAAATTAAAATACTAATGTTGAAATGTATCGCGATAATTTACAAAGTAGAGAAAAATTTTAAGAACGTTGGCCGAGTTTTATTTCCCATATCTACTGAAATTAATTGCTAGTATGGAAAGGGATCTGCTATTACAAAACTTAAATTGTTTTTCATCAACGTGGAGTAGAAGAACGCTCAAATTTTACACATCAAAATAGTTTAAGCTAGAACTTTATGCTATCTCATTCTTGGCTCACAACTGCTACTCCTACACTGGTGCTTCTACACTGGTTTCCACTAAACAACTCTTTCCATAATTTTAGAGTTGATACCGCTCCATTGAGCTAGAAACTGACTCAATGAAGGCAGGAGAATGAGAAGATGAACTTGAATCTTAAGAATAGGAATAGCAGTCAGCATATTTGGTTAACCTTTTTTTGTGGTTTGTATTTTAATTTCTTTGCTACGTAGATGATATTGGGCTTCTTGGACGTAGAACAAGTGATATTATAAGGATAGTCTCTCACAGCTTAAAAGAAATGCAACATCCGGCAAAACTAAAGTTCTAAGTTCTAACAACATATAGAAACATACCGCCCGGAAATTTGATATTGGCGACTATAAAGTGGAACGCGTTGAAAAGTTGAAATACCTCGGGTCTGTAATAACATTGTCAAATGACATGCAGGCAGATATCGAAGCCCGTATCACAACCGCATACAGAGTTTTCTATGCATACTCAAAACTTCTACGATCAAAATAGCTTTCGCGGTCGTGTAAGATCACACTTAACAAAGCATTAATTCGACCTGTACTTACCTTCGGAAGTAAAAACTGGACACTGACTACCTCAGAATTCTATCAACATTCGAGAGGAAGGCCATACGAACAATTTATGGTCCATGTAAAGTTGCTGAAAATCAGTATAGAATCCGAATGAATAACGAAATCAAACAGCTCCTTGGAGGCTGCAATGTAATTGGATTCATTGAATCCAACCGTATTAGATGGTTTGGTAATGTAGAAAGGGATCCATTAGGGATCCATCCATTCTCTCTCTCTCTCTCTCTCTCTCTCTCTCTCTCTCTCAAACAAAAAAAAATTTAAAATATTCTTATTATTTACTAATTTTTGTATTTCTATAAAATATTTTATGCAATCAATGTTATAAACATCTTTATTGTATGCATATTATTTTTTATTCTTACATATTATTTTTTATTTTTTTTGGAAATTCACATTTTATTTGGCTTTTTAGGGTTCCGTTTTTTAACACTATTGGTGAGAGTAAAACGTGTTTTTCACATTATGTCGATTACCTCGATTACTATAAATCCAGTGAACCTGAAATTTGGTGTGCGTATAAAACTAATCTGTCCACACAAAATGAGGAGTTAAAAAATAAATAAAATGGTTTTCGTTTGGTTAACAGGGCTAGGATGTGAGGCCTCTGAGAAAATACATTTTTATATCGAGTCAAGGGTATCATATGAAAGGCCTTCAATTCAGTATTTCTAAAAAATGTATTTTGGAATTTTACACCCCACCATTTTTTGTGTAATTCTAAATAATGGCGTTTTCTGTATTTCTCTATATATAACGAAACTTAAAGTGATTTTATTTCTATGTGTTTAAGGGATGGGAGTGGGGAAGGGTAAAAAAATGTTTTTTGACTCGCATGAGGGGGGTGTCATTTGAAAGAGCATCAAAGTTAAGAAACATTACAATTTTTTTTAGAATTTTGCGATGCACCGTTTTTGAATTTTTCTCAAAAAAGTGCAACAAAAAGTTGGCCCCCCCCCCCCCCCCCCCCCCCCCCCCCCCCCCCCCCCCCCCCCCCCCCCCCCTATACGTTTCTTCGTTGATTGACAGCAAATTTGAAAAAATTCAAAGAGATAGGAAATTTGATAAACCCTTAACGAAAAATATAGCAAAGCTTCAAGTGATTTTATTTCTATGTGTTTAGGGGAGTGGGGAAGGGTGAAAATAATGTTTTTTGGATCGCATGAGTGCGGTGTCATTTGAAAGAACACCAAAATTAAGAAACATTGCAATTTTTATAGAATCTTGCGATGCACAGTTTTTGAATTATTGTCAAAAAAGTCCTATTTTTAGTGTTAACGCCACTCAACCCCTAAATTTCGTCGTTGATTAACAGAATTGAGTCGTTCCTTAGCTACCATAAATAGCTATGAATAACATTTAACCTAAAGTAATATTTTTTATATCATTTCGATCAATTTAGATGAGATTGACATTTACTATTGATATTTACGATGAACCATTTATTTATTATGTGTCTACAACTTTATGTTAATTATTTTGACATTGTTTTCTTTATATTCACGGAACCCTAGACGAGCTAATTTTATTCGCACTTGCCTGACTTTTTTTTCTATTTATGTATTTTTTAAAATCCAATATTAATTTATAAATTGTAATTGATCGGCGATATGGCTCCAATAAAGGAGCTAAGTCAATTAAATAAAAAAAAACTAGGGCTGTAACTGATTTTATAAATAATTACAAAACCTCAATTCCACAGTACAAGAGGAGTCACGGAGTGACGTTCCACGTCAAACGGATCAAGGCTGTTACTAAAATTCTATCAGTCGTAAAAAATGTGTTGTGATGTGATGCTTAGTTTATAGAGTTTCTTATACAGTCTGGACATTTCCTAAAATTCAAAATGGCGAACAAATATGGCGGCTGCAATAAACCACATCATCGTGAAAGAATATTTTTTCCGTTGTTACACTTGTAAAACTCATCAGCTCATTTAATTGAAACCATTTTATGATGTATCTTTACTTGTTGAATACGAATATAATTTTTTTTCTGAGTTAGAATCATCTTTTTCGTTCCTAACCTTAAAAACTTTCATAAAGTTGTATTTTGGAGTAACGGTCTCACAACTTATAGTAAAATTGTAAAAAATTGCGGAATCCCTCCAGCGGTTTTCTAGATTTCGTCGGTTGTGTGGGCCGGCAGACAGGCATACATTTTTTTTGGTTTGTTAGAATCAGTAGGTTCTAAAACGTCCAGAAATGCACTTTCACGAAATGCACTTGTTGAAATGAACTATCAACACAAAAACTCAAAACATAGATAATTTAATTTTAATTTTTTTTCTAATATCAGTTTTTTTTATTATAATAATTATTTTAATACAATTAGAAAATTTATATAAATCTAATGCAGTTCTAATAGACTTAAATTGTATATATATATGAATAATTTAATTAAATTGATTTTATAACTTTTTTTGTTACATGATTTTTAGAATTAATTTTAAATTTCGTTTTTGTTTTTTATCCGGAGTTTTAGTGGAATTTTATTAATTTGGTGATGGTGTACAAATTGAGCCATTTGTTGTAAATTTGTGATAGAATAGGTTTTTCTTGTTTTGGCATTAGGTAATAAACTAAACGTACGATCCCTTTTGTGCGGCATTCTTTTACATTAAGATGTCGCGTTTGAAACCAGACAAATATCCCGTGGAGTAGAACGAAGATATGATAATGAAATTCGCCATGTTGCATTATTAGCTACTTGTTAAAAAAGCGACTGAAACTGTTTAGGTGGTTGAGAAAACAATTTATGAAAACGATTATCTTAATGATTAAAGAAATAATCATGAAAATGATTATCTTAATCTTAATCTTAACAAAAGTAATAATAACAAGAAATATAACTTATAATGCCAAAAAGTGCGGAGAATTAGAGACAGAAATTACTTATGAAGTTGTGGTGCACAGGGATAAAAGCGGTATTTAATGATGAACGTGGGTTTGCGATGAAGAGCGTTAAACCGATCGGGACTGCATGAACATGTGGTGTCAGAAATATAGTCGTGTTTTAGGTTTCAGAGTGGTAATTGACAAAGGGGAATACTCAGGGCCTATGAGAAGCAGTTAAAATCTCTGTGATATCCCAAGAAGGGTTTGCCGGACTCTGAAATACGACCAAGCCCTGGCTCATTAACGGTGAACAATGCTTGGCTTTTGTTATTGGATCAGTACTGCAACCTCGAATTGGCTGTTCTATGTCATTTAGTTAAACTTCACTAGAGTAAAATCCACTTTAGAAATATATATTTGAATTTTTTTTACCTATACTTATAGTAGTTATCGCTTCTTGGCTGAAAGACTACGATAATATTGATTAGGTTTTAGATTGGCATAAATTTTAATTTTTTTTTGACATTTTTATTTTATTTAAATTATAAGTTATTTTGTATTTAATTTATTTAAATTTGCCTATGAAAGTATTTTACAGTATAGTAGACCGCCCAGACTTGGCGGCCAGTACTCGGCCATTGCTGCAATACTAGTTTTCATTATTGGTTCGTTACTAGGACAACTATACAACCTTATATGGGCCATTGCTGTTTTTTTTCTCTGGCCCATGAATGGCATGCATTTATTGTCCGAAGTTGTCATCCAGTAAAATTATGTTAACGGCCCAGTCATGGTTGCCAGTACTTGCCCATTCTGCGTTACTGATCGCCATTAATTGGCCATTTTTGGACCAGTTGTACAATCTTGTATGGGATGGCTATATGTGAAATCGGACAATATGATATAGAACCGCTAAAATAATACTTGAACATACTACAAGTCAAAAATTGTTGAAACTTTAACTAGTGAGACACCCAAGATACGAGCTACTTTATCACGCTATGGTTTAATTTTCGAACTTATCCAACCAACGGACAGATTTAAGATGACGGGACTCGGGAGAATGATATAGAAGAAAATTCGTTTTTTTCGCGATAATGATAGGGAACTGCTATTAATAAAAAAATTTAGTGTTGGACCTTATGAGCTAGGTTATTCTCGGAAAGGACTACTTGATGCCGATGAGATTTTTTTTCAATTTTAACACTTGGGATTTCAAATTTAGCTTATGTGGAGGTTGGACTACTGTTAAATGGGGTAGGATTCGTAGATATTATAATTTAATAATAACAAAAGCGCAGCGTACAAGATAATACAAAAGCTTCATTCAAAAAACTAATCCGGAGCGCTCAAACGTTATAAAAGTTTTAAAAATCCCAAAAAGTTGTTAAAGATTCAATTAGTTAGTGTCACATACATGGAGTCAACAAAAAACGCAATTTAACCCCCTGGCAAATAATTAAGTTACTAACAACAATGGCGGTTATCGCAGTTTTCAGTTATCGCAGTTGACACTGCTCTGTAAGACCGTTACTAAGATTATGAAAAGTGAGAATGCTGTCTTAAAACATCTGATCATCAGGAATATATACCATATCTCCAAAGTAGTATACATCCTAATAACCAAGTGAAGTGGCCAAGGAGTGAGAGCCAGCATTATTGGCGGGCTGCATAAACCAAATTGAAATCAGTTAGTTACTTAAAAAGCTACCGAGCTCCAACTTTCAACAGATAAGACTATGGCACAGGTTTGGAGTTCATAGCAAGTCACCTTTTCGAAGCAAGACATAACTACAGTTTGAAAAGGTGGAAATATGTTTAAATGATTTAAATTATCCACCATTTTGTGTCAGAAAATATTATACTGTATTTGCTTTTGGAAAAACTTTCCGTTTTTAATATTAAAAAAATAATTGCTTTTGCGACCTAAAACTCATGTTCCATGTGGGCGGGTACGAACTAATTCTTGACGACTTTTTCAAAGGGTCTAGATTCTATCACAAATGAGAAACGTGTCATCCAATGCTTGAAGGCACTATTAACGCTTACAATATATGCAAGCTGCAGTTTCGCGAGGGGATAACTATACCTCAGCTATAACGGCATACGCACCCATAACGGCTTCAATTGTCAATATATTCACCCCTTCTGATAAAGCACTTGGTACTCCAACAGCAACTTAACAACACCTATAGACCTCTTCGCTTCTTCTCTGTTTGACTAAACAAACTGCACCAAAAAAACGCATATCATCGTGTGCTTCTAGTAGCTTATTTTGCTATAAGGCATGCCACTAGTTCCTTGAAGGTCGAACCTTGATACGTCTTCCGATCGTAAGCCTCTTAACTACGCTTTATCGCAAAACTCGATGGACGTTAAGTCAATTCAGATATGATGATTTTATCAGTCAATTCATGACTGATACTGAACACACAGTTTCTCAGATCGATTGCAGAATATATTTATTACGATAAAATTGTGACGAATTTTGTCGAACTGTGTTCAATTGCCTCCCCAAACTATCAAGTTCTACACTATATATGTAGTTCTATTAAACTTCTTATACTGATGCTGATCATTTGGTAATTTCTTAAAAAGAATGTATGCCAAAAGGATCAGAACTGCTTGGCTTGCCAACATTGTAACGGAATACACAATAAACTTTGGTTAATTACTCTAAATTATCTCAAAGATGTCGAGTATCTCAACATGCTTACATACATCATTGGTACACTAAAATAAACTTTTCGCCATCACAACAATATTCCGCTATACTCGCTGATCTTAAGTTATTGCAGTTTTCAACATTATTACTGCAACGGTAGCTTCCGATCTATATATATACTAATTGAATTGCTTGCTTCGGTATTCTTTTACTAATCGTCACTGATCAGGATTCCCATTTCGAATCTAATCACGGCAACTAATTCCCACGGCAATCGTCGCTATCATAAAAAATTAATGTCATCCAACGTCTCTACATAAAACGTAGCCATGAATTAAAATAGACCTTGAAGTGCAATGTCCCGTTCCTACTCGTAATAATGAAAAATAAATGACAAACAAAGCTTGACCAAACTGTCGTTGAATTTAAAAATTTTTAAACACGTTTTTTATGTTTATTATATGCCATAGAAAAAATATACTGTGTAAATGGTATAACTTCACTAAATGATCATTTCACGCTAGTTACAACCTGTACTAAGCTCTTGCTGAAAATTAAATTTTAAAATTAAATATTTAAATAGTTAAATTTTATATTTGTGTTCAATTACTCAAAAATTCTCTACCACACAAATTCACAATTAATGGCTTTCCTTGACATTGTAGTATGCTTTTGTTTTTTAATTTCATAGCTTAGCTAAAAGTAATAAATAAATTAATAAAATAATAACTATAGGTGTAATAATAATAATATAATGACTATACAGAGGTGGATTTTGTTATAATTTAATTACACATAAATTAGTTCTAATACTAGAATTGTTTCATTTCATATTGCATCATTTTTTTTTTGTTTTCTATTTTATATTACCATTAATTTAAATTACATTAATAATTTTTTGTTTGTTTTTTTTTATATAAATATCTAAGGAATTATTTTTGTTTTTGTAAATAAAATAAAAAAGTAAATAATTTAAATAAAATAAAAATCTGCTATTTATTTCGGACGGTGTACACATAATTTTATATATATGTATATTTAAATTTAAGTAAGGATTTTAGAATTATAGTTTAAGGTTAGTAAGAAGTCTTAAATCCGATGTTCTAACTGTAACTGTAACGGTTTTGGCCATATAACACAAACAAATAGACAGTTTCATCGATGTTGGTTTTTACTCTTAAAGACGCGTATGCACTTGAAAATAAATTTTATTTTCAAAAAGGTGTATTTATTTCGGAACGAAATTAAAAATCTACAAAATGGAAAAAAATCTACATAAATTTAAACAAAATCTACGTAAATGGAGAAGATTTGTATACACACTTAAAAAACAACGCTATCAACAAATATAACACTGTCAAATTGTCAAACATTCAATTTATTTTTATTTTCCGTACGAAATAAATGGAACTACATTTATTTCGCTTCGTAATTTGAAAATAAGAAGTCTCCACGGGTAGTCGTGACATCTATTGATAGGTCCGTGTTTCACTTTTTCTTATTTTCAACTGCATACTACTTACGAAATGCAAACCGAAAACTTTTTCGTTTCCTTTTATTTTGGTTTTTTTTACATAGATTTTGTATGGGGGAAATAATTTATTTTCAAGTGCATACGCGTCTTAAATAGATAAAATGCAAATCTTTGATCTTTAATCTCAACTCATTTAATCTTATCTTTATTTGAGTTTTTTTTTATTATGTGGGACTTTATCATAATTTTAAGCAAACGAGTTATTAAGGAAATTAATTTGAGTGGATTTATTTCAACTTAATGGTTTTCTTTTATTTTTGAAAAGAAAACGATGGATTAATTTTTTATGTCAACAAAATCTATATGATTTTTCCAGTTTAACTTTACACCTAATTTTTTTATATACAACATTGTTGTGTCTATATGAGTTAAAAGCATAAATATGTTTCCCTTTAATAAATGAGTTTTGTTATGAAAATGAAATATTTGTTGAGGATTTTCCTTTTAAAGGATATCGCTACTTCTTTTGTCGTTTGATAAATAAAGCGACAGGTTTTTTTATATTTTTCTTCATATTTTCACTTTATTATTTGCTTTTACATTTAGCCCATATATATTTTTTTTTGTTTTGTAATTGACTTGTTTATGATAAATAGTAATCATAATTTAAAGAAATTTTTGGTGGTATCTCTTAAGTAAGACATTACTGAGATAAATAGCTATAGTTATTTTTTACATATTCATCTGTAGGTAGGATCCAAAAAAATTAATTTTGTGCAGGATTTTACCAAAATGTCAGGGTTTTACCAAAATAACAATTTAATTGAAAAAAAATTTAATTCCCAATTAAACCCAAATTTTCTATTTTAGCCTTATACTACAATTACCACGCAAAAATTCCAATCCTTCTCTCATACCGAAAATAATATTAAAATTTTTTTTTAAAAATTCAGAATTTTCAAAAAATTTAACACCGATACAAATAAAATAAACTTTTTAAGAAAATTATTTTGAAAACAAAAATCCCAAAATATTCTCAAAAATACTCATTACCTGTTGTTTCGTTACTTCCAACCTTCTCCACGAAACAAAATCAATACTTTACTGGAAGTTCGCGTATCGTAAGGCCCGATAAGCATTCGCCTGAAAGGCTAATACTCACTCCTGTGGTAACAAACCCAAAATTTAACACAATTATAACAGTAAAACGGTAAGAGCTTCTTGTCTCTAAAACAACTTTGTTTGGATCGAAAAGACCCAACCAGTGTTGCTCTTATCAAGGACAAAATGGCGCCTTTGTCTATTCCAACATTAAAAAAGGAACAAATTTAAAAAAATCACGGTTATAAAAAATATTGTAAAGATTGAACGGAAACTATATCGGTCGACTCATCATTTCAAATGTTATTTGGATGGTATTGATCCTTGAAAAATTAGTAAACCAATTAAATAAAACCATTTTAAATGTCTCACAATTTTTATTAAAGATTTCGCTATTCATTCAGCTAATATTACTTTGTTACAGATTGAAGTATTATTTATTCACTTTTTCTTTTATTACTTCCAAAAAATACATACTTTTCCACAAATCGCTTAAAATAAAATAATAATTAAATTTATGCCTAAGGCAAGACACATAACAAAAAAAAATACGAAATTATAATTTATAATTTTCTTTGAAATAACATTTTTCGTTTCGTCAAATTTTTTTTTTCAGTTTTCCTTAAAAACGAACATTTAATTTTCTTTTTATCGTGTTTTTGAGATTAAAAAAAAATGGTATTTCGTCTAATTCAGAAGCATAGAAATAATTAAACTAAACTCAAATAGAACAAAAACATTTTAATTGAAGGAAAATTTTTTTAAAGTTCTTTTCTCAATTTCCTTAATATTATATGAATTACAATTTTCTTTATGAAAATTAAAATTATTTCATTCACATACCACATATATTTTCGTTTTTATTAGGATTATATCATTAAACGAAGTTTTCTTTTGGAATAAAAATAACTGAAATTGAACTATGTAGTTAGATGTAGCTTTTAAAAGTTTTTTATAACAAAAAGTTTTTGGGTTTGTTTGATTATGGTTAGAGGTACATGTTTGTTTGTGACTGTTTCTAATGTCTGGTATGTTTCAAAATAAAAAAACTTTAAGAATCAATTTTGTTTAAAAGTTATCAATTTCTTTATCGTCATTGTTTCAGGTGTTTTTACGAATAAAATGAAATTTTAGGATAATGTTTTCCTAAAGGATTATCAAACATTTTTCAAAAATGCAACATGAATTGGCTTTTTATTCAAATGAGCACCTCACCAATAAATTCAAAGCACAAAAAACTCACCCTTAATTAATTATCTTTTCCCTATATAACAATTTAAAAAACTTTACCAATTTTGTTTAAATTTATGATTCAGGAAAAAATAAAAACGGAAATTAAATTTAATTTATAATTGTTAAATAAAAAAATTTAATTTTTCCAATTGTTATAAAATTTAATTTCAATATTTGTTTATTGAATTGTTTTTTTTTATTAAATAATAATTCTAATTAGTTGAATTACAGTTTAAATAATTGTTTAACTGTAATTTTTAAAATAAATAAATATAACGCGAAACTGTTCAGTTAATATGATTAAGTGTTGTTGATATTTTTTTTTTAATTATATATTTATTGTTTGTAACAATAATTATGATTTAGATTGAATCGTAAAAACATTACGTTTTTAGGGAGAATTAAATTGTTACTGTGTGGAAATAAAATTGATTTGTATTTCAAATGTAAACGAAAGCTTAATTCTCTAGAATTATATACCTGATCCTAATAGATATAAATGCTCAGCTTATCCATTTTCATACAAATTTCCAAAATATTAGTACCCTGTAGAGGAGAAAGCTAAATAATATAGCTCAGGAGGAATGAAAATACCCAAAATTGTTACACAGCTAAGTTATGATAATATTTTGATTATAAATTGTTAGAAAACCGTAAATTTGTTTACATCCAACCCTTAAAACACAAAACTCTTAAAACTTTTTAAAATCACGATCCGTTTGAAGGGAACGCAATTGTTTTTGTTTTTCTATATTTTTTTAAAGAGTGAATAACTGAACAATAAATCCCACATATAAAACACCACATAGGCATGATAGGATAGAGAAAATAAAAGAAATATAAGAATTAAGAGCTTGGTTTTTAAAAATTGGCAGTAACATAACTAAAATGGCGTTGCCAATAATCCAGCCAATGTCCTATTCCGTGATCATGTGACGCACCTTAATGATAAAAGCAAATCAACAATAGAGCAAGCAATAGCGTAAACTCATAAAGGAATATTCAACAATAACGATTGAGGGTGCTATCGTTAACTGCATAAAGTTCATCCACCAGCAACCCTAAGACATCACCTTTTTTTTTATTTTTTTTTCATATTTACTTTGACATTTGATTATTTTTTGGACAGTCGATCGGAATTAGATCATCGGTATAGAACTAATTTTTTATTTTGTTCTCACAATAATTTATCTAAAACAACATTTTGATATATTTTGGCAGGATTATTGCCAACAGCGTTAATAGTAATATCAAAAGATGTATGTTACTATGAACTTAAAAGTGAATTAATAAGTTTTCATTAAATAATGCTAAATCGAAAGTAAAGAGCAATTTGAGTATGTGCATTCCACGAAGAGCGGCAGGTTACAAATTTAGATGTTTCCCATTTTAGTAATATATGACTATGTATAATAATATATGATAATATATGATAATCATATAATATATGATTATGATTATGTCCTCGATCCAGATACAAAATGCTAACTTAATTTTTGTAAAGATTTCTTTAAAATCCTTGTAAATGACTTCTACGTACGTTAAGAAATATTATCTATGGTAAGAAAAATAAATCTTAAAAATTTAAATGGTCTAACTTTGTGAAGTCGAATTTTAAAATTTAAATATAAAAATATTTCAAAAAAAAATATTTGTTAAGGCCATAAATGAATTTAAAAAGCTCATTAAGTGAAGTGTCAATAAAACTTTAAAAAATCCACAAATCCACTCATCAAATTTTTAAAAAATTATTGAAAATGAAAATCGGATGAATAGGTAAAATAGGCTAGGTTAGAATAGCCATACTAATATAGGTTCTTGAAAAGAACTTTCACTATTCAAGCACTACCTTTTAAAAACAAACAATAGCTTCTCGAGAAGCAACAAATGTTGTTCATCCCATAGAAAACCGTCAGATCATAAAAAGTACGCGCACACTGAAACTTGAGTCTGATATTCAGAAAGCACCTAGTCTTCTCACACGTTTTTCGATAAGACCGTGGCCAGTGACACAACCATACTAATCTATCTAAGATTTATTGTTATCATTTGATCAAACCTTGAGCGTTCCAGAACAGGTCAGGCATGTCTAAAAATCACACTCGTTTTGTATTGGTGGCCATCTCCTATTTGTGAGTAGGAGTTTAGAATAGGAGTTTGTATGAGGCTAGCGGTATTTCCAAACTTGCCATGCTTTTGGCTCAAGACAGGAAATGCCTTGCCGAGTGATTTTTTGGCCTTCAAAATTCTTGTTATACCAAATTTAGAAATTTATTACAGAACTAACTCGAAACATTGCCGGAAAATTATAACAGATCATATATTAACATAATTTAGTGAAAAGATTATACAATCAGCAAACTACTCAAAAACCTCTTCATTTAGCGTTCCGAGAAAATATTACAAAATCACAAATTCATATTTCTTTCAAAATTCCAATAATATTGTAAAAATTAAATAAAATCAAACTTTTTTCAAAATTCTAAAATTATTCCAAAAATTATTACAAAATCAAAAATTAAAACTTTTTTCAAAATTCCAAAAATATTAAAAAATTAAAATAATATTTAAACTTTTTCTAAATTCCAATAATATTCCAAAAATTCTTAAAAATTCAAACTTTTTCCCAAATTCTAAAAAATTCCAAAAATTCTTACAAAATCAAATATTGAAACTTTTTTCAAAATTCTAAAATTATATATAAAATTCAAAAGTTCTATTTTTTTTCAAAATTCTAAAAATATTGCAAAAATTATAACAAAATCAAAAATTAAAATTTTTTCCAAAATTCTAAAATTTTGCAAAAATTATTACAAAATCAAATATATATAAGCTTTTTCAAAATTCCAAAAATATTTCAAAAACTTTAACAAATTCAAAAATTTCCATGTCCAATTTTATGTTCAATTACATTTACGTCATAAAAACAGCTAAATTTTTTTTTACAAAATCTTGGCTAAAAAAATAAATGAAATAATTTTTTGACACATTTGACATTATTTTTTTGCCAGACTTATAATGCCATAATTCTCTATGATAATAATAAAATTTCATGTCATACAAATAAGTAATTTTATTTTTTTCCAAAAAATGGGTAAAAAAATAAATAAAAATCTTTCTTTTGACACACTTGACAACATTTTTTTGACAAACTTATAATGCAATAATCTAGTTTTTGATCTCACATACCAATCCTTACCATCAAGATTTCTCAAAGTTCAAAGTTCCTACTCGTAATCACTTTAAATGAACGTTTTTTAAGCAAAAAGTATGAAAATTTGCTGTTTTTGACAAACCTAATAGTTGTTTGACAGGTACTTCTGGTACAGTTATCGAAAACATCGTCCTTTCGGCTCTTCCCATTGAGTAAACCTAGTTTTAAATTCCGTCCAGTGATTTTCTAGTTTACGTCGGTTGTGACGGCCGGCAGGCAGACAGACATACATTTTTTTAAAGAATCAGTAGGTCCTAAAACGTCGAGAAATGTCAAAAAGTGGGGGTAAGAATTTAATTTTTGGCTCATGGTCTTTCAGACCGAAGGAATTGTTTGTTCAAAGTATATTTGCTATCTAATAACTTAAATGAACTTCCTATTTGCTCCTTCAGGGGCCCTATTCCCGAACACATAAATGTCATCACAATACTGTAAATTCACACAATATTGTGAATTTCGTATTATGTAACACCAATTTGGTGAAAATTCAACACAATATTGTGAATCTGACAAGAAGATATAGTTACTGTCAAAATCACAATTTTGCTTTATGTTTTGTGTGTTGACTTTTTTATACAAATTTCATCGATTGGCGTAAAACTTAATTTATAACGATAAAATTAAGTCTTTAATTTTAATTAAAGATTAAATAATCATATTTTTATATAAATATCATAAAAACATATTTATTTATTAGATATATTTTTATTTTATTTTGCATGTTTTAAGATTAAAAAAATTAGTTGTCAAAAGTACGAATTTAGTACCTAAAATCTGTCATAATTTTGTAAAAAAATTTTATAATTGGTTTGTGTCTAAGGATACACAAATTTACAAAAATGTTAAGCATTTTAGTGAAATTGACAATATTGTCGATTGACAAATATGAGTTTGGGAATGTAAACAAAATTTACCCCAGGTAAACAAAATTTACATTTTACCAATATTGAAGTAGTGATTATGAATTTGTTATTACTTCGGTCTGAAAGACCAAAGTATTGCCAAAATTGTAATAATTTTTGCAATATTTTTAGAATTTTGGAAAAGTTTGAATTTTTAAGAATTTTTGAAATATTATTGGAATAAAGAAAAAGCTTAAATATTTGATTTTATTCTAATTTTTGGAATATTTTTGGAATTTTGAAAAAAGTTTCAATTTTTGAAAAAAAATTTTAATCTTTGATTTTTAGATTTTTATTTAATTTTTTACCTTAATTTTTTATTTTTTATATAATTTTTGCAATATTTTTAGAATTCTGAAAAAACGGAATTTTTGAATTTTATATATATTTTTAGAATTTTGAAAAACGTTTCAATTTTTGATTTTGTAAGAATTGTTGGAATATTTTTAGAATTTTGAAAAATTTTAAATTTTTGATTTTATTATAATTTTTGACATTTTGAAAAAAGTTTCAATATTTGATTTTGCAATGATTTTTGAAATATTTTTAGAATTTTGAAAAAAAAGTTTGAATTTTTAAGAATTTTTGGAATATTATTGGAATTTAGAAAAGGTTTAAATATTTGATATTATTTTATTTATGGAATATTTTTTGAATTTTGAAAACAGTTTCAATTTTTGATTTTGTTATAATTTTTGCAATATTTTTAAAATTTTGAAAAAAATAGTTTAATAAAAATTATAATAAAATCAAAAATTTAAAATTTTTCTAAATTCTAAATATATTCTAAAATTTCTTACAAAATCAAAAATTAAAACTTTTTCTTAATTCTAAAAATATTGCAAAAATTATTACAAAATCAAAAATACAAACTTTTTTCAAAATTCCAAAAATATTTCAAAAACTAAAGCAAATTCAAAAATTTCCATGTCCAACTTCATTTTCAATTACATTTACGTCATAAAAACAGCTATATTTTTTTTTCCAAAAAATTGGCTAAAAAATATGTGAAATCATTTTTTGACACACTTGAAAACATTTTTTTTACAAACTTATAATGCCATAATTCTCAATAATAATAACAAAATTTCATTTCAAACAAATAAGTAATTTTATTTTTTTCCAAAAATTGGGTAAAAAAATAAATAAAAAACTTTCTTTTGACACACTTGACAACATTTTTTGACAAAATTATAATGCCATAATTCTCAAGAGCAATAATAAAATTTTATTGCAAACAATTAATTAATTTTATTTATTTCCAAAAATATAGTATTTCCCAAAATATTTATTTCCAAAAAAATTAAATAAAAATCTTTCTTTTGACACACTTGGCAACATGTTTTGACAAACTTATAATGCAATAATCTAGTTTTTGATCTCACTTACCAATCCCTACCATCAAGTTTTCTTCAAATTTAATGTTCCTACTCGTAGTCACTTAAAATGAACGTTTTTTAAGCCAAAAATATGAAAATTTGCTATTTTTGACACACATAATGGTTTTTTTGACACACTTCCGGTACAGTTATCGAACACAACGTCGCTTCGGACCTGTCTCTTGAGTATACCTATTTTTAGGAAAAAAATTTTGAAATCCGTCCCGCGGTTTTTCTTGTAGTGTAGGTAATGACGGCCAGCCGGCCGGCAGACAGACATACATTTTTTTTGCTTTTTTAATATCCGTAGGTCCTAAAACGTCGAGAAATTCCAAAAAAAGTGGGGGTAAGAATTTCACTTTTGGTTCATGAATGCAATACTTAGGTCTTTCAGACCGTAGTAATAACCCAGACCGAAGTCTTGATATCTCAGACTTTGAGGCTGAAATCTCATGTAACTTACAATTAGGTTTTCATTATAAGTCTCAGAAAAAATATATCTAAGACTTATTTCTATATATAAATTGTCTTCAATTATTTCGTAATTTACTTGATATAATGAACACTCGAATAATACTTGACTGATGTTTTCCTTATTATAGAACAAAACATAATCTGGAGCAACTCCAAATGTTCCAACTATTCAAATTATTCAGAAGGACTAAAAATAGACATACAGTCAGAAAAAAGTACATTTCGCTACAAGAGATGAAAACGCTGCTTTTTTGTGAGTGAAAATTTGTTCACGAGATCCGTTAGCGTCGAGTGAGGCAATTTAATGAACGTAAGAGTGTAGTGAACTGTCTTGCACCTAATTTGTAAGGATTACCAAAAACGCAAAGCTAGTTTCATTTGTTGTCAAGACCTTGTTCACATCCATACCAGTTGATTTTTATCAGACATAGTTTTCCGGTACCGGAAGTCTGGACCAAGACATTTTAGATCCATTGATACGAGGTGATATGAAGAGAATTTTTAATTGTTGCATTGAACGAAATTATTTTTGTTTTGATTCACAGTATTATAAATTATAAATGTCAATTTGAGCTGTCAGTGATAAGACGTAAAAACTTTTGAGCGGAGAAATAAATTAAATTAAAAATATAGAAGAGCAATAGAAAGGTGAAATTTTGAAGAATTATATAAAAAATAGAATCCTGAACATAATTATGCTACTGATAAGTGAGTACAACATTGTTTGAACTTTAATTTCTGTGAAACTTAAAATTGTTGTAAGAACTACAACACAATTGGTATTTTTAAGAAATCAACGCCATCTATACTGCAATAGCAATGTATTTTGAAGGACAGATCGATAATAATAAATAGTTTAACAACAAAAGTTTAATAAAAAATTGCATATCTTTAAGTGAAATATAAAACTACGAACGATATAGAAGAAAATATATTAAAAGCAATCGAAACTATGAAAAATGAACTAAAGAATGATATATCCACCTTAAATAATAAAATTGATAAAAATTACAGAGAAATGAATAAAACTGTTGATGTAATCAAAATAAATCAAGAACAGCTAGAAAAAAGAGTAACCGGCTTAGAATTTGAAATGAAACGAAAAAATATAATAATTCATGGTTTACCGGAAAGCGAAAGTAACCAAAACGAACTTGAAGCAACTCTACTAGATTTGATAAATCAAACTCTTGGTATAATATTAAATATAGATGAAATAGACTCAGTATATAGAGTTGGAATAAAATCTACAAGTAAAAATATAAGACCGATAGTATTAAAATTAACTACGTATCGAAAGAAGAATATGATCATGGAAAGTAAAGTAAAATTAAAAGAACTCCCATATGCAATATACTTCAATGGTGATCTGCCAAGAGAGATTGCTCGTGAGAGAAAAATGTCAAGATGTGTATTGAAGGAATTGAAAAGCCAAGGTGTAAACGCAGAATTTAGAAAAGGTAAAATAGTAGCGGATAATGAAATTCTTTCTGATGAACTAATTAAATCGATAAGCGAAAATCTAATAAAAAATGAAACTAGTCCAATGAAATTGAAGAAGCGAATAAGATCAGAAGAAGAAGCTCCTCCAGATAAAGAAGCAGCTAAATTAAACACAGAAAAAGATAAACATGATAATAAAAAACCAAAACAAGCTATGAAAACCTCAATGGAAAAGTTCTTACAAACTCACTCATATAATCAAAAGTAGTAACCAATAAAAAAATCAAATAATAGCTCACAGTTTAGAGACCCAACGAAAGCTCAACGACAACGAATAAAACTAACGAAAATAACACAAATCTCTTAATACTCCCAAAACCTGGAACATTACAAGAAAATGAAGAAAATACATAAAAAACTATTAGAAAAACTAAAACCACAGTCGAAGAATTGAAATGTTTAAACATATGTACTCTAAATGTAAGATCATTGAACTCTGAAGCAGCACAAATACAACTAAACTCAGCGCTAGAGAAAATTAACTGGGATATAATAGGCCTATCAGAAACAAGAATTTACGGAGAAAAAATTCTAGAGATGAACAATGGGAACATATTTTGCTATACTGGAAAAATCAAAGGATTATACGGAGTAGGATTTATAAAACATGAAAAATGGAAAAAAAACATAGAAATAAAATTCATAAACGACAGAATTATAGCGCTTATATTATCAATAAATAAAACAAAAATAACAATCATTCAACTGTATGCACCAACAGAAAACGCATCTGATGAAATATTAGAAAAATTTTATAAACAATTGGAAGAGGTCTACACTAAAACCAATAACCAAATAATGATAGTTATGGGAGACTTTAATGCAAAACTTGGAGCAAAAATGGATGGGGAAGATAAAATTATAGGTAACTTTAACAGTGGTTCACGAAATCTAAGAGGTGAAAGACTATCACAATGGCTTTGGCAACAGAATCTCTGTGTTGGTAACTCGCTGTTCAAAAAGAAAGCAAAAAACAAAGGGACCTGGCTATCACCAAATGGGCAAACAAAGAATGAAATAGATTTAATATTGAGTAACAAAAGAAAGATGATTCAAGATGTTTCAGTATTAAATAACTTTAATTTTGACAACGATCACAGAATTGTCAGAGCAAGAATCACAGTAAACCACCGCATAAAAGAATTTTACAAATCCAACCCAAAAAAAGATATTCCAAGATATATTACAAATGATATGATAAACGCTTATACAGAAAAATTAAAACTAGAGTGCCAATATGAAGTAATAAAAGAATTACCATCCACACAAATGAAAATCAATGCACTTGAAAGAAGTATTATAAATGCAGCAAACGATACAATATCTGTTGTAGTCACAAATAAAATAAATAAAATATCAAACAAAACACAAAAATTAATATACAAAAGAGAAGAAATTAGAAAAATTAAACACCCAAGTTCAAATCAAAAACTAGAATTAAAAAACCTTCGAAAAATAATTAAAAAAAGAACAAAAGCAGATATAAAGGAATTCAATGAAATGATGATAAAAAGAACAATTGAAGATACAAAATCTATAAAGCTAATAAAACAGAATTTATGCAATGGGAAAGAATGGATTGCAGAAATGAAGAAAAATAATAGAAATGAAACAAATAGGGCAAACATAAACGAAATTGCAACAAAATTTTTTGAGAAACTATATTCACAGAAGAAGAAAACCAAGAAAACATAATAGAAAGTATTAATGACGAACATTTTCCAGAATTCATACCGGCAGAGATAGAAAAATCAATTAATTAAATTAAAAAATGGTAAAAACACAGGGAATGATGGTATTAAAGCAGAAATGTTGAAGCTTGGAAAAAATCAACTCATCAAAATACTAACACACATAATTAATGAAATTGTAAATAACGAAAATATACCAGAACAATGGACAAAATCAACAATCACACTTTTACACAAAAAAGGTGATAAAAATAACATCAACAACTATCGTCCAATCAGCATAATTTCAACAATTTACAAAGTATTTGCCAAATGTGTATTTTGGAGAATGAGACCAGTATTAGAACTTAATCAACCGAGAGAGCAAGCAGGCTTCAGATCTGGTTATGGCACAACAGACCACCTACAATCGATTAACCAACTAATAGAGAAATGTAATGAATATAACAAAACACTGTACATTGCATTTATAGATTTTACGAAAGCATTCGATTCGATTGAACACACAGCAATATGGAATGCTCTTAAGAATTAGGGGATACAAGAAAAAATAATTAGAATTTTAAAAAATATATACAAAAGCTGTAGTGCTGCGGTATCAACAGATGTGAAAGGGAATCAATTTAAGATAGAAAGAGGCGTAAGGCAAGGTGACCCACTATCATCAGGACTTTTCTTATCAGTATTAGAAGAAGCATTTAGGAAAATAGACTGGGAAAATTATGGATTAAGCGTTGATGGAGAAAAAATATCAAACTTAAGATTTGCTGATGACATTTTGCTAATAGGGAATACACATCAAGAAATAACAGAAATGATCAACCAACTGAATGATGTATGTAAAAAATTCGGTCTTGAAATGAACAAAAATAAGACAAAAATAATGTCCAACTCTATAGAAAATCAAGATATATATCTCGGTAATGAAAAATTAGAATATGTCACAGAATATATATATATCTAGGCCAAGTAATATCGTTCGAGAATCACCACGAAAAGGAGGTAGACCGAAGAATTACAAACGGATGGAAGCAATACTGGAATATGAAGGAAATACTAAATGCTAAATTAACAAACGAATCTAGAAAGTATGTCTTTGACTCCACAATTCTACCAGTTTTAACATACGGTTCACAGACGTGGAATTTAACTACAAGAACGATAACGAAATTACAAACCTGTCAGAGAGCAATGGAGAGGTCAATGTTGAAAATTTCAAGAAAACAAAGAATAAGAAACATATCAATACGAGAAAAAACAAAAATAACTGATGTAATAGAAAGAGCAAAACAGCTTAAATGGAATTGGGCAGGTCACCTAACCAGAACAACAGACAATAGATGGACAAAACAGATAACTGAGTGGACTCCTAGAGATGGCTACAGAAATAGAGGAAGACAAATCAAACGATGGAGAGATGATCTCGACAAGCATGAAAAAAGATGGCAACAATTAACACATAACAAATTTGAATGGAAAAATATGGGGGAGGCTTATGCCAAAACTATGTAAATTTAGAAAAGCATAATTTCAATTTAGAATTGAATTGAATATAAAAGAGAATTATAAATCATGTTACTACTTTGAATTTTGAATTGCAATTTACAACTATATATAATATTTATTTTGAATTTTAATTATACAATACTTTGTAACATAATACATAGTGGTGAATAAAGCTATTAATAATAATTATAAATTCGCGGATGGTTTGCCCATAGGCTTACCACTATCTCTTCTACTAGTAGATATCTTTAAGGTTCATTTCGAAGCATCAATTCTGTTATCAGCTAATCCGTATTTCCAAAATTTTGGTACAGATATGTGGATTAGTGTTCCCAATCCGGTTTAAGCCGGATTGGAATTATCCGGATAATTCGTAAAAATTTCGCTATCCGATATCCGGATAATTCACAAAAAAAATCCGGATAGCAAAATTAAAGCAAAAAAAATTGTTTGCGCTATTTACCTTTTTAAAAATTTTAATCAGCTACTACTAACTTTTCATAATAGACGTTTTCGTTTAGTCAATCTAAAACTTAGTTTTTTCATTTACACGATTTCGTTTGGTTGATCTAAAAATTATCATTCCAGCAATTGTTTTGAATTTGAATTTTTAGAAGTGCAATTTATTTACAAATAAAAAACTGTATTTTGCCGTGTCATAATTTACGGTTCAATTTTTGGTAATTTGAAAATATTTAAAGTTAATAACATTAAGGCAGTCTATTAACAAAACGAGAAATATTGAGCTTGTTTCAATTTCATTAATGATGTTGGTGCAGAATTCAACACTATTCCAAAATAATAATTTTGACGATTTTAGTTAAATTTCTAAATCATAACCCGAGCAGAAATTTCTTAGGGCTCAAATACGGCCCTGATCATGTTAGCCCTAGTTTGATAGAGCCCTGATCATGAGTGTAACGCTTTTGCCTAATCAGGCCCTGATTGGGATAAACGGATCAGGCACTGATCAAGTTTTCCATATAAAATTAAATAGGGCAAACCCTAGTAAGGCATTTTGTATCAGGCCCTGATCAGATTGCCCAACTATAGGGGTCAGATACGAAAAACCAAATCAGGGCCGGATGTATCCAAATAAGGTTTGCCCTAAAAGGGTATTCTAATTCAGGTCCGGAACAGGCCCACATCAGATTGCCCTAATAGGTCTTGCCCTATCTGACCCTGATAAGGCCCTGACTGTATTAAGGCTTTCCCTAACTAATTTCTGCTCGGGAAGTTATCAGTTATGCAAAAGCGTTAATAAAAAGTTTGTTTCTGTATACCGAAACAACCGAAAATGTTAAGTTAAAAATGGCGGAACAAGAAGTTAAGGAAAATGAAAATTCTCCAACTCTGACCGAACTTACCGAATGTACTTTAGTCATGGAATTGAAAAATACGATTTCACTAATCGAAAATACATAGTAAAGTTAAACGTTAAAATAATTATTCTTCACTAGAATTTAATTTATAAAAGCATAAATAAAACACTCACTCCTTACCTAGAAAAGCTGTTTGATGCTTTGAAGACCATTGAACCTACTTCGAACGAAAGTGAAAGAGTCTTTTCGGTTGCTGTATCTTCTTAACGAAAACTAGAAATTGGTTGCAGTTTCCAATGTTAAACGCTCTTGTATTTTTAAAATATTATTTTCCAATAAATTATTAACTAATTTTTATTTTCTAAAACTACATATTGTTTTAATTTAAATCCACTATCCGGATTATTATCCGGATATCCGGATAATTACTTTACATACTATTCGATATCCGGATAGTTAAAATCACGGATAATTGGAAACACTAAATTGTGGATGATATTTTGTGTTATTGAAATGGTACAGATTATTGAATTGTTTTTTATTTTAGCTCAATTCATAGTTAAACACTATCAAATTTACTCTGGAAGTTGCATCACATCAGGTCATTAATTTCTTAGATATTATAATCACCCAAATATATTTCAAATCAGATTTTAATATTTATAGAAAACCGACCTACTCCGATGCCATTTCACCAGCTAGTGATTATCTTAACCTTGCTTAGGAAAAACAAAAACTTCTTCATAACATCTACTCTGTCATTAAAAATTCCTCAAAAATTCTTATATTTATAAACCTCTGTAGTTAGAGGTTTTTGACTTGTTGGCTTCAACAAAAAAGTTTGCAACAATCCCCAACTACAATTTCCAAAAACCTTATAAAAGTCAATGAAAAAAAAAATGAAAATGTTTGAATAGAAGAAATAATTTTTTTTTCTTAGAAATAAACTATTTTGATATTTTGCAGTAATTGGACGACATATGATATACCGTAGGTTTGTGTAATAAATTGTCACACACATGTTCTGTGGTAGATTTAATATTTGTTTGTTGCAAAATTGGATAGATATAGTTTTGCTGCTCTATTTGAAATCATCAGATAGATCAGATTCTACTAGCACACAAAACTGTCTGATTTCGAAATCTACCTATTTCTAGCGGATATACGCGCCGCTTGGACTTATTTTTAATTACTTATGTATCGTTACTGTTAATGTATTTGTCAACTTTTGATTTTGTAATTCTATGTTTTAATTTAATTTTTAATTAATTCGTGATAAAATAACTATTTGTAACTTTTTGATTTTTTAGGTAGATTTCATATAAAAATCTACCTATTGCAATGGGCTTCATTTCGGAATTTCGGAAAAATTTTTGTGCCAAACGACTATATATGATAAGCGGAGACAAAAAAACAAAAAAAAAAAAAATTTATATATATACATATATATATATATATATATATATATATATATATATATATATATATATATATATATATATATATATATATATATATATATATATATATATATATATATATATATATATATATATATATATATATATATATATATATATATATATATATATATATATATATATATATATATATATATATATATATATATATATATATATATATATATATATATATATATATATATAAACGATATGAGATATAACGAAAACGACCGGCACTCTCACGGTCGCATTTGTTGAGGTAGATCAAAAAAATTTTCTGTACTTGTGTGTTTTAATAATATCTTGGACAAGTTCGTGAATCAGCAAAATCCGACACGTGGTTAAGAAACTAGAGGCTTTTTTCTGAAAAAAATTGATTTTTTAAAACCATTATAACGGCCGTTTGGATACTAATATTTCAAAAAATTTAACAAATTTAGAATTTTTGGAATCTTTTTTATCAATTTGTTTTAAAACTAGACCTCTGCAGTTAGAGGTTCCTGAGTGAGCGGCTCCAACAAAAAAGTTTGCAAAAAAATTTTTTTTTTTTAAACAACCGGCACTCTCACGGTCGCATTTATAAGGCCAGATCAAAAAACTTTTTCTAAAAATGTGCGTTTTGTTAATATCTTGGACAATTTCGTAAATCAGCCCAATCCAACACATGGTTAAGAAACTAGAAGCTTTATACTAGAAAAAAACTCTTTTTTTTAGATCCGTTATAACGGCCGTTTGGATTCTAATATTTTTAAAAACTTCATAAATTTAGAATCTTTGAAACCTTTGTAATCAGTTTCTCTCAAAAAAAAGACCTCTGCAGTTGGAGGTTTCTGAGTGAACGGCCAACAAAAAAGCTTGTAAAACACAAAATGCGTTTGAATCAACCGGCGCTCTCACGGTCGCATTTGTGGAGCCAGATCAAAAAACCTTTCTTAAAAATGTGTGTTTTATTAATATCTTGGACAAGTTCGTAAATCAGAAAAATCTGACACATGGTTAAGGAACTATAGGCTTTATACTAGAAAAAAAAAGTGGTTTTTTTAATCCGTTATAACGGCCGTTTGGATACTAATATTTTTTAAATCTTCATAAATTTAGAATCTATGGAAACATTTTAATCCGTTTCTTGTAAATATAAACCTCTGCAGTTAGAGGTTTTTGACTTGTCGGCTTCAACAAAAAAGTTTGCAACAATCCCCAACTACAATTTCCAAAAACCTTATAACAGTCAATGTCAACCTTATAACAGTCAAAAAATAAAAGATTCGAATAGAAGAAATTAATTTTTTTTTCTTAGAAATAAACTATTTTGGTATTTTGCAGTAATTGCACGACATATGATATAGAGTAGGTTTGTGTCATAAATTATCACACACATGTTCTGTGGTAGATTTGATATTTGTTTGTTGCAAAATTGGATAGATATAATTTTGCTTGTAGGTAGCTAATTTTCTTTTTAAAATTTGTTCGATATCTGTTTGAAATTAGTTTGTTTTGTTTAAACTAATCTAATACATCAGATTCTACTGGCACACAAAACTGTCTGATCTCGAAATCTACCTATTTCTAGCGGATATACGTGCCGCTTGGACTTTTTTTTGTTATAACTATTACCATGTATTATATTGTGTATTGGTTTGTTATGTATTATTTATTGTTTGCTGTATATTGTTATTGTGGTCTTTTGTATTGTTAATTTTAAGAGCCACCTTCTGCGGAAAATTAAATGTTTGTAATACTTTGCTCTCTTAAATAAATAGTTAAATTCCCGAAGATGTCTTAAGAAGACGAAAAGTGCATCGAATAATAAAAAAAGTCGGACAAGTGCGAATAAAATGTAAAAGAACACAATATCAAAAATAAATGACATAAAGTTATGTTGTAAAGTCTTTATATCGCCAGACTATGGACGCATAACAGAATAAATGTTTAATCGTAAACGTCAATAGTAAATGTCAATCACATCTACATTGATCAAAAATCTTACTTGAGGTTAAATCTTATCCATAGCTGTTTATGTTAGCTAAAGAAAGATTTAACCAGTATTTTAATGGTCTAAATTGGGAATATTTGTTCTATAAATCAGCGTCGAAATATAGGGTGGTATACATACACTTAAAATAGCACTTTTTTCATCAATAACTAAAAAACTGTGCATCGCAGAATTCTAAAAAATGTTGCAATGTTTCTTAAATTAATGTTCTTTCAAATGATACCCCACTCGCTTGGGTCAAAAAAAGTTTTTTTTTACCCCCCTTACACCCATCCCCTAAAATCACAGAAATATAATTATTTCAGAGTTCGCTATAATTTTCGTTCAAAATATAGCAAATTTCCTGTCTCTATGAATTTTTTCAATTTTTTCCGTCTATCAGTGTCGAAACGTAGGGGGAGGAATGGTCTGAAATTTGCACATTTTTTAGAATAACTCAAAAACTGTGTACCGGAAAATTCTAAAAACAGTTGCAATGTTTTGGAAATTTAGTTCTCTTTTAAATGATACCCCACTCGCTTGGGTCAAAAAAAGTTTTTTTTTACCCTTCTTACACCCTTCCCTAAACACATAGAAATATAATTATTTGAGAGTTCGCTATAATTTTCGTTCAAAATATAGCAAATTTCCTGTCTCTATGAATTTTTTCAATTTTTTCTGTCAATCAGTGTCGGAACGTAAGGGGGGGGGGGGAAGGTTTGGAATTTGCACAAATTTTAGAATAACTCAAAAACTGTGAACCACAAAATTCTAAAAAAAATTGCCAAGTTTCTGAAATTTGGTCTTCTTTCAAATGACACCCCACTCGCTTGGGTCAAAAAAAGTTTTTTTTCACCCTTCCCCACCCCAATCCCATAAAAACACAAAAATATAATTATTTGAGAGTTCGCTATATTTTTCGGTCAGAGTTTATCAAACTTCCTGTCTCTGTGAATTTTTTCAAATTTTTCTGTTAATTAGGTTCGAAATGCAAGGAGGGGGACCAACTTTTTGTGTCACTTTATTGATAATAATTCAAAAACTATGCATTGCAAAATTTTAAAAAAAATGACAATATTTCTAAAATCAAGTGCTCTTTCAAATGACACCCCACATGACCTGGTTTTAAATGATGTTTTTACCCCTTAACTTTCGCACCCCTTTAATAAATATAGTTATGAGTGTCTGCCACTTTTCTATATTTTTCATTAAAAACCTACTCAATTATCTATCATTCCAAATATATTTCAAGATTTTCGATGAAGTAGGGTCGGAGTTAATCGGGGCAATAAAACATCCCGAAAACGTCATTTTTCAAAATTATACAAAAAATGGTGAGGTGTAAAATTCCAAAATATATTTTTAAATAATGCTGAAATGAAGCCCTTTCATATAATACCCTACTCGTCTCGCTAAAAAAATGTATGTTTTCAAAGGCTTTACATCGTACCTCCTTAAAACAAACAAACACAACTTTATTTATTTTTTAACCCGCCATCTTGTGTGGATAGGTTAGTTTTATAAGCACCTCAAATTTTAAGTTCATCGGATTAATGGTTCACGAGATAATCGAAATAATGTGAAAAACACGTTGTACTCTCACCAATAGTGTTCCGTATAAAAAACGGAACCCTAAAAATTATAAAAAATTTTCTGTTTCCGCAATAACAAGTGCTTTTCACCAAGTGCCCATGGCATAAACTGTTAGTTTTATTTTAATAGTACTAGAATGTCAAAAACTACTCGCAATATGTTAGTTTAGAATTTTTTCAAAGTTTATTCCATAATTCAAGTTTTAATTTTATAATTTCTTAAGTTTTTTTTAGATTTTTGTTGTTTAAATTCAAATGGATGAAAAGGACATGTTTATATTCGGATTTCTATGCTTATATTTGTAAAATTTATTTATATTTAAATAATATTTATTTAAAATATTTGTCTGACGAAATCAAAATTTTTTGACACTTTATATATTTGATCGATTTTATAAAATCAAATTTCATTTTAGCAGCTTAGTGCAATTTAGCAGCGAACTGGAATTTACATATAACTTTGAATACAAATATTACAACGAAGATGCAACGTTTTAGTTTATATTTAAATATCTGAAATTTATTTATAAATTTGTTTAAAAAAAACTATATAATCAACAATTAAATAAATTTTTAATAAATTTTGTACCAAACCAAAAACCAGAGTGTATTAACTAGCGCAAACTGCGTTTCCAACCGCAAGTCATTGCAGCACTCTCCACGCTCGTGCTTCTAACTACACTCTTGTTTGAAAAACGCCGACGCACTAGTAATACAACCAACTATTTTATTTATTAATTATTACAAACTTTTCACCCAATTGTCTGCAACGTTGAGTTTAATCTGTTTGTAAATAATTCTGGCACTTTCAAAATGTGCTTTACAAGATATTGTTTCAACCAACAAAAATTAGTTTACTCCCTTTTGTTTTTTTCCCGCTGTATTTAAGTTTAGAAAAAGCTTATTGAAATAACAACTCCATAGAAATATATGATTTCTATTTTTTGTTTATGAATAATTTAATTTTTATAAAAACATACAATATTTAGAAAATAATATTATTATTAATAATAATCTTTTTATGTGTATTTATTTCTATTTATAAAATATTTATTTAAATAAATTTTAATCTTCTTATATCTAAAATAAATTAAAAATAATTAAAATTTATACAGTTTTTTTTTCGACAAAAATATTTTAGGGTTGATCGAAAGGGATGGTTTTGTGAATGATTTTGAACGAATAAAATTATTTGATTGTTTTCACACGAGTTTTATGACTGAAGATTATAAATTAATCTGTAGGATGTTTTGTTGATGTTATTTTAATAATTCTGATTTTATAAATTTTTATTTTGTGATTTTAATTTGTTTAATAACAGAAATTATACTGAAACCTAAAGATAACAAGAGAAATGAAATTTAATAAAATTTTAAGATATTATTAACGAATGACAAAAGTTTATATTGTACATCAAAATTCTGTTGTAACGATGATAGAAAAATTCTAATTTCAAAACTTTTTTATAATTAACAAACTTTTTTACCGAAAATAAAATTTTATCGCACAAAACTTGTTATTTATAACGTTTTATTTTTTACTTAATATTTACTGCACTGAGTCCATAAAATTTCGATTCTAAATTTGCCTGTATAATAAAAGTAATAATAGTAAAAATAAATGTAATAATGATAATACTTTCATCCGTCATTAAAAACCTTTTTTATCCCAGTTTTACATTATTAATTTTTACAATTTTTTTTATTCCTTTTGGTTGGGAATAAAAAACAAATCCTTTAATGGAAATTTTGTTTACCTCTTTTCCGGTTTCGTTTTTTAATTTACCGGGGTTTGATATGTGTTAATTTAATTACTTATATGTATATATTACAATAAAGCTTTAACGAAGTTGGTTAGAGAAAGTATAGTGGAATACTGCGTCAAATAGTTCTTCTAAAACTATAATGTTTCGAGACAGTTGTAAGTTAAAAGACTTTCTTTGATTTCCAAAAAAACGTCTGCCAAATCGTTACAAATTTATTAAAACACCAAAAAGAAAAATAAATGTACGACATTTTAAAGTTTGAAAAAATTTTATTAAATTTTATTTAAAAACAAATTAAAATTCAGTTTAAAATCCAAGTAGAAGAAGTTTATCAATAGCATTCCCAGCAGGACCATAACTTGGATCCTACTAGTACTAGCAAGCTAGCTTCTAGTTCCAATTACAACAAAAAATTAGCTATTTAATCTAAACTGTACAATTTTTCACGTTCACGCATTCTTAAAGTCTAACACAACAAGAGATTAGCTGTCTTGGCTCAACTATTCATTGGTCGTTCGAGCCCGATTTATTTCAACCACAATCAGTAAAAAAATCTTCTAAATTTACCGTTCTTTATCATGGTTCTCGAAGAATCATTGAAACAGATTCACAACTGTCTAGTTGATTGTGAAAACTGACAATCACTCAAAGCTAATTGGTCCAGAGGCAACAATCAAAATATTGCTAGTCATCCATTGTCACTATCACACAAGTAGTTTTAAGCAACATCAACCACAGAAATTATCCATATTCCTTGACCTTGATGTGCAATTCATGAAATGCAGAACTCCAAAATCGTTTATGACAAAATATTGCAAAAACTTCAAAAGCTTTTATTTTTAATCATTAATATACCAAACTTTCGAAAGACGTATATCTGTTGATTGGCGCTGACCACTTTTTTAGTATTTCACAATCTGGTCAAAAGTTTTATAAAACTGAAATTGTGCTAGAAAACATATTGTATAGTTTGGTTGAATCTGGTCAATTAAGTTCTCATCACTAGAATTGAATGCATTCAATTGAATTGAATCCAATTCCAGATCGAAAAAAAACAAAAAAAATCCTTATCTATTAGGTAAAATAAAAAGTTTCTGAAGTTTTTGTTGCTAGATAGATATATCTGGCACCACTAATTCGATTGTGTCAAACGATCTTGCGTTTGGAATGTGACAGTTCAATTAACATTTTTCAATGGTTGATCTGCGGTTAGAATTGTTACGATTCGACTAAATCGATTTATTGCTTTAAGACATGGTTTTTATAACGATGAAGACTCACTCCTTCACTCGAAAAAAAATTTAAAAAACGAAGGCGAATCTCTACCACAAGATCTTTGGAATATGTTCATGGTTTCCTTAGGCGGATGGTATTGTAATTGGCTTTTTAGTAAAGTATTTTATTTAATTCAATTTTCATTTCTTCGCTAGATAACGCGAAAGTTATAGACTTAGTCTCAATTCACATAAGCTGGATTTAGTTCATCTTTTTGGAACTAATTTCTGTGCAAGAAACTAATTTAAACAAATATCGTAAAGAATATGCAAAGGTAAATGCATTTAAATCTAAATAATTAGTCTCTACAAACATAAACGATCATGTAATTTATTAATGACACGAACCGACTAACCATAGATAAAAGCTTAATATTGTTCACGTACACATCACGCGCCATTGTACACACCACGCGTCATACTATAAATTAAGTAATTAATTTATTCAAAAATAGAAAATCGAAATCTAAATGATTTTTTTTTTGTAATTTTTTGAAGTTTTTTTAGTGTGTTTATGGACATAACAGCCTTCAATAATGAAATGATTATGATAAAGCTTATGAAAAAGGTTCCAATTAGTGTAAGAAAATACTTTTCATCTTTTGGGACACATTGATCAAAGTGGCGGGAGGACTACCACACAACTGTTGACTTTTCACACTTTGTTTTCAAAATTTGTTGGGTGTATACAGACCTCATTTACTAATTTATTTTAATGACACTTTGAAAAAAGATGGAGACTTAAATGACAAAAAAGTGATTAGTTTTTGGACAGTATTGAGATAAGTGGTGGGGGCCTGTTTATTGCGTCACCATTTTTCAATGTTTGTTGGGAGCATACAACATTCGTTCGTGAATGAATTTTGATGACACTTTGGAAAAAGATGCAAATATGTATGGCAAGGAACTGACTAGTTTTTCAGCGATATAGTGAACCATGTGGCAGGGGGTCCCCCAAACACCTGTTTTTTTAAAGCTCAATGGCATCTGGACTTGATAATCGAATTAGATGAAACTTGGTACATAAACATTTAGTACGGTTCACAATAGTTCTGAATCCCAACTTTCGGTTTGTCACTTCCGGTAAAAACTTTTTTTACTTTTTCTCGTACAACAGAATTTACGTGATTACGATTTTGAACTACGCGAAATCTATAACATGGATTAGCTTTCAATTAAAGTATTTAATGGATATTAGCTCACTATATATGATGAGTTTCGCAATTAAAAAGAAGTATTATTTCTTTTGACAAAAATATATTTTTTATCTTTTGAGGTTGGTAGCCTGAACAATATATACAAAACACCATGCTTCCAGAGCTGTAGTGAAGTCAGCCTATGCACCAGCGTCGCAATATTTTTTTAATGAGAAACAAACATATTTTTTTTTTAAAAGATAACGATATAAAGTATACTGATTCTTTGCAATTGTGTTGATCTGATCATCATTAATAAGGTACTTCATTTTGGGATGTTTTGTCTGAAATATGTTCGCAATATTAATAATTGTTTAAATTTTGAATGAGGCAAATAGGGATTGTTATGATTTGATGGTGTGAGACGGTTTGTTTGAATAATTTTTCTCTGTTTGTTTCATTTACTTTTTTTTAAATGTCAGATTTTCAATGTATGGGTAATTTTTATTTGAAAAATTAGACAACATAACGATTAGATAAATGGATTTCTTCATTTCTTTTTTTTTTATATTAAAGTCGTTCTGTGAAACGATTTTAATTATAATTTTTAGTTAAAGTTTTAACTTTGAGGATGATTCTATTATAATAGGCTGGGGCCGTTACCTTTTTGAGATGAAAAAATTAGTAGCAGGTAACGGCCGGCTGGAATATATAGTTGAGGTCATAAACAATGAAAAAAAAAACTTTCGAACTTGAGATGAAGGGAAGTAGTGAAATGGCGTGATGTGTAAGGGGAGAAAACAGTTTTTCGTTATTTGTAACGAAACGGGGACTCCTAGAGAATAGTGTTTCATACAAAAGTTGTAGATAATAAAAAAATCTAAAACTTTAGTGAACACATTTTTCGACATAACCTCAAAGTTTGCGAGAAAATAATGATAAACCGATTTTTCTGTTTTTTATTTTTTTTCGCGTGAAAATTATTAAAATCAATCATTATTAAAATTTAAACAATGGTGGTTTACCACCTGAATAAATCGTGCAATAAAGCATAGATATTCACATATGTCAGCAATGTAAATTATTTGCTATTGTTACTAACCTTTTGACATAAAGTTAAATAATCAGTTACAATTTTAATATAAGTAAAGGTGCAATAACAATTACTTATTTTGGTACCGCGTTTATTGAGAGAAATAGGTAGAAAAAAATCTATTTTTTTCAGTGTAAGATATTGTATTACAGTTTGCCTAAAGTAGGACATTTTTAGAGTAAAGGAGGACGTAGGACATTTTTGCTCCAAAGTAGGACTATCCTACTGAAAGTAGGACACGTGGTAACCCTATAGTATGCTGTTAAATTTTAAACTTTGTAAATTTTTTTCTGTTTGACTACGTAACAGCATTTTTTTATTTTTTACTTTATTCAATTTTAGCGTTGTTTCCAATAAGTAAATTCATTCAACTTTATTTATTTTATACCAAAGAAAGTTTTTTCTTTAAAATATTATGAACTATTAACATAAATATGCTAAAAAATTGAAAAAAATTAAAAAAATCGACAAGTTCGAGATTCGAAAATTTTTTTTTTCAGTTTTTCTCAATTTTAAGCTGCTAAATAACAATAAATCATTAAAATTGATATACCATTTGAGAGTAGACATCTTGACAAAAAAATAAGCACTAGAACAACATCAAAATCCAAAAAAACATCAATAAAGTTGTTCGCCGGAGATAGGGGTGTTTTTCCGGAAAAATGGTAAAATCTCGAAAAATATTTATTTTCCATAATTGAAAAAATTCGTGCTTATTATGCGCAAATAGTTACGTACTTTCACAAAGTTTCATTAAAATTAATTAATTTTCACGCGAAAAAAAAATAAAAAACAGAAAAATCGGTTTATCATTATTTCCTCGCAAGCATTGAGGTTATGTCGAAAAATGTGTTCACTAAAGTTTTAGATTTTTTTATTATCTACAACTTTTGTATGAAACACTATTCTCTAGGAGTCCCCGTTTCGTTACAAATAACGAAAAACTGTTTTCTCCCCTTACACATCACCCCATTTCACTACTTCCCTTCATCTCAAGTTCGAAAGTTTTTTTTTTCATTGTTTATGACCTCAACTATATATTCCAGCCAGCCGTTACCTGCTACTAATTTTTTTTATTTCAGCTATAAAAATCCATAACGACCCCAGCCTATAATTCATTAAGTTCTAGTTGGGTATCGGAACGGATACTTACATTTTTCATAAAGTTTGATAAAAAATATCATTAGTTATAAATGATAGTATTATGTGCCTTAAAATTAAAGACACAAATCAAGTTTGTGAAAATTATGGTTAAATTGGCTGGTGTAAATAAATTTAATTAAAAATCAAAATAAAGACATCGAAAATTAGTTTATGATTGATAGTATAGAATTTTTTTGTTCAGAAAATTACAAATTTCAAACGATAAACTTTTTCGGAAGCCGAACCAATGATCAATTAAGGAATTATTATAATAAAAAATTTGGATGATGTTGAAGAAGTTAAACGAAGAAGTTAAGTTGAAGTTGAAGAAGTTAATTCTTACAATAAAAATGAATCTCAAATAATCATATATAATATCACGAGTCGTCAAATAATAGTCGGTTATTTTTCACAATCATTACTACGAATGTCATTTGGGGTTAAATCATAATTTTTGACCTCATATGGCAATGGTGGTAATGTTGAAAAATAATCGACTAATAATTTGGCGACGAGTTGTATTTAGCATACAATTTAACGAACAGAAATGACAAAAAGTATTGACTTGCAATGGAAAAAAATAAACTTGCAATGCACAAATAGTAGATTTTTATACAAGTGGTGAAAACGTATCTTTTTGCGTGACTGAAAGGTTTGTTGCAAGACGCGATAGCGTCGAGTGGAATAAGTTCAGGAACGCAAAAATGTTTTTACCACGCGTAGAAAACGCTATTTTTTCTACGCTTGTAAATAAAAATGATAGCATTTGCAAATTCATCTACTAAGAACCTACAAAACGACATATCTAAATTTGACTGTGTAAAAAATAAACAAGATTGTATTTATATATAGCATTTTTACCAGTGTAAAATAATGTTAATATTGTGTTCGCCTATAGATGCAATAATAACAGACGAACACAATATTAACATTATTTTACACTGGTAAGAATGCTATATATATATATATATATATATATATATATATATATATATATATATATATATATATATATATATATATATATATATATATATATATATATATATATATATACACTGAAAAAAAAGAATGTTTAACAAATATTTGCGGCAAACTGTCTTATGTTTGGTAGAAAAGAAATATGTTTGTAGCAAACATTTATTTGTGATTACAAACCAAAATGTTTTGCTACAAACAGTACATTCAAAATACTGATTGACCGAAAATATAATATTTTTTGACTAGTTGATACAAACAATTTACTGTTCGTCCCAAACATTTCAGGTGTTTGTCTCTACTAAACTCAAAACTCAAAACAAATAATTTGTACCAAACATTTAAGTGATTCGCTTCAAACGCTTCAATTGTTTCGTTTAAATTATATAGTAAAGAAGTGATTATTGAAAACAACAAATGTTTATAGTAAAAAATTATTGTTATGGGTAAACTTTTTAGTTCTGAAAT
>OY856186.1:406068791-406096791 GCA_963693315.1 Diogma glabrata
TTTTCAGTCACTACTTAGAAAAAGTTTCCCTTTCACATAGGTTTTACTATATATTAAAATGACATTTTCGTAGCTTGAAGTAGAAAAAAATATTTGGTTTTGTTTCAAATGTATGCTGATTCTAAATACAAATATGATCTTATATTAAAAAGCTCAAGATGTCGCCACAATGTCAAATCAAATTTGTGTTTATTTAATAAGATTATTAAAATATGTGAAAAGTCAGCATTTGTATGGTAGACCCCCCGCCACTTTGTTCACTGTGTCCCAAAAGATGATAATTATTTTCTCACACTAATTGGAACTTTTTTCATAACTTTCATCATAATCACTTCATTATTGTAGGCTGTAATGTGTATAAAGACACTGAAAAAACTTCAAAAAAGTACAAAAACATTTTTTTACTGGAAGTGAAAAAGCGGAAGTTGGGATGCAGAGCTATTGTGAACTGTACTAAATACTCATGTACCAAGTTTCATCCAATTCAATTATCAGGTACAGATGTTATAGAGCCTTCATAAAAACAGGTGCTCCAAGGACCCCACACCCTTTTTGTTCACTATCGCTCAAAAACTAATCAGTTCCTTGTCATACATGTTTGCATCTTTTTCAAAACTGTCATCAAAATTCATTCACGAATGAATGTTTTATGCTCCCAACAAACATCAAAACATTGTGGAAAAAACCACCTGTTGTATGGTGGATCCCCAAACCCTTTATCCAATGTTCTCCAAAAGCTGATTAATTATTTCCCATATTACTTGAAAGCTTTTACCAACGTTCCGTGAAAATCGATCGGTAATTGTAGGCTACAGTAGGGATAAACACCTGGAAAAAAACTTTTTAGCCGGAAGTGACAAACAGGAAGTTGGTGAACCTGCATCATTTGCCAAAGTTTCATCAAGATCCTATGCAAAAAACTCAAACACCCACCCACACACAGACGTACACCACAATTTTATTGGCTATTTAGATAGAGGATGGTCCAAAACAAAAGAAAAAATAAAAGTTGGGGTATGTAAGATTTTTTTTCACAATAGATTGCATTAATTCACACAATTTAAAATTGTGGTGAAGTAAATATTGCGACGCTGATGCACAGGCTGACTTCCCCATAGCTCTGGAAACATAGTGTTCTAGATATCCAATGAGCTAATATCCATTAAGTACTTTAATTAAAAGCTAGCCTATGTTATAGGCATCGTAGTTATAATTATAAAAATATTAGAGAAAGCAGTAGTATCCCAACAAACATAAATTCTGTTGTACGAGAAAAAGTAAAAAAAAATTTAACTGGAAGTGACAAAGTGAAAGTTAGGATGCAGAACTGTTGTGAACCGTACTATATGTTTATGTACCAAGATTCATCCAATTCGATAATCAGGTACAGATGTTATTGAGCTTCCACAGTAACAGGTGCTCGGAGGACCCCCTACCACTTTGTTTATTATCGCTAAAAAACTAATCAGTTCCTTCCATACATATTTGCATCTTTTTGCGATGTGTCATCAAAATTACTTAACGAATGTTGTATGCTTCCAACAAACATTGATACAATAAACAGGTGTACGGGAGAACCCCCATCACTTTTCCTAATACTGTCCAAAAACTAATCAATTCTTTGTCATTTAAGTCTCCATCTTTTTTCAAAGTGTCATTAAAATCGATTAATGAATGAAGTCTGTATGCTCCCAACAAAATCAAAAAACAAAGTGTGGAGTCAGCAGTTCACAGTTGTTTGGTAGACCCCCGCCACTTTTATCAATGTGTCCCAAGATATATTAATTATCTTCTAATTAATAATTGGAAACTTTTCTATAAGTTTCATCATTATTGTGGGCTGTAGTGTGCATAAACACACTGAAAAAAATTAAAGATTTACAAAAAAAATTTTTTACCGGAAGTAAAAACTGGAAATTGTAATGCAGAACTGTTGTGAACCGTACTAAATGCTTATGTACCAAGCTTCATCCAATTCGATTATCAGGTACAGATATTATGGAGCTTTCAAAAAAACAGGTGTATGGGACACCCCCCACCCACCACTTTGTTCACTATCGCTCAAAAACCAATCAGTTCGTTGCCATACATGTTTGCATCTTTTCCAAAGTGTCATCAAAATTCATTCACGAACGAATGCTGTGTGCTCCCAACAAACATTGAAAAAAGTGTGACACTTTAAACAGGTGTTCGGGAGGCCCCGTACCACTTATTCCAATATTGTCCAAAAACTAATCAGTTCTTTATTACTTAAGTCTTCATATTTTTCTAAAGTGTCATTAGAATTGATTAATGAATTAAGTCTGTATGCACCCAACAAACTTAAAAAACAAAGTGTGAAAAGTCAGCAATTGCATGGAAGACCTCCCGCCACTTTGATCAATGGGTCCCAAAAGATGATAATTATCTTCTCACAATAATTGAAACCCTTTCCATAAGTTTCATCATAATCACTTCATTATTGTAGGCTGTAATGTGCATAAACACACTGAAAAAAAATTGAAAATCTACAAAAAAAAATTTTTACCGGAAGTGAAAAATCGGAAGTTGGGGTGCAGAACTGTTGTGAATCGTACTAAATACTCATGTACCAGGTTTCATCCAATTCAATTATCAGGTACAGATGTAACAGAGCTTTCTAAAAACAGGTGCTCCAGTGTTGAATGAATAAATGGCTGGTTTTTAACCATTTTAATGTTTAAATTCCAGAACTAAATGTTTAAATTCCTTTTAATGTTTAAATTCCAGGTTTTAATTCCAGAACTAAATTTTATCACAAAATTGTTTTATATTTAATTTTAATTCATTTACAAAAATATTAATTTACAACTTTAAAAAAAAAAAACAATGTTTAATATTCGGATGTTTGAACTCTAATGGTAATAATTTTAGAAAAATAAATTGTGAGAACATCTAGCTATAATAACACCTTTCTTCCACGTTCGGTATACTGGTGGAATCGATTACCAAAAAATGTTTTCCCTGCTACATACAATCCTCAAGCTTTTAAATCAGCAGTACATCAACACTATCGCTCCAGTCCTATCCCAAATCCCTAAATACCAACCTTTAAACTTTCCTTTCCTATCGCTAACACGTGCATAAATCATTAGAGGTCAAAAACCTCAGTGATTAGCTCGAACTATAAAAAAAAAAAAAAAAAAAAACCGAGGCCCATGTTTGCAAAATTAATTATTTTTCGGCGTTCAACATTCTCCATCACCTTGAAGTACCTTGGTTCTTCAATACAATTTGGCGCATCACCCTGTAAGCTCTCTAATGCCACATTATGTTTGATGTGCTTAAAGCGGCACAAGCCCGCTGTTGCATCAATCCGTTATAGAACTCATGCAGGACTTTTTATAGTCGTAATTCATATTACCACATCCTACGTTCTTGGTGGAATGTGCCTTATCCTGAGTAACATAATGTGATCTTAAAAAGTAAATTATGCTATTGTGATGTTCCATTGAAGATGATGGTAAGTGCAGATTGTTGTAACTGGTGTGCATTTATAACATTTACATATTTTAGATTTTTTTTTATATTTTGTACTCAATCAAGTGGAGGACGAACCAATTTTGCAACCGGTCTCTTTAATATAGTTTTATTCGATGTGATGATTGTAACCACACGCACTAAACCGTCTTGACCTGGATGTGTGTCGGTAATTTTAGCTAATGCCCATTTAGTCGGAGGTGTATTCTCATCTTTCATTAAGACAATTTCTCCAATTTTTAGATTGTCTTTTACACTTTTCCATTTATAACGTTGTTGAAGTGTGTGTAAATACTCCTTGGACCAACATTTCCAAAAACCTTGTACTCTTTTTTGTACGTTTTCCCATCTTGACAATCGATTGGTTGATATATCTGTAACTTCTGGTTCAGGTATGGCTGTTAGCGAATGTCCTATTAAAAATGTGCTGGAGTTAACGCTTCAATGGCATCTGTATCATCGGATGGTTTAGCGCACAGTGGTCTTGAGTTTAAAATACACTCTATTTGACATAATAGTGTAGTAGATTCTTCAAATGATAAGTTTTGATCTCCAATAACACGCTTCAAATGAAATTTGGTTGATTTGACAACTGCTTCAAAGATGCCACCAAAATGAGACCCAGTTTGAGGGTTAAATTTAAAGTTAATGGAATTCTGCAATGAAAAATCAGATATTAATGAATTGTCAAATTGTTGTTTGAATTTTTTCTCTAGCTGTTTTAAGTCTTTGTTCCCTCAAACAAAATTTGTCCCGTTGTCACAATATATTGTTGAAGGTTTTCCTCTTCTGGATACGAAACGTTTCAAGGCTGCTACAAAACAAGTAGCGGTCATATCGGACACAATCTCTAAACGAACTGCTTTTACTGCCAAGCAAACGAATATACAAATATATCCTTTTGCTACTGGTGAGTTTCGACGATTGTTTAGTTTAACACTAATAGGACCAGCATAATCCGTACCTACATTGACAAAAACGTGACCAGGAGCAACTCTTGGAGTAGGTAAATTTCCCATTAATTGTTTCGATGTTTCAGCTCTTATCCTAGCACAGCCGACGCATTTATTTATAATTGATTTTATTTCGGTCGTTGCATTAATAATCCAATATCGTTGTCTCAATGTGGTGTACAACGATTTTAGACCTACATGTAATAGCTTCAAATGAGTTTCTCTAATTAGCGTGGACGTAAAGTGACTTCGCTTTGGCAGAATGATAGGATGAATTTTCTTGAATGGATAAGGGGCATTACTTAAGCGTCCTCCAACACGTAAGATTCCTGAATCATCCACGCATGGAGCCAAATTAGATAAATAATGATTCACAGGCAAACTTTTGTTTTTATTCAACAATTTTATATCTTCGGCAAAATGCTTATTTTGAACATATCTAATAAGATGACTTTCAGCAACTGTAAGTTCATGAGTGGAAATCCAGCCAACGTTCTGTTTGCGTTTTGAACAACTCATAGTAATGAAACGAAGTATATGGCAGAGAATTAATTTCATTCTAAGGACAGAAGAAAATTTAGTTATTATAATTCCAACAATGTTATCATCCTCAACTTGAGTATTTAAACAAATATTTTTTGTTAGAGTTCTTTCTTCCAAATCTGCAGTTTTGGTGTCTGATTTGTAATTTTCATTATCAAGAGGCCAGTTTTCCACGGGTTCTTTCAAGAAATCTGGTCCATTCCAATAAGATTTTAGTATTTTGAGAACAGAAATATTCACTCCTCGAGAAACAGGATCAGCTGGGTTTAATTTGGTTGGTATATATGACCAGTTTTCTCTTGGCATATTTTCTAAAATTTGTGAAGTCCTGTTTGCCACAAAACTCTTCCATCGACGCGGAACATCTGAAAGCCAGTGTAAAACGATTTTGGAATCAGTCCAACATTGGTTTTTCTTTGTTGTTATTTTTAACGAATTGAGAACATATGTGAATAACCTTGTAAGTAACACTGCAGCACATAGCTCTAATCTTGGTAAAGAAACTTGTTTCAAAGGTGCTACTTTACTTTTTGCTGCAATGAGACGTATTGTTATATGACCGTTTTTTCCTGTATATTTGGAATAGACAGCGCAACCATATGCTATTTCTGATGCATCACAGAAGCCATGCATTTCATAAGATCCCTCACACTGCTGGTCGCTTAAACATCGTGGAATCTCTAATGATGAAACTTGATTCAAGCTGGAGAATATACTATTCCACTGTTTAATTATATTCTGAGGCACTGGTTCATCCCAACTTAGCTTAGTAAGCCATAGTTTTGGCAAAATGACCTTAAGTTGAATTGTTAGTGGTGATAAAAGACCAAGAGGATCAAATATCCTTGCTGCACTGCTCAACATTTGTCTCTTTGCAAGAACCTTGGTTAAGTAAGGGTTTATAGTAAACAAGAAACAATCAATTTTTGCATTCCATACCAGGCCTAGGACCTTTGATGTTGGATCTTGATCTAGGTTTTTTATTTCTAATTCGATGTCAGGAATTGTTTGAAGAACTATTGCATTATTTGATTTCCACTTACGTAGTTTAAAACCAAATTTCTCCAACTCATTTGATACCTTTTCCTTTAAACGAATTGCTTCTTCTGCATTATTTGCCCCTGAAAGTAAGTCATCCACGTAAAAATCCTGGCTGATAGTTTCAGCAATTTCGGGTTCCGAAACCTCTAGTTCTTCGGCAATTCTTTTAAGTGTCCTAATTGCTAAAAATGGAGCAGAAGATGTTCCATATGTAACCGTTTTGAGTTCAAATGCTTGTATAGGATCGTTCATGTACGTTCTCCATAAGATTTTTTGATATTTTCGATCATCCTCGTGGACTATAATTTGTCTATACATTTTAGCAATGTCACTAGATATAGCCACTTTATTCTTCCGAAACCGTATTAATATAGATAAAATATCATCTTGTAAATTTGGTCCAACCATTAACATGTCATTTAAAGATGTGCCATTTGAACCTTTTGCGGACCCATCAAACGCAACTCTCAACTTCGTAGTGGAACTTGTTTCTTTTAAAACACTATGATGAGGCAAATATTAGCCATCTCTATTAATAATTGAAGACATAGTTACTAGTCTCATATGATCAAGATTTTGATATTCTTCCATAAAATTTCTATATAATTCATTTCTATATAATTCATTTCTATTTAATTCATTTAGTTCACTGTATTTTTGGATAATTTCTGTTCTAATCGGGAGAATCTTTTATTAGCAATAGAGAAGGTGTCTCCTAAATCCTTATCAACATCAGGTTAGGAAGTCTAACTACAAATCGTCCTTCGGTGGTTCTAGTAGTTGTGGCAGTGTAGAAGTTCTCACATAGAACCTCTTCAGGAGTATGATTTTTAGCTTGTGGAACTTCCTCGATTTCCCAGAAGTTTCTTAATTGTTTACTGATTTCTGTTTCTTCTGGTAGAGTTGTGATGATGTGAAGCCCAAGAGTTGATAAATTGTTGGTTGATACATTTCCTACTATTAACCAACCGAACTTTGATAATTGTGCGATTAGATGCCCTGGTCTAGTATTTTGTTTTCGCACAAGACTTGAAAGAATAATTCACATCCGATCAATATATCTATTTTGCCGGGCTGATTGAACATAGGATCTGCCAAATACATTGTTTTTTTCCAATTCAGTGTTTTGATGGGAACTGATGGAATGTCAGATGTAATTTTTGTTATGATTTGAGCTTCTACATCTGCAACGAAGCCTTTCTCCAGCCGTTCATACAATGAAAAATAAACTTTTCCCTTAGTATAAGCAACTTGTGTTGCGCCTAAGCCTTTAATTTCCATACGACTAGAATGCCGTTTTAATCCTAGACGTTGAACACAAGAATCTGTAATAAAGCTGGACTGCGATCCAGAGTCTAAGAGAATTCTTACGGGGAGCATTTTATTAGATGGAGTTCTCACATATACTAGGGCGGTAGGTAATAATGAAACCTGAGCATCTTTGGTCAGCAAAGATTGTGATTGATTCACACTTATTAGTGCGGTTGATTCTATGCTGTCATTGTTATATGGTAAATCAACAAGTTGTACACGGGACTGAGACGATTGACTTGACTGTGGTACATTATCTGAGTGTAATAACGTGTGGTGCTTTCCAGTACATATCTGACATGATGGTCGAAACTTACACTTTTTTTTTTTTTTTTTTACTTTATTTATTTCAATACAATCAATTTTATGAATACAACCACAGCAGCAAAGCTATATGTGGCTTACAAAATACGGAACTATTAAAATGAATAAAAATTTACATGTGATAAACAACAACAGTAAGACAAATATTATAAAAAAGAAAAGAAAAAAAATCGAAAAACAATCAACAGCAGATCCTATAGCAAATTATACACATAATCTCTTAAACATGATTTAAATTTGTACATAGAAATTTCATTTTTAATAGATGTAGGAAGTAAATTATATTTTTGCAACCCAGTGCAGAGTAAATTGGTTTTGCCTACAGCAGTTTTATGCCTTATAATGTGAAAGTCATTTCTTCGTCTAGTGTGATAACCATGAATGTCCGAAACTTGAAGAAGCTGGTAGTTTGTATTATAGTGTCCTTTCCGTAGGCAGTTGAAACAGCAATCTAACTTAGCAGCAATGTTTCTCCTACTAGAAGAATCAAGATTTTTAAATGTAGGACATTTTCCTATAAAGTGACTTTGACTGCAATGTAAACAGATTTCGACCTTTTGATTATGTGTGGGTAGTGTATGAAACGATTTTATACTAGACCTTGAAGTTTTGCTTGAGCTTATTGCGGCGCCCCGCTCTAATGAACGACAATGATTATTCAGAAATTCTAAAAATTCATAAATTGTAGGAAATTCTGAATTAACTGTTTGTTTTGCCCACTCTGTTTTCGTGTTTTCCAACTTTGACAAGAGCAGAAATATTAACCATGGATCTCTGTTTTCACACTCCTGTCCCATAATCTTTAAGCCACGCAATACCTGATCCGCTGTGTCACCAATTTTACGAATTTCGAATGAAAGACCTTGGGATACAGATTTCATATTAATAAACATAGATATTAATAAACGTTCTGTGCTAATGGACGCCTTATCTTCATATCTGGCTACTAAGCTTTTCCAAGCTTCTTCATAGCCCTGAGAATTAAAAGGGATGTTCCTAATCCTTTCTTTCGCATCACCCGTTAATAGATTATGCAATATTTGTAGTTTACGAATAGGAGTAATTTTAATATTGTCATGTATAGTTGTTTTAAAGAAATCGTAAAAGGTAGGCCACTGGCTAGAGATTCCAGAAAAAGGTTCAATATTAATCTTTGGAATCTTGACTTGATCGTTTTTACAACCTTCGACAGAGGAATAAAATGTTTTTTGTTGAGAAACAAACTCCTGTAATATGTGATTTAAGTCGTCACTACCTTCTGCATCTGTGTTGTTAGATTTAAGATGTTCCTTCAAACTCACGCGAGCTTCATAATATAAAGTTTCGAATTTGTCAAATTGCTTTTCAACATCTGCATAACCGCCTAAGGCTTCTTCCGAATCGAGCATATTTTTATAAGCTACTTCTAATTTTTCTAAATGAACTGAAAATTGTTCACTTGAAATGTTTGCATCAAAAGGCCCTTTACGAAATTTATACACAGCCTTAGCGGTATCAAACGCCAACGCACGCTTTCGTAACACTTTCTCCATATGGTTACTCAAAGTTACTCAACGAAATCAAAATAGTATTACGTAATCAAAAACAACTGGTAGTAACTTTAATTAATTTGCTATACGTCTGTAGTGGAACCGACAAACAACCAATTCTACAGTAAAATTCAATTTAAACAACCACTACTAACTGTATTGAATTAACAACACGTCACTAATTAACAATAATTGCACAGTAATATTACAGTTTTATTTAAAATAATTTTAATAAGATTAAAATAAACAAAATTCAGGAGTCTATCTATATGTTAAATGTTTGTTAATAACCGTAGCTTTACTTTTATCTTTTACGTTTATATTTTAAACAGTGATTTGCCTTATCAATTTCACTTAAATTGTTTAAATTATATTGAAAATTAAGTTTAACTGTTTTTTAATAATTCACACAAAGATTTTATAAATTTTCAATAATACGGTTATACTTATCAATGATTCTAGATTCTAAATGTCTCCAATCCCGGGTTTCGGCACCAAATGTTGAATGAATAAATGGCTGGTTTTTAATATTCAAAAACTAAATTTTATCACAAAATTGTTTTATATTTAATTTTAATTCATTTACAAAAATATTAATTTACAACTTTAAAAAAAAAACAATGTTTAATATTCGGATGTTTGAACTCTAATGGAAATAATTTTAGAAAAATAAATATTAACAATTAAAAACAAAACATGTTTTCATGTAGAACATGTAAATGCAATAAAACATCTTTTGCATACACCGAGGCCCATGTTTGCAAAATTAATTATTTTTCGGCGTTCAACACCAGGGACCCCACACCATTTTGTTCACTATCGCAAAAAAACTAATCAGTTCCTTGTCATATATGTTTGCATCTTTTTCCAAAGTGTCATCAAAATTCATTCACGAATGAATGTTTAACCAACTTTTCATGAAAATCGATCGGTTATTGTAGGCTACAGAGGGATAAACACCTGGAAAAAAATTTTTTTAACCGTAAGTGACAAACCGGAAGTTGGTATGCAGAAATATTGGAAACTGTACTAAAACCTTATATACTAAGTTTCAATAAGATCATAGTCCGGGATTAGAAGTTATTCAAGATTTAAACTAAGAGGTGTTCCGGAGACCCCCCCGCCATTTTGTTCAATTTGAAATGAATCCAGATCTTCCATTTTCAAGTGAACCTGTATCATTTGGCAAAATTTCATCAAGATCCTATGCAGAAAGGTCAACCACCCACCCACCCACTCACCCACGCACACACAGACGTTCTCCAAAATTTTTATTGCTATTTAAAGAAAAAACAAAATTTGGCGTATGTAAGATTTGTTTTTTCACGTTAGATTGCATTACTTCACACAATCTAAAATTGTGATGAGGTAATAAAATATAATACCCATTTTTATTATATGGTTTAGATGAAATAATGTTCTAGTTTATCAATACAGAAAATTAAATTGTTCGGTAGATTCACATTTCACATAACCTAAAATGTTTTAACGTTTTGGCAGACAAAACGGTCATAGCCGTGAGTGTCAGACATTGTTTTAAACTAATATATTAAGTAGGCCGAAAATTGTCACTATAATTCGCTATTCCGTCCACTAGAGAAAAATAATCGACATAATTCATTTGTTAAAAAATAGTAAATGAGATTTGATTTGTTAAAAAATAGTAAATGAAGCGTTTTTATTGGACCTTATCGAGACCTTATTTAGTGAGTTGAATTGTCAAGTAAATAAACAAATAATCAAGTAATTTAGTAATAACCGAACAGTTATTGGAATTTACAAGTGATCAGACAGTGAATAAGGAATTTGTGGTTTATTGAGTGTTTAAAAAGATTATACGGATCGTAGGTTGAAGGATTTTGTGATAAATTGTCATCAATCTAAACGGTCAAGCCGATTGTTTTATTGGACATGAGGATCGAATGTACTACAATCAACATTATCAGTTAAGTTTATTGTTTTTGCTGTTATTATTTTTATTTTATATACATATTTTCTGAGGTTTTGGTCTTAAAATGATCAATTGAATTAAGTTGAATTAGAGATTTTCATGGGCCAGAGGCCATGTGTTGCACCTGTGTTGCTCATAAACAGAAACCTGTTTCTTACAAACTTTTATTTATCAATTTTTAAACTAGTACCTTACTTGCTTTGAAACATAATAAACCTATAAAAAGAAAGTTTTGAACGTATAACTTTTCAAAATTCCAATGAGATTTATGAATCACTACCATATACAGGAAAACAAATGTAAAAATTTTCATTAAAATCATGTCAAACAATTTTATATCAAATTTTTTGTGCTTCATACACTTTGTGAAATAATTTCCTTTCATTTCAATTTCATTTTTGTTTAATAATGAAATGAAATTTTCTTTTTAAATAAACATATTTTGTTGTTAAGAAAAAAATTTTTTTTTTTGTAGAAAAACGAAATGATTTGACTTTTGTATGCATAAATAAAATAACGTGTGTTAGTTAGATATAGAAAAAAAATAGAATAAAATAGGGAGGGATGTTCTTCTGCTCTTATATCGGTTTGTATTGAACTAAGTTAACTTTTGCAAAGCAAGCAAACAAAGCAAATAAATAAACTCCACAACAAAATTACATTACTTTGTTTTGTCATTTTTTGTTTTTGTTTTGTTTTTTGTATTCTTATGTTCATAATCATTTTCACTTTTTATGTTTAAAATTTCGTTTAAAAAGAATATGATCTAGGAACAACAATAATGAGCATGTTTTTAGGTATGTGTCTTAAGGGTAAAAATAACACGCAAATGGCATCAAGGTTTATGTGTTTTAAAAATATTTATGAAACAGAATATATGTATATATGAGAAACAACAAGTTAATGTTGAGAAAGTTTTTAAGTAATGTTATTTTATATCTGGGGTGTGATGTTTATATGCGTAAAACATTTGAAGAACTACATACGGCTTTTCCGAGCATAGAATAGCACTTTTTAACTCTAGATAGTAAAGTAACATTAATTGATTCAAACAAAAGATATTGTTGTTACGACCAAACTTCAAAGTTCTTCTAAGACCAAATTAACTCGAAGAATTAGTTGTAATATAATATATCATTCCAATGGAAAACATAAAATCCTTCAAATACAAAATCACGAAAATGCAAAATTTATCAACAACTTCCACAAAACTCGTGTCTCATTGTTTCCCCAGATGTATATCCTGTCCTAAATTTAACATAATTTAAATTGAGCTTTTATTTGGTGAAAATATCGAAATATTTTTCAACAACTAAATTTATTCAAAACTGTTTAACAACAACAAAAGCTCATCAAAGCTTTATTCCATTTTAATATAAAATGTAATCTTTTTTAGTATTTATTTTTAAACTACATTTTTTTAACAAATACATAAATAGAGGAATTAATTGTATTAAAATCGATATTAATGTATATAAAATACCAGTTTTTTTAAACTCTGAATTGAAACATTAATCAAGAGTTTTAATCGGAAATACTTACACATGATGATCATTTTCTGTGAAATTTATAATATAATTGAATTTTTTGTAGTTTAAACACACTGTGCGTTCCACAAATTACTTTACAGATTGTGATAAACATTTGATGGGTTTTCGGTCAGGGGCTCTGTCACCCATTACTCAAAACCCTAATTCAAAACCCCCAACTTTAGATCTTTTATATTCTTTACCTTCGAAAATTGAAGCTATGGTCAAGTCAAAACCGCAAGTTAAGCCATACCAAGGCAGCTTCTACGGATCTCTGGATACCGAACACATTTCAGTTTCAAAAATAAGTATAACATGACTCAAAATAATTATCCCACAACAAACATTGTTTATGAATCAATTAGTATGGAACATCAACGTGTACATTTATACTAGAGTTTCTGATTTCTCGACGTTTTATGAATCTCGAGATTCGAAAATCCCGAGTTTATCAGCGATTGTGTTTCTCGAGAAATTGGGAATAATTATTTGAAGCTCCCGAGGTTCTCGAGAATTATTCAAAATAAATTTTAACAAGAAAAGTAACTCTCCGTTTATTGTCAAAACTTCCAGATACAGAAAAATTTCTTTCATTTTCAGTGTATGTAGGTTTTATCAAAATTAGAGTGTTTCTTAGAACTTCAAAATTGAAAGTGGTCTTACCAGTAGCTTCAAATACATTCATTTCCTTAGGTAGTACGCGGTAGTTGTCATTTATTGTTGACTGCATTCTCAAACTCTCACAAATACTTTTAAATTTAATTCAACGAAACCTTTTCCTCTAATTCTGAGTCCGAAGGCAATATAAGCTCTTCACTTTCGATGATATCATTCGTCGATATATGTAATGCTTTCAATTAGATTTAACAATCAGAAAGTAATGCAGATTGATATTAACAATTTTTGTTTAGTAAAAAATACTCAAAATAATAATATTGAATGATTTATGGTGGTTTGTTAAATCTCGAGATTCTCGACAATTTTTCTCGAGAAATGGGAATCTCGAAAATGTGGAAATATCTTTTCTCGAGAATGCGAGAGTTCAAAATTACAATTCTTTCTCGAGAAGATCGAGACCAGATTTCTCGAGCAGAAACTCTAATTTATACATCAAGACCAGTGAAATCAAGTTCTGATAAGAGTTATTTATGAAACTTGATATGTTTATTTTTAATAAAAGACAAAACAATGTTTTAAAGGTCAGATATAAAACTGTTTGCTAATTATAGTTTCTGGGTACAGCAAGTGCAAGTGTATTAAAACTGATTAATGAACAAAGTCTGTAAGCTCCCAAAAAACTATAAAAACAAAATTAAAATGTCAAATGTTGTATGGCGGACCCCCGCCACTTTTTTTCGATGTGCCGCAAAACCTGATAATTTTTTTTTCACACTAATTGCAACTTTTACATAAGTTTCTTCATAATAACTTCATTATTGCCAGTTGTAACGTGGATAAAGACGCGGAATAAAAGAGGTAACAAAAATTTTTTACCGGAAGTGAAAAACCGTAAACAGTACTAAAACCTTATATATCAAGTTTCAATAAGAATGAAATCCAGGATTCGAAGTTATTCAAAATTCAAATAAGCAGGTGTTCAGGAGACCTTCACCATTTTATCCAATTTTGAAATGAATAAAAATCTTCTATTTTCAAATAAACCTGGATCATATAATACAGTGCCATGAAGATTACATTCGTTTTTGTCACCAACCTACGCGCCACTTTTCAAAACGAAAACCAAACAAGACAAGATCATTCAATTAATGATCAATATCAACGAGAATAATGTCATCCGATCCTGCTTAAAGTGGTTAAATGTTTAACTACTGTCAAAATTTGTCATTCACTTATAATTCAATCTGTTAGTTTTTTACTAGCCCGGTTGTCTTACGCCATGGCTACACTCAGAAGTTTATGTTATTTTCTATTATGCACAGCTGTGTATAATCGGTTTTTGCATGCTGTTTATACAAAAGTAACTATATTCTAAAATCATTTGACATGAATATACATCAGTTATGGTTTAAACACAATGCTCAATTTTGCATAGATATTGGATACTAAATATAATGCAAAATGTGTATATTGAGTAGAACAAAATTAATGTACTACTCATAACACCATTTGGGATTTATAAATATTCAAAATACATGGTCTAAGTAATATACATTTTTTGTATAAATCATTGATACTAATTATAATGTAATATGTGCATATATTTTAATGTATTTTATCTAACCTTATATTTTCAAACTTAAATGTTATAAAATAAATTTTGATACAAATCATTATATCAATATATGTATACATTCAGAGTGGTTTTACCTCACAAAGAACAAAACACCATAGTTATATTTTTTAGTAATTCGTTTATTATATTCAATTCAAAATTTTAAGTCGAATTAACAATTTTTAGTTCTTATGAACGTTCCTTCTTTGAGATCGTGCTTTGTAGTTGGTAGCATGTTAAAATCTTCATAACCGCTACATATAATAGATGGATTTTCTGGGAGCTGTAGCATATAAGCTTGGTAGTGGGTTGAAAAGTTTATCGTCTGATAACAATTGAGGATGAACAAAACTGAACTTTTGAAAGCAAAACACTTTTTAATTTCACAAAATACCCCATCCTTTGTTTGGATCATCATTCCGGGTGAGTATGATATATTGTTTATTTTGATCCACTTATGTTGTGTGTATTCCTTGTGGGCAAAAACATGGAGATGCTCTAATTCAGGGAAGGGTAAATAACATGGTGGTCCTGTGTTGATTGAGACATGCAATCCCTTTTGAGATAAAATACGATATGCAAATGTTAGTTGCTGCTTTGTCATTAGCGATAGGGGAAGATTTACTCTTGATGTTGTATTTTTTGAGTATTGTTTTAATTCCCTATGCTTACCTTCTAATCTCATACACCACACTTGCGACAGTGGTCCAATTTTAGAAATAATCATTGGAAAATGGACCAACTCTCCAATAAATAATGTTAAAAAGTGGAAAATTCCTCGCATTTCCAATGCAGACGTGTTGAATTTGTCTTTCTGTATATGGTCAATTTGAATCGGCTGTGAAATATTCGAAATATCGGAGGGTCCGTAGTTAAATAAACTTTTTCTATTGTTGAATTCATCCAAGGAAAACAACTGCTTCTCAAAAATAATATTATATTTAATATTTGCGAGAGGTTGTAGTGGCACACTCCTTCGTACAAGTCGTGCATTATGTCTACAGACATATTATTTGTTACACTGAAGGATGGTATATAACTGAATACGCAACTACTTTTAACTCCGGTTTCCGAAACATTATCCAATTGGACATCATATTCATATTCGTTTTGGGTTCGAAGAAGAGATACTCTTTCAGTACACATCGTATGCAGGTCATTTCGATGTACTTTGCAGAAACGACAGACAAAATTTGCAACGAAAGACTTTGTAAGTCCCAAGATTTCGTGAATTCCGAGATTGCCACCAAGAATTAATCCCAGGACAAAATAAACATGAACTATTCTTCCATCTATGTTAAGACGAATCCCTTCCTTTTCTAGTATAACGCATTCTTTAACCAAATTTATGTATGTTGTTTTGTCACCATACACTTTGTCTTTAGATTTGAACAGCTGTACTACCAATATATTCTCTAATAGAGAAATATATGGTTGCGGGATAGTGGGAAATAAGACATAAGTAGCTGCTATTGAGTTAAGCTTTTTATGTGATCCAGGTGGGTTATCAGGCTCCCAATCGTCGAAATAAAGGTGGAAAGGCATCACAGTTTTTTCGCCAAAATTAGCAATTTTTTGCTTCCAGTAATCGCCTTGAATAAAGTGTGAAAATGTATTAGAATCGAGCAGATTCGCAGCATACATCAATGATGTTGACAAAACATTGGGTAGTTCAAAGAAATGTTTGAACAGTGACATTAAGGGGACATGGACACCATGGGTTTCATGAGAATGGTACTGCACTGTGAGTTTCTTTTGGATAGGTTTAACACTCCTCTCTATTGCAAATTTTTGAGGGATGATGAACATGTTGTTTTTCACTAAATCATGTTTCAGTTTTTCCTCATCACCAAAATTCAATAGGACACTTTTAAGCCTGTCTAACTTTTTTACATTTTCTTCATGGTTATCCCCACTTAAATTCAAAACTGCCTCAAAGGGAGAAACAATCAATTCTGCAATTTTGTTTGATATTAATTGAACCTGCTTTCGATTAAAAGATGAAACGCTGTGTAAGTCTAGCAGTAATTTCTTAACCATATCATTAATCTGCGTAGACCAGTGGGCATCGTGTGAAGTGCTTTGCATTTCCATAACTGGTACAGACTCCAATCTTGGCGCGTCAAACTGAGCGTTGAGACTATGTGGTGATCAACTGGCGCGCTTAATATTATCCGCTTGGGAAAATGCTATGGAATCACTGTGTACTGATTTTATATGTTTGGTCAGGTCCCGGCCTAAGGGGAAAATCCGATGACAAGAGTCTTCACCACATTTCCAAATTGATTCATGCTCTTTTCTTATATGGGTTATTAACTGTCTCACTTCTTTGAACTTGAGGGAGCAATGAAAACAATTCATGGCTATGTAATTGGCATAGATCTGTAAAAATATACACATAAAAAGTAATTTTTAGTTATATTGTTGGGTTTGGCATACCAAATAGTTCTTCGCTAGTATGAAAAGGGGTGCCACAAACTTGAATTCACTCGAGTTACTGTTAAAAAAAATAAAAGTTTTTTAATATTATAATAGAAACATTAAACATATCAAAAATTAAATGCAATATATAAATTATTTTTTTAACTACTAACTTGAGAAATCGTCATTATTTCCTCGAATGCCCCATTGAGAAGTAATTTTTCTCAAGCTAGGTCAATAATAATAACAAACAATTACCTAGGTTAATAATGACAAAATTTCTTTTATTTTTGATTGAAATGAACAAAAAAACACAAACAACTAATAATTGCATTGCTTTGTTTCGATTTATTTGTATGAAACTAAACTTCCAGGCTACTTGATATTTTAAGATATTTAAAAAATGAAATGGAAAATGACTAATATAAATATCTAATGAAAGCAAATATGATAATTAGTGTAAGCAGTTAAAAAAAATTCTATATATACCTCGGTTGAGAAGACTAATATAGACCTCGAACATTATATCCCTCGGCGCTACGCGCCTCAGGATCTAAAAGTTCTCGGTCAATAATAGCCTACTTCTCAACCTTGTTATATAATGTACTATTATATTATTAGCAACATAATTTTTTAAATATTCATATTATTCAGCAAATAACAATATTAATAGTAAATAAGTACCTATGTTGTCGACCAAAACGTAATCTATATTCAAAAAATGCAAGCAAATATAAAGGTTATTTTGCACCACTGCAAACTCCTAAATAAATTTTGTTAACTAAGTTTACAATTTCAATAATATAATTGTTTATTTTTGATATGTAGTTATATAAATGATCAAAATCGATCTTCCTTGTAGAAACTTGAAAAAGAAAATTTTAAAAACAAGAAGTAAAAAATTTGAGTAAATACAGAACTTACTTAAATTGTCTTGTTATTTTTTGTGTCTAAAGGCTCGTTGACACTAAGTTAGTATACAATCTGCTTGGTGGCGAGTTTAGAAGCAGGCGTGTTCGCTTATTAGATAGTGCCGATAACACACAAAATGGTTTGCTTGCTCAAAAGTAAACAAGCTTACTTGGAAAATTATCTTACAAAGTTTGGTGATTCACACTAAAAAGTAAAACTTTACAATCATACTACTAGCAACTACGATTACTTACGGCTAGTTTACCAGCCAACAATCGAACAAGCCAACAATCGCACAAGCCAGCGAGAGATTGTTTACATGAGAGAGAGATTGCTTACAATCATTCAATCATTCATGAGATTGTTTACAATCTGCTAGTTGGATAGTGAATATTTTGACACTGTGCTAATTTACAATCTGGATAGTAGATTGTAAACTATCTTAGTGTCAACGAGGCTTAAAACCTGAAATCTGGACATAAAATATGATGAAATCTTTGTATAGGTCATTTTTGCATGTTGAGTATGCCCTGTGTATACATAGCATCCACAAAAAATCAGAATGTCTAATTAAAAATCACAATTGCATATCCATAATACACAAAATAAATTATGGATTTTCTTGCATAATGTTTATGCCATACATGTTTGTTATGTAGGTCTTTTTTGCATGTTGAGTATGTACTGTGTATTCAAAGTATCCACAAAATAATTCGAAATGTCTAATTATAATCCCAAATTGCATATCCATAATACACAAAATAAATTATGGATATTCTTGCATTATGATTATGCCAAACATGGTATTTTTTGTGGTGTCAGTGGTATCGCCGATTTTTATATTATAAGGTCATATAAACGGATGAACATCCAAAATTATATATATAAATTACATCCCATACACGAAAGACAGCAAGAAAATAACAAACACATATATACATACATATATATATATATATATATATATATATATATATATATATATATATATATATATATATATATATATATATATATATATATATATATATATATATATATATATATATATATATATATATATATATATATATATATATATATTTTATTTTTATATTAAAAAAATTGTTTTTTGGTGTATAGCCTATTTAATTAACAAATATTTTAACAAAAATATTTTACATAAAAAACTTGACCGGTTTCGACGCTTATCGCATCATTTTCAAAAAGTTGAATATGAAACACAGAATTTTAATAGAAAAAATTTTAAAACAAAGAAAAAAATTGAAAAATAAAAATTTTACCGAAAAACTAAACGCTACTTTGATTTTTGCTGTCATATGATTTAATTTATAATTGAGTTATAAAAATTATGAATGTAGTTTGAATCTGTTTGTTTATTTAAGGAGTTAGGACTTTTTTTAATGTGAAGCATTTCCAACATTTGTAATTTGTTAAAATTATTCTCCCTCTCTAAAATTCTAACATTGTCCATAGTTATAATATGTTTAGCTGATCTTAAATGCATAGACAAAGCGCTAACATCACTATCGTTATTTAATGAGGCATCTTTATTATGTTGATAAATCCGTTTGCTTAAAAGTTGAGTAGTACGGCCAGTATAAGTTGCAGGACAATACTGGCCGTACTACTCAACTTTTAAGCAAACGGATTTATCAACATAATAAGGATGCCTCATTAAATAACGATAGTGATGTTAGCGCTTTGTCTATGCATTTAAGATCAGCTAAACATATTATAACTATGGACAATGTTAGAATTTTAGAGAGGGAGAATAATTTTAACAAATTACAAATGTTGGAAATGCTTCACATTAAAAAAAGTCCTAACTCCTTAAATAAACAAACAGATTCAAACTACATTCATAATTTTTATAACTCAATTATAAATTAAATCATATGACAGCAAAAATCAAAGTAGCGTTTAGTTTTTCGGTAAAATTTTTATTTTTCAATTTTTTTCTTTGTTTTAAAGTTTTTTCTATTAAAATTCTGTGTTTCATATTCAACTTTTTGAAAATGATGCGATAAGCGTCGAAACCGGTCAAGTTTTTTATGTAAAATATTTTTGTTAAAATATTTGTTAATTAAATAGGCTATACACCAAAAAACAATTTTTTTAATATAAAAATAAAATAATATTAAAGCCTAATAACCTTATATACATATATATATATATATATATATATATATATATATATATATATATATATATATATATATATATATATATATATATATATATATATATATATATATATATATATATATATATATATATATATATATATATATATATAAAATATACATACACATATATATAATGTAAATACGTAACGTACTGCAATTTTGAAAATATAGAAAAACGGCACTGCACTAATAAAAAACTAAGTAAATTTTACAAACGTTTTATAAATATACAACTCACAATTTTTTTTGTAAGTTTACCAAAAATATTGTAGATTACAAAAAAAATTATTTGAATAAACCAAAAATATATTTGATGTATATATTATTTTTGGATTTGAAGGAAAAAAATGGTAGTTTTATCATTTTATTTTGTGTGTTGTATATTTATAAAAATTCTGTAAACGGTACTTTTATTTTTTTGAGTGTGACTCTCAGATATTCATTTGTTTAGATACATAACGCACACGTGTTTTTTTTTTCATAATATATCAAGCATTCGTCGCTAATAGATCGATATACTTTGCTCGTGTGAATTATTTTGCATTTGAGACAAACATTAAATTCGTAAGGAACATTTATAAAAAATATTTATAAGTTAAACTTTGTTTTCGTATTTTGAAGTATACGGTCTTAGAAATGTATACTCAAGCAGATATTTGGTGCGAGGACTCTGTTGTGGAACAGCTTCTTCGTTCTTTTAATATTACAAATGAGAAATCAATTGCAAGATTCAAAGGTAAGTAAATATGTTTTTATACAATATCATTATATTTAACTAATACTCGACAATATCACACTTAACCTAATTTGTTTAATATTTTCAGAAGAAAAGATTGAATATTCGTGGTTTGAACATTTGACCGAACGAGAATTGGAAATTCTGCTTCCTACAATCCGAGAGCGGGTACAATTTCGGATAGGACTAGCTGCCTTCAAAAAACTAAACAAAGATATCGAGATCATTTCCACAGTCGATGAAAAATCAAAATCGGAAATATCGTTTTTGGTAAGTTTGTTTTAAAACTTTGTGCTCTAACTCAATTTGAACTAAACGAAAATATATGGAAAAGGATTTGAAAAAGCTGTTGGACAAGACCGCACGCGGAAAAATGATAATGGACGGTTATCAGAAGAATGGGATCCTCAGCTCAGAGTCATGCGTTCGGCTAGTGGACATAGTTGTTGACGAAGTATTCCGATGCTCATACCCGAAAGGAAACTCGACCATGAAAATTCTCACTGAAAAAATTCGCCAGTTATTTCCAAATGAGGAAGAGGTAATGATTTTCCTTATATCAACATATAAATCGAGATTAAATTAACTATTAATATTTTTAGAAAATATATTACATTGCCCCGAAAACGCTGTCATCAAATCAGACACATGCTAAAGGTATCTTAGCGAACAAGATACGAAATACGGTATCTAATTTTCGAGTTGGCGAAAAGGATAAGATCGCTGATACGGATGATCTATTTTCAGGTGTGTTTATGAATTTCATTATTTTAAAATATGCTTTTATTAATTAAATTTCTAATTGAGCAGATGTCTTCGCTGACATGGATGAAAGCGAGGACTTACTCTGGCTTAAAATAAATACAGGACCCTGGGAAAAACTGTGCGAGAAATGGGAGGCTACTATTGATGCTCGACAACAGAAGTACTTCGGTAAATCGGTCGAAGAAATTATGAGCCAATGGCCCGTCCTTCGTGAGCCAAAAGCATTTGAATTAGTAAGTGGCTTTATCTAATTTTTATTTATAAAAAAACATATTATTTTACTTTGAATTTAAATATTTATTTTTGTGTTTCAGATATCCATTGATTTCAATTTCTCATATCCGGCGGCAGGCTTGCTCTTGGTCAAAAATTGGAAAGATTTTGTAACCAATCTTACTGAGGTCCTTAGCGTGAAATTGAAGTCAAAAGCACACAAAGAACTACTGCATTCGCTGTGTAGTATAACCGACGTAACGAGTGGTCAGTATTATTATAAAACTACAATAAATAAAACCATTTATTAATACTTTTTCAATCATTTCATAGATTCTGCCGTTCTCAACACGTTAAAGTTGCTGTGCATTTCGATGCCAGCGGCTCAACGAACTCGCGATGAAAGTGGAGGCAAATATTGGATTCCGAACAGCGAAGAATCTTTCAGGGGTATGGTGACAGTTTGCAAGGTGAGTTTGTTTGAAAATATACTTAAAAAAATATAATTTCATGAACAATATTACTATATTTATAGACCGAAGCTGAAGTCGAAACCCAATTGGACTTGCATCGATCTTCCAAAGCCAAGTTTAAGAAGACACTCCAACCCATTATTTTCTTCGTTGAAGACACGTCTAAAATCATCACCGCAGTGAATAACGCGAAATTTTTGTCGGCCAATTTGTTGACGGCTGTTGACAATGTGTTCAAAGTTTATATGGTGCTCAATGCTGAGTACAATTGGGAGTCCCAGCACATTTGGGAATTTATTCAACGATATTTGTTCGAAATTACTTCGAAATTTGACAAAAGTTCTAAAAATATGTTGGCGCTCATAGCTGAATTGAAAAGCAAGAAGACAGCAGTTTAGCATACTAAACTGCTGTATAAACATGTAATAAATGAAGTAAATATGAAATAAAGAATTTTAAAATATAAATGTGTCAAAGATATTGAATTTGGACTAATTAATAATAAAATGGCATAGAGAAAATCACAACTGATTGCATAATAGGCAAACCCAAATATATTAGAAGTTAGCTATAATAAAGCATTCTCTCTAGGAAAATATTTATGTAATAATTAGTCACAATAGGTATACTCATCAGACAAAAATGTATTTAATACCAATTATTGAGTATTTTATACCAATTATTGGTATTATTACAAATGGCACATGTCATAACAATTATGCCCGTGAACTATCTGATACGCAAATTATGTTCTATTTACTATGTACATATGTGCTAACGAGTATGTCCATAGTGAATACATGTTATATCTGGCTGCATAATAATTAGGTAATATTAAGTGCTTATTTATTAAATACAGAAATGAATGTTCATTATGCCATACTTTGTATATACTCCTTAATTCATTTCCTAAATTTGGCATATTATAGTGATATTTTTGTCTTTCTACGTTAAGCAACATGTTCTTATTTATAGTCTAATGTGTATATTGTTTATGCATTCTAGTTTATACACATGTTTAACTTTTAAGAATCCCAAAATGTCATCGACGCAAAACATATGCTCAATTGTTCTTAATGTAATGCAATTTCTCTAGTTTTGATGCAATTTTATTGCTGGGTGTAGTAGAAGTTATAGAGGCTGCGCATAAGATGATGAACCATTGAACGAATGTTGAGCCTACTAGAAAATACTGTGCATAGTGTACCTGCCTTAAAAGACGCCTGTGTTTTGTTAATCAACTCATAGTTGTTATATTTAAGGACCATCCCATTTAAGGACCGTCCCATTCCATCCTGACTGTTCATCTGAAAGTTTTTGTCCATGCTAATGTTTTCAGATATTGCAATAATTTTTCGTGAAATGTTTTCTTGTGAGGCGCAGCTGGCATAGTATTTTGAATACTTATCGTCTGTTTGATGAAATTTCCTCACAGAGCAATATCACTTGATGCACTTTTTAACATTGTCTTCGTTTTACTTCAAAAAACGAAACCACAATCCACTGTCATCATCAGGGGCAGCACCATTTGGTGCTTCGATTCGGCAAATGAACCAGCACTCACTAAATATTACCAATTTTGCACTGAACACTAGACTTGCCAGTGAGCCACTAATAGGAAGTAATCGGAGGAATGCGTGCCTTACGAGGTTTTTGTTACTTCAGCCATGTGTGCTCGAAAGTAGTTTCACCTAGTTCAGTACAAATAATCAGATGGTAAATGGAATTAAATAAGCAAAGACGAAGCACTGGGTCTTTGACTACCCAAAAGGCCGAAACAACCAAGATAATCACTCACACCACAATATAATTACAATTACTACATTTAACAAATATTAGCTAAAGGTTTCATTCATACCATGATTTTCCAGGATCCAACCCTTCATGTCACCCTATTTTAATCTTTCATACTAACATACATCCAATTAACAAAATAACAATAATAAATTGCACCACTGGTCCGGGCGATCGTTGCACAGGAATAATATAAATTAGTGATGCACCGGGTCCTAAAAATCCAGTAGGGCGGGTAATGGGTACCCAGCTTGTATTTCATAATACCCGGCCGGATACTCGGTTCGGGTATTTAATTAAAGTTTCTTTTACAAACAAACCGATAATTCTTCAAATTTTTTCTGTAAATCTTGCTCTTCCTCAACACAAGCTGGTTCGAGAGTTTTCAACTCGATGGAATTCAACCTATCATATGTTAAATAAAGAGGTTATTAGAGCAGAAACGCTCCATTGCTATTCTTCGGATTACAATATACCATATTTAACCGCAAGCAACTTTAAATTAATTGAAAACGTTGTTTCTTACTAGACCAGTTTTTTAACGTAAGTGTCGCAGCCTGTTCAGAAGAAGGTACTCTATCATATTCCTAATTTGGCAGCTTTGGAGCGATTCCTTAATGTAAATAAAAATTTTGATGGCGTAGTTACCATGAAAAGAGACTTGCTTAACTCATTGCAAGCCAGGTTTCAAGACGTAAAAACAAATAAATTGTATGTCATTGCGACTATCTTAGATCCATGGTATAAACTTGCATTTTAAATGTTACCCTAAAAGAAGAAGCCAAACAATGGATCATAGATGAAATGATGAAAGCATACGGATCAGACGAGAATGAAGATGGAAAAGACGAAAATACAGAGCCTAACATGGATGTATCAGTGCTTCATAAGCTAAACACAGTTCAAGATATATGGTGTTGTTTAGATGAAATTAGATCAGAAAATGAAGCTTGGAGTTATAAATATTGATTTTTTTTAAACGGTATCAGGTAATGAAAAAAGAATTTGCATGTTGTTAGATAAACAAATCCATTTATTAGTTACTTAAATAACTTATCGCTTTAGGAAATTATTTCCTTATTTTCTCTAATACATTTTTTTATTTTATTTAAGAATGCCCCTGAATTTGAATTAACTAAACTTGTCTAACATATTCAACCAAATATATCCAATTTTATTAACTAGTTAATTACAAAATCTAATATACAACAAATAAATTTTGATAACACATCACTTTTAAAACTATTTTCCTTTTTAAATAAAAAGAATAAAAACCAAAATTAGAAAAAAAATTAATACCGTAATTGGTTGATTATATTCATCGAACTGACTTTCAATTGCCAAGTGTTCAAGTGTATATAAAAAAACTGGATGATCAACAACATAACAAAAGCGGCATAGACAGCAATCGAAAAAAGAAATATTATTGCAAACAGGGTTAAAAAGGTATGAATAAAAAACGATAAGTTGTATTGATCGCGTTGATTCATGCATAAGAAAGTTGTTTTACAAATAAATTTTTACGAAGAAAACAGCTTCGTAGTAAAGATTATAAATCAATTTGACTAGAATAGAATCACAGCGAAGAGTTTCTGAAAATCCTGGAATAATCCAAAAAAATAAAAAACTTTCTGGAGAACTACAATCACAAAACACACATACCTATTTGAAATTGATAAACGACTAAGCAGAATAAATAGCTTGATGACATACAAGCATTAGCAATTTAAAATGTATGTGGGTTTCATTTTATGCGAACAAAAAATATCACTACTGCGTATGCCCTGGTTGTGGTAGTAATTGGTCTGCAATGAGGTCTTGGTATAAAATTAATAAAACCCAAAAAACAGTAATTGTTTTCCTAATCAAGATGCATGCACTTATTAATTTTTAACAAGTATCCCATACTATCTTATCTTTGCTACATACTATATGCAATTGATTGATGATTGTGAATTTAGTTCTGGTTATCAGTTTTTAGCTCTAAAATAAAGTGAACGTTAGATATTAATAACGCCAAATCCAAAATTCCTAATTTTATTTTTTTGTTGAGGGTCTTATATTGATTAATGTTGATTAAATGGATTTCCAACAGCAAAGTGTACTACATCTCAAATGTAGCTACTAACCTACAGATAAAACTTTGATGAAAAACAATCATAAAACTAAAAAACAACAAACATAATAATAAATCATTACTCATGATAGTAAAAACCAAATGCATTTCACACATGACGTAGAAACTAAATTAAAAAACATAAATCGTTTTTTTTTTATTATTTTTATAACTGACCATAACAAATGTAAAACATATAAACGAAATAATGATATAGGTCAAATTCGATTTCAGAAAGTGTGTGAAGAAAATATAATACTAAAAGTTATCATGTTACACTTTTAATTGTTTTATATTTTTTTAATAATTATTCATTTTGACGAATAAACAGATTTTTCATACATAAATATTTTTAAGTATTTTAAGTATATAAGAATCGATAAATTTTATCAAAATTTGGTGGGAGAATAGATTTTAGTAAATAAAGAAATTGATTTTATTTTTGTAATTGGGGAATGATTTATGTAAAGTATTTTAGGTATAAATAGAACGATTTTTTGGAATAAAATTCAGACTTAATTTTGAATCTAAATAAGTTGTTTTATTTTCGAATTAATTCTCGACGTTCCGAATTGCTCTTGAAGCCAAAGGAACTAACAGAAAAGAGATAGAGCGAATAGCTTAATTGTTAAAGTTCTATTAATTTTCTGGGACTGTACTACGACAGAAAGACGCACCTGACCCATCTATAAAATATATATATCTGTGGGACAACTCGTATATCATTTAGAGTTTCCTGCCAACAATCGTCCGTGATCCAAATGAATCATAATTTCTATGATGACTTTGATTCTTATCTGAAGAGTCTTGAGGAGAACTTCAAAAAGGATATAAAAACCACAATACATTATATGGCGACCGAACCTATAAAAAACCTGGAAAAAGTCAGAGAAGAGTACCAATTAGAAGCAAAGAAGAAGATCCCAATTTCGATTGAAGAATATAGGAGAAAGAAAAAGAAGACACCGTCCGATATAGAACAAAGCGCCAAAAGTCCAGTAATAATAAATTTGAAAAAGGAACGAGGTGGTGAAGGTGCCAGACTCGCAAGAGAGCTGAAAGAATATTATCGTTTAGCGGGGATTAAGACAAACACTGAAGAGGAAAGGAGAACATTTTTGGAGAAAGCAGCAGAGATAAAGAAGAAAAGAGCGGTATTGAAGAAAGAGAGACGCTTGAGGAATAAAAATAAATTTTAAGAATTTAAGAAAAAATTTCAATCTAAGATATATATAATTTTAAAACTTTTATACTAGAATTTAAACCTTTTAATTAATAGATTTAATAGAAATTTCTCTGAACGAGAATAATTTCATATTTTTACGATTACGGTTTGTAATTAATTTAAAACGAATATGGGTAATAATAATCAAAAACCCAAAGAAGAAGAAATCATAGTCACGAACGGTGCCGGGTCCGCAACTAACATCACTGGAAATACAGTAGATGAGAAAATCAATAAATATGAA
>OY856186.1:406096991-406119079 GCA_963693315.1 Diogma glabrata
AAACTTATAATGCCATAATTCTCAATAATAATAATAAAATTTCATTTCAAACAAACAATTTATTTTTTTTCCAAAAAATTGGGTAAAAAACTAAATAAAAATCTTTTGACACACTTGACAACATTTTGTTGACAAACTTATAATGCCATAATTCTCAATAATAATAATAAAATTTCATTTCAAACAAACAATTTTATTTCCAAAAAATTTGGTAAAAAAAATATAAAAATCTTTCTTTTGACACACTTGACAACACGTTTTTGACAAACTTATAATGCCATAATTCTCAATAATAATAATAAAAACTTCATTTCAAACAAACAATTAATTTTATATTTTTTCCAAAAAATTAGGTAAAAAAATAAATAAAAATCTTTCTTTTGACACACTTGACAACTTTTTTTTGACAAACTTATAATGCAATAATCTAGTTTTGATCTCACATACCAATCCCGACCATCAAGATTTCTCCAAATTCAATGTTTCTACTCGTAATCACTTAAAATGAACGTTTTTTAAGCCAAAAATATGCAAATTTTCCTTGTTTTGACACACTTAATGATTTTTTTGACAAATTTCCGGTACAGTTATCGAACACAGCGTCCTTTCGGACCTGTCTCTTGAGTATACCTATTTTTAGAAAAAAAAAATTTTTGAAATCCTTCCAGTGGTTTTCCCTGCAGTGTAGGTAATGACGGCCGGACGGCCGGCGACAGACAGACATACATTTTTTTTTTTTTGCTTTTTTAGAATCAGGAGGTCTTAAAACGTCGAGAAATGCCAAAAAAGTGGGGGTAAGAATTTCACTTTGAGCTCATGAATGTAATACTTAGGTCTTTCAGACCGAAGTAATTACAAAACCAAAAGTTTACAGATACATTAACAGTAACGATACATTAGTAATTTATGACACAAACCTACTCTATACTGTATATCATATGTCGTGCAATTACTGCAAAATAACAAAATAGTTTATTGCTAAGAAAAAAAATTAATTTCTTCTATTCAAATCGTTTTATTTTTTTTTTTTCGTTGACTGTTATAAGGCTTTTGGAAATTCTAGTTGGGGATTGTTGCAAACTTTTTTGTTGAAGCCAACAAGTCAAATACCTCTAACTACAGAGGTTTATATTTATAAAATTTTTGAGGAATTTTTAATGATCGAGTAGATGTTATGAAGAAGTTTTTGTTTTTCCTAAGCAAGGTTAAGACAATCACTAGCTGGTAAAATGGCTGTAGTGCCAAAGATAGTATAACACTAATATATGATATAATATATGATTTGGCCAAATGTAGTGCCAAATGTAGCTTTGTTAAACTACTATGATGATGAGCAGTGCGAATATTTCGCTTAACACTACTGAGTGAACGCTTAACAGTATGAGTATTGCAACTCGAACTCACGCTCCTTAAACCAGACAACTTTTCTTAAAACACGTTTAATAGGTTTATATTAAGATATAGTTTTATTTGGTATTAACTTTCTTCTACGCATTAACGATTAGTTCACAACTTTTAGAAAATTCTAACTTATAAACTATGTACAGTACTTTAGGTAACTTCCACAATTTTTAATTGACAAACTTTTAACTTATAACTTGTTAACTTGTTTTTGTTTTACTGGCGGTTTTATTACTAGTTCTATTGTTTATTAATTAGTATGATTCGAATCACTTTTACTTAACGATTGATTTTAGATGAAATGACTGTAATGACTCACTTGACTCACTTACTTGTTTTGTTTTTAAAAAAAAACTGATTTTATTGATTTATTTGAAAAAAAACTGATTTTAAGTGAATTCACTTTTAAAAGACTGACTGAGTTTTTAAAACTATTTAATTTCTGAAAACGACTGTTTTATTGATTTTCTTGTTATCGACTACCTCAATTTTGATATATTACTTTTATAATTAAAAAAAACGATTACCTTTGGAAATTGATTTTTAAATTGATATTTATTATTAGTTGGTATTGCAACGAAAACGACCCACTGACCATATTTTAGTTTTTATTATTTAAAAATTATGTAATGTAATTTCGCGAATTAAGCGCTTATTTTAATTTTAATAAAGATTAGGTTTTTAACGCGGAAAATATTGTTTTAATAAAATTGGAAAAAATATACGATTTGCGAAAAGGTTTTAGAAAATTGTAATCGAAATGGCAAACTAGAGTTTAGGTCAATGTTGCGTTTTTTGTTGGACTATTTGTTTTTGAATTTAGATTTATGTTAATTAATTTATTTGTTTGGATATTGGGAAATATTATTAAAATTGATTTGGATTTTGGGAAAGAATGTTAGCAAAATGTTAGTTTGGGAGATTTGGTGTTCTTGGGAAGTTGTTGTGGTAAAACACGTAATTTGTTTTACTACATGGCATCGGAGTAGATCGGTTTTCTAAATCAATAAAATATAGTTTGAAATCTATTTGGGGTGATTTTAATGTCTAAGAAATCAATGACGTGATTTGATGCAACTTCCAGAGAAAATTTGATAGTGTTAAACTATGAATTGAGCCAAAATAAAAAACAATCCAATAAACTGTACTAAATAAATAGCACAAAATATCATCCACATATCTGTACCAAAATTTTGGAAACGGACTAGCTCATAACAGAATTGATGCTTCGAAATGAACCATAAAGATATCTACTAGTAGAAGAGATAGTGGTAAACCTATTGGCAAACCATCCGAGAATTTATAATACTGTGAATTAAAACAAAAATAATTACGTTCAATGCAACAATTAAAAATTCTCTTCATATCACCTCGTAGCAATGGATCTAAAATGTCCTGGTCCAGACTCCAGGTACCGGAAAACATATATGATAAAAAATCAACTGGTATGGATGTGAACAAGGTCTTGAAATCAAATGGAGCTAGCTTTGCGTTTTTGGTAATCCTTACAAAATAGGTGCAAGACAGTTCATTACACTCTAACGCCAACCATCGTTTGTAAATCCTACGCGAGAAAAATTGTAATTCCTATGCGAGATAAAATAGTTTACGTTCATTAAATTGCCTCACTCGACGCTAACGGATCTCGTGAACAAATTTTCATTCACAAAAAAGCAGCGTTTTCATCTCTTGTAGCGAAATGTACTTTTTTCTGACTGTGTGTCTATTTTTAGTCCTTCTGAATAATTTGAATAGTTGGAATATTTGGAGTTGCTCCAGATTATGTTTTGTTCTTTAATAAGGAAAACATCAGTCAAGTATTATTCGAGGGTTCCGGCATTATATCAATTAAATTACGAAATAATTGAAGACAATTTATATATAGAAATAAGTCTTAGAAATATTTTTTCTGAGACTTATAATGAAAACCTAATTGTAAAATATATGAGATTTCAGCCTCAAAGTCTGAGATATCAAGACTTCGGTCTGGGTTATTACTACGGTCTGAAAGACCTAAGTATTACATTCATGAACCACACTGAAAGAAAAGATTACTCAATTCAAGCATAATATGTATAAGATTATGCATAATAGTTGCTTAAATGTGTGCTAAGCATAACTATTCTCAAATTATTCTTATTTAGAGAATAAGACGTTAATAATTTGTTAATTTTTAGAATTTTAGGATTGAGAATTAAAATTTACAACATAATTCAAGTAAATACAGTTGCTTGTTTAGAGTATTTTAGTCTTGATATGATAAATCTATGATTGACAAAATCATAAACTGTTTTCAAAACTATACTCCATTTGAGAATATATTTATTATTTTTAAGAACATTTGATTCAATGTGAAATAAAAACTGTTAATCTGTTTTTAGTTTAATCTTATTTTGAGCCAAATTATACTAAATAAAAGAATATCTTTGGTGTAAATTTCTCTAACTTCTCATTTTGAGAAAATCTTAACTACTTTCAATCACAAAATATTCTTAAAACAAGTAGAATAATTCTCAAGTTGAACCATAAGTTTATGAGCTGACGCATGATTTAAGTAAAAAAAGCATTAGTTGAGAAAACGTGCAACGATCTTTGAATATGAATTGATACCATAGTTCTTGAATTGAGACAATACTTGCTCGAAAAGTTGTTGTATTATTAATACAATTTATATATTTTGGAGAATGTAGTTCTTATATTAAGAATATTATTTTTAAATGCAAAAATTTCAAATAAGAAGACAAAACACATAATTTATTTAGTAATAATTTAATATATATTGTTCTTATTATACAAAAAAGTAACATTTATTAGTACAGCAGTTTTCACATTTTTTTTACACATTTAAAAGTTTTTTACATACAGGTTTTGCAGTCCAAATTCAACATTTTGCAAATCAAATTCAACTTTTGCAAATCAAATTCAACATTTTCAAATCAAATTCAACTTTTTGCAAATCAAATTCAATATTTTGCAAATCAAATTCAACTTTTTGCAAATCAAATTTAATTTTTGCTCTTCAATTTGATTTGCAAAAAGTTGAATTTGATTTGCAAAAAGTTGAATTTGATTTGCAAAAAGTTGAATTTGATTTGCAAAAAGTTGAATTTGATTTGCAAAATATTGAATTTGATTTGCAAAAAGTTGAATTTGAAATGTAAGAATTGAATTTGGATTGCAAAATGTTGAATTTGATTTGCAAAATGTTGAATTTGGACTGCAAAACCTGTATTTATATCTGTATGTTTTTCGTTTATGATATATTGAACCAATGTATCATAAATCTGGTCTATATAGTAATATATACTGTCCTTGTAGTGTTTATATATTTATATATTTATAACTATAAATATATAACTAATATTTCGTTTAAATAATTTAATAAGTAAACTAATCACTTAAATTTTAAGCAAAATAACTTTAATAAAATAAGTTTAAATTAATGCTTTGATTCAAAGCTAAATAATTTAAAATGCAACCCTGACATTTGAATTATTCTTTTTTTGAATAATAGAATTAAGCTTTAGTAAAATTAAAACAATTTCAAAATTTAAGGAATTAAGATTATTAAATTGAAATTAAGCACTAGTATAGTTAAAATTCAACCATAATTTAATTTTACATTAACATTTATAATTAAAATTACTCCAAATAGTTTTGTTTTGCTACAAAACGCTAATTATAAATAATAATATCATTTACCATATTTCAAATTGTTCTGGTTAATTTTTTTTTGTTTTGATGCAATTAAACATTGACTGCTAATTTCTTAGATATATTATGAAAGAAATCGGTTTTTGTCAGTCGTTTCCAAATTATAATTTTCACGCTCAACCTCTGTAACTGTAAATGGTAGTGTTAGTGCGTTGTGCAATAATTTAAGTACTTGTACGTTAATTAATCTAGAAAATAAGAAAATGTTTTATTATTGAAATAATGTTATTTATATTAAGTCAATATTCAGACCTTATCAATTTAGTCAGTATTTTGAATGATTTTTGTATCACTTGAATCTTGAACAGGATTTTATAGAACTTGATTCCTACCCTCAGATTGAACTGTGGCACTAAAAATCATATTATTCAATTTGCTTAGAGATGTTGGGAATCTACCTTAAAATCAACCTATAATAAAAATAAATTTGTATAAAAACTCAACAAGACTCAACAAACTTAAACTATAAAACAACAGCAACAGTTATTAAAATAACAAATTTTGTTGTATAAAGGTACTAAAATTATAACATCGAAATCGAAAAAATAAATTTAAATACATATAACAATATTAATCATTATTAACCACAGTGTTCGAACCGGATATTCTTGTCCATGTTGTATCAGAAAGAGGGAACCTAGGCGAAAACCAAATCCAAATTCACTAAATTCAAAGTTTTAACCGCTTTTGAATTTTGGCTTGAAAGAAAATGCCGTTTTTAAAAAAACATCATCTTTTATAGAAAAGCTAAAAATTTTTTTCAATTTTCTTTCACTAATTTGCGTACTTGAATTAGGTTTTCTCCTAACGGACCGTTTGACGAAATTTACAACTAACACTGATTAATAAATATAACAATATGTGTAAAAATGATTTTCAAATACAATAACAATCACAATAAGACACTATTTACATACCGTAAATTAAACGTATATAATCCTCCATAAGTTGTTTATTTTTCACTATAAATTTCACTATTATTTCACTATGTGGCACTATAATTTTCAGCACACACTTTGGATCATGTCTTAATATCTTCAAATTTAAAGTCAAACTAATTCAGAATAATGTTAACAGAACTACTTTCAATAGCATTTAAAACTAAATTTGTTTATGGACCTATTACTCCTATTGACAATATTATTCTCAAAATAAACAAGAAAAAATCGTATCAAATAAGTATTATTTTCTCAATTTAAGTAAATCTGTCAAAAAGGTGAATGAATCATAAATCTTATTCTCATATTGATCTCAATATCCACAAATCAAGAACCATTTTACACAATGAATTTCTTAAATGAAGAAAAAATATGCAGGAATTATGAATTTCTCTTTTTACAGAATATGGTTTCTGAAAAACAATGTTTTTAAAAAACAGCTGTTTGCTGTTTGAAATTTTAAAAAAACAGCTGTTTTTCTTGTTTTATGAAAGTTTAAGGTTAAATTTTAATATAAATTTTATTTTTTATAATAATATGTTCAAAGTACAAGCGATGATAATGACGTAGTATACTATAGAAAGGCGTTAATTTTTGTTTGTACAGAAGTTTGCAACTAAAAATACTCTATCCACATCCACAGAATCAAAAAATATTCATAGAATCAAAAATTTTCTATAAATTTTCTCTATGTTGGCCTGTAGGTTAGAAATAGAAAATAAAGAAAAATTAGCCTTTATTTAAATGAAATTGTCTTATCTAGGAGAGTCTTAGTAATTCATTTTTCTGAAGCAATACATTAAGTTCTCTTTGTACAGTTAAAATTCAGTTGTATGAATTATCAGTAATTTTTTCAATAATTACTACATCATTTAAGCCAAAAAGAGATGCCCCTTGCCCACCATACCTGCAAAAACTATTGTAGCTCTCGATAGCGTAATCATAGAGTTTTTATAGGGTTGTGTAATAAAATATTGACCTTTGCAACGTTCATCAATTTAAATCTTCAAATTATCTATCAACTTCTTATTAATTTCACTATTCATTAAATAGAATGAATTTTAATACTGTGTCAGCGCTCATTAGTTTTGAATCTTATCTGCTAAGATTCTCAACAGCTAGTTTTAAGCTTCTAGTAGACAGCTTCTGTAGTAAATCTTTTCAAGCATCTACGTGGTCGTTCAAATCCAAATCTGTCTTAAACTTCAATAAATTTTTTTCGTTATCAATCGCCCTTTATTAGGATTGGGTTCCAGCGAGTCTTTGAATGAAAAACATGATTTCGAATAGTTCACAGTTTCATGTATTTGATGAGCTTGTATGCGTTCTTTTGTAAATCATGCTGGTCGATGTTATCTTCGTTCTCACTATCGATTACCTCAACATCTCTTCCTTTCCAGGTGCCTCTTAAACCTTCAGTATCAGATTTTATTTGACTGAGTGTGCAACACACTCCAAGATGTAGGCCATGATTTAGGTAAAATATGAACAATCGCTTCGATTTATCAATATACTTTTTAGCTGAAGCGCTATCTTGTGTAGACGCAACCAAATCATTTTTAATCCTTATTCCATTATCCAGCTAAGCTGTTGTTTTATTATTTCAATTGTATCAAGAGTACTCATAAACCGAAAATTCGAATGAATCTCGTTGTATACGTGATATTTTCAGTATGATCATTAATGTTAAATCCGAAATATCTTCATCCTGTTAACGCAGTAATCTTATCGATAGTAAACGACATCGACTTATTCGATAGTAAACTGGTAAACTTGGCAACTTTCAATTTAATTGTGCTCATAATTTTCATTTCATTTTTCATTTTCATGAAGATCGTCGCGCAAAAGTTTGATTATAGAGCTTTCATTAGCGGGCAGTTTAAATCCATCCAATTTCTGAAAATGGTTGATGTTTTACTTTTTGATATTATCGTTTTTTTTTCTTTAACGGAGATGACGAAGAGAACAAATATAAAACTGTAGCGTTTTGTTTAATATAAAATTGCTTGGTTAAAACGCGCTTTCAAATAAATTTTAACTGTTTCGACGAATGCATGGAAGAAAATGAGATTTTAAATTTTTTTCGCGTAAAATGCAAATTTAAATTTAAAAATACAGTAAAGCAGTAAAAAGATCATTTCAAAAACAGCTGTTTTACTGTTACTGTAAAACAGTAACCAGAAACCCTATTAGGAAATTCATAAATTCATAATAATAAGTTTGTCTTAATTTGAGAAAAAAATTCTGTCAAAACAAACGAAATTTATCAATATCGGTTCAAGAAATCAGTTTTCTACATTTGATAATAAATTTTTTACTCGGATTGAGAATAAATATATTACAATTTCATCGATCTTTTGTAAGTAGAAATTGAGAATAAAGTTCTACAAATAATTAGAATAATGCATAAACGTAGCATAATTGATTTAAATGTTGTAACTTATAAATCCACGAATTTGAAATTATTAGTCTTATTTTGTGAAATTGTTAAATTACTAAAACTGATCTATTTGATCTTAATTTAAGAATCAAATTCTTTTTTTAAGTAGTTAAGTCTTGAATTTTCATCAATTTTGATTTTCTGTAATTAAGAATTGGTTTTACTCAATATTAGAATACGATTTCTCTCAGTGCAAAAGTGAAATTCTTCCCCCACTTTTTTGGCATATCTCGACGTTTTAGGACCTACTGATACTAAAAAAGCAAAAAATTTCAACATTCTACGAGCACTCCTTATATTTTTTGTCAAACATTGTATGAACAAATCCCACTGTGTGCCGGCCGGCTGGCCGTCATTACCTACGCTGCAGGGAAAACCGCGGGACGGATTTCAAAATCTTTTTTCCAAAAATAGGTATACTCAAGAGACAGGTCAGAAGCGACGCTATAATCGATAGCTGTACCGGAAGAGTGTCAAAAAAATCATTATGTGTGTCAAAAATAGAAAATTAGGCTTAAAAAACGTTCATTTTAAGTGATTACGAGTAGGAACATTAAATTTGAAGAAAACTTGATGGTAGGGATTGGTATGTGAGATCAAAAACTAGATTATCGCATTAGAAGTTTGTCAAAATAATGTTGTCACGTGTGTCAAAAGAAAGATTTTTATTTAAATATGATAATAATTAGAGAATAAAGAATAAATAAAATTAGTTATTTGTTTGCAATAAAACTTTATTATTATTATTGAGAATTATGGCATTATAAGTTTGTCAAAAAAATGTTGTCAAGTGTGTCAAAAAACGATTTCATATATTTTTAGGCAATTTTTTGGAAAAAAAAATGTAGCTGTTTTTATGACGTAAATGTTATAAATTTGCTTTAGCTTTTGAAATATTTTTGGAATTTTGAAAAAAGTTTGTATTTTGGATTTTGTAATAATTTTTGCAATATTTTTAGAATTTAAGAAAAAGTTTTAATTTTTGATTTTGTAAGAAATTTTGGAATATTTTTAGAATTTTGAAAAATTTTATTTATATTTTATTAATATTTTTATTGTCATTTTTATTTAACTATTTTTTTCAAAATTCTAAAAATATTGCAAAAATTATAACAAAATCAAAAATTGAAACTGTTTTCAAAATTCCAAAAATATTCCATAAATAAAATAAAATCAAATATTTAAACTTTTTCCAAATTCCAATAATATTCCAAAAATTCTTAAAAATTCAATCTTTTCCAAAATTCTAAAAATATTGCAAAAATTATTACAAAATCAAAAATTGAAACTTTTTTCAAAATTCCAAAAATTATAATAAAATCAAAAATTTTAAATTTTTCAAAATTCTAAAAATATTCCAACAATTCTTACAAACTCAAAAATTGAAACTTTTTCAAAATTCTAAAAATATATATCTGTAGGTGGGAGGTAAACTACACCAAGTCACATTTTTAAAATTTTACAGGGAAGCCAAAAAACTGTTTGAAAATGGACTATTTACTATGGACTTGGACTATTTAAAATTGTTCTATCTCGAAAACTACACTAGTTAGGACTCAGTGCTCTTAACCTCTCGGTAGAGAACAAAATCTTGATTCTAACAGTATAAAAAAACGTATTTTGAAAAAATTGGACTTGGTGTAGTTTACCTCCCACCTACAGATATATAAATTCAAAAATTCTGTTTTTTCAGAATTCTAAAAATATTGCAAAAATTATTACAAAATCAAAGATTAAAATTTTTTTTCAAAAATTGAAACTTTTTTCAAAATTCCAAAAATATTCCAAAAATTAGAATAAAATCAAATATTTAAGCTTTTTCTAAATTCCAATAATATTTCAAAAATTCTTAAAAATTCAAACTTTTCAAAAATTCTAAAAATATTGCAAAAATTATTAAAAATCAAAAATTGAAACTTTTTTCAAAATCCCAAAAATTATAATAAAATCAAAAATTTAAAATTTTTCAATGTTCTCAAAATATTCCAAAAATTCTTACAAAATCAAAAATTGAAACTTTTTTCAAAATTCTAAGAACATATATAAAATTCCAAAATTCCTATTTTTTTTCAAAATTCTAAAAATATTGCAAAAATTATAACAAAACCCAAAATTAAGCTTTTTTTCCAAATTTCTAAAAATATTGCAAAAATTATAACAAAATCAATAATACAAACTTTTTTCAAAATTCCAAAAATATATCAAAAATTATAACAGATTCAATTATTTCCATGTCCAATTTCATGTTCAACTACATTTACGTCATAAAAGAGCTAAATTTTTTTTTCTAAAAAATTGGCTAAAAAATAAATGAAATCATTTTTTGACACATTTGACATTATTTTTTCGACAAACTTATAATGCCATAATTCTCTATGATAGTAATAAAATTTCATGTCATACAAATATATTTCATGTCATACAAATAAGTAATTTTATTTTCTTCCAAAAACGAGTAAAAAAATAAATAAAAATAATTTTTTTGACACACTTTACAACAATTTTTGACAAACTTATAAAGCAATAATCTAGTTTTTGGTCTCATACACAAATCCCAACCATCCATTTTTCTTCAAATTCTGTGTTTCTATTCGTAATCACTTAAAATGAACGTTTTTTAAGCAAAAATTATGCAAATTTCCTTGTTTTGACACACTTGACGATTTTTTTGACACATTCAAACACATCGTCCTTTCGGCTCTTTCCATTGAGTAAACCTATTTGCAGAAAAAAAAATTTTGAAATCCGTCCAGCGGTTTTCTAGATTTCAGCGGTTGTGACGGCCGGTTGGCCAGCAGACAGACATACATTTTTTGTTGCTTTTTTAGAATCAGTAGGTCCTAAAACATTGAGAAATGCCAAAAAAGTACGGGTAAGAATTTTACTTTTGGCAATACTTTGGTCTTTCACACCGAAGTAATAACAAATTCATAATCACTACTTCAATATTGGTAAAATGTAAATTTTGTTTACCTGGGGCCCTATTCCAAAACTCATATTTGTCAATCGACAATATTGTCAATTTCACTAAAATGCTGAACATTTTTGTAAAAATGGTTATCGTTAGACACAAACCAATTATAAAAATTTTTTACAAAATTAAATTCGTACTAAATTCGTACTTTTGACAACTATTTTTTTTAATCTTAAAACATGCAAAATAAAATAAAAATAGATTTAATAAATAAATATGTTTTTATGATATTTATATAAAAATATGATTATTTAATATTGTTAAAGACTTAATTTTGCGTTATAAAATAATTTTTACGCCAATCGATGAAATTTGCGTAAAAAAGTCAACACACAAAACATAAAGCAAAATTGTGATTTTGACAGTAACTATATTGTTCTTGTCAGATTCACAATATTGTGTTGAATTTTCACCAAATTGGTGTTACATAATACGAAATTCACAATATTGTGTGAATTTACAGTATTGTGATGACATTTATGTGTTCGGGAATAGGGCCCCTGAACGAGCAAATAGGAAGTTGATTTAAGTTATTAGATAGTAAATATAGTTTGAACAAACAATTACTTCGGTCTGAAAGACCATGAGCCAAAAGTGAAATTCTTACCCAAACATTTTTGGCATTTCTCGACGTTTCAAGATCGACTGATTCTAAAAAAAATGTATGTCTGTCTGCCTGCCGGCCGTCACAACCGTCGAAAGCTACAAATGTTTTTTTCTAAAAACAGATTTATTCAATGGAAAAAGCTGAAACAAAGATGTGTTCGATAACTGTATCGGAAGTGTGTCTAAAAAACCATTAGGTGTATCAAAAATAGAAAATTTTCATATTTTTGACTTATAAAACGTTCATTTAAAGTGATTACGAGTAGGGACTTTGAATTTGGAGTTATCTTGATGGTAGGGATTGGTATGTGATATCGAAAACTAGATTATTGCATTAGAAGTTTGTCAAAAAATGTTGTCAAGTGTGTCAAAAGAAAGATTTTCATTTATTTTTTACCCATTTTGAAAAAAAGTAAAATTACTTATTTGTATGACATGAAATATTTTTGTATGACATGAAATTTTATTATTATCATAGAGAATTATGGCATTATAAGTTTGTCAAAAAACAATGTCAAGTGTGTCAAAAAATAATTTCATTTATTATTTTAGCAAAGTTTTTGGAAAAAAAATGTAGCTGTTTTTATGACGTAAATGTAATTAAACATGAAATTGGGAATTTTTAATTTGTTGTATATTTTCAAATATTTTTGGAATTTTGAAAAAAGCTTATACATTTGATTTTGTAATAATTTTTGCAATATTTTTAGAATTTTGGAAAAAGTTTTAATTTTTGATTTTGTCACAATTTTTGCAATATTTTTAGAATTTTGCAAAACAAATAGAATTTTTGAATTTTATATATAGGTACGCTTTTCCAACCTTACTTCGAATTGGCCTAATTCACAATTCGATAAACGCAATTCCCAATATCTTTCTGAGTTCGATCACTGATTAGTTAGTAAACACACCAGGTTTTTTAAAGCCTCCAACTTCTTAATTGTTCCACAACAACGGGAAACAATACAGCAAACAATATTCCTAACTGAATATTCCTTCAACAGCTTCGAAAACCCCAACGGTTAATTGTAGAAATTTCCAGTAACACCACGATCAAAAATAATATACACAAAGTGTCTCACTCAACAACGCTTAAAACTTTATTCACAAAAACTAATTTAAAAATCACTTTTATAATTTTAACTTTACTACCACAGGTTTAAAATAAAACTAATTAATTCTACAAGAAGCAATTTGCTTATATACAATTCTGCATAGTTATCGACCATTCGAGGTCACTCTTTAAAAACCTTGAGAAAACGCTTGAATATTCGACTTTACGATACGTTGATTTGATTCATAAAATCTTTTATTTTATGTTGTCGACCCAAGTTCTACGAAATACAACAACAACACTACTCATTGCATTAATTTGTTGTAGTATTTTGTTGATTTGATTTTCCTGGAAGTGACCGTAATCGTTAAGAGTTTTCTGTAATAGTCTAGATTTTTCTGTAGTTGCAACATTGCTCTCCACTTAAGCCTGTTCGAACCAAACAGGATCTAGATCTCTCCTCTAATTGATGAATCCACATTTTTTTCCTTCTTTTTCTATTTCCCAAGCTGTTCAGAATTACTTCCTGTCTTTTGGTTCCTTTTGTAAGGCCTTGACCATAACTTTTTTCTATGTCGGTCCACCTTGTCAAGTTTCGATATTTAGTACTTGTGCTTTCTCATTTTCTTTGCTCCTTGAGTTTTTCATTCTTGCGTTTTCCCGAACTATTCCTATTTGCCTTGTTTTCAGCTGCAATTCCTCCCCGTTTGAAGCTATTTGAACCACTTCATTTACGTTCTTAACTTCGTTATGGTCCTGAGCTTGTTTCCTTTTATATTTTCGGCTTTTGTTTATACGTCTGCGTCAGTTGACATTTCTTTCCTGCATCAGTTTAGATGATGATTCTGGATTTTCCTCTGCGCTGCATAGTTTCTCATTGCTGCCAACATCTATGGACTCTGCCTCATTTACAAATAGTGGCACCTCCACATTATTAACCTTTAGGATTCCACGTCCAAAATCGAATACTAATCCGTTCGCCTTCATGAAGTCCATCCCCAAAATGACTTCATCTATAATGTCTGCCACTAGCACCTCTTGTTGAAAGCAGTTGTTCCTTAATTTTATTTCAGCGATTCTTTTCCCTTCTACATCAGCCATTCTCCAGTAACTGTTTGTAATTTTAATTCATCTGATTGTTCTAAAACGCCACGAATCAAACCTTTGCGAACGAATGTTCAAGCTGAACCTGAATCCAGTGTCATGAAGCATCGTTTACCTTGAATTTGTCCTACAATACCCAAACTTTCACCATTTACTGCTATTCTCGAAATTGGGATGTTGGTAACATTCTCCTCACTACTTGGCTGCACAGTTCTATCATCAACGGGCTTCCGTTGAATAGAAGACGAAGATCTTTTACGCTTCCTGTTCCAGCAGTCCTGTGAGATATGGCCCGATTTACTACATATCCAGCACAGGAGTTTTCTTTCTTCTTCTTCTTTCTCTGTTCTTCGTGGAAGACGTGAATCTCTCTACTTCCACATTTTTTTGCACTCCCGTGCCATGTGACGCTCTTCATCACATACCCAGCATTTGCTTTCGTTTCCACTTCTGTGTGCCAATACTTCTCCTTTGATTTTCCCCTCTACATTCCTTTTTCTGCATCCACCAGATGGCATACACATCCTCTATACCATCTCATATTGCATTGCGTATGCGACTGTTTCATGGAAAGTCGCCTTAGGTGTAGTCATTACTTTTATCCTGGTTTCTGGATCTTGGATACCCTCAATGAAGGCCTCGATCTTCATTTTCTCCATAAAATATGGTGGAGTGTTTGAGTGTCCCAAATGAACAAGGCGTTCAACTGCTAAAGAATAGTCCTGTTAGCTTTCTACACTCCGTTGCAAGCGACCTTTTAACTCATATGCCGTATTTGCGTTTTAATGCATTCATCACCTCTGCATAACTTCTACGGTTGTTTTCTGGTACCCCCTGTAATGTTTCAGCTGCTTCTCCCTTGAGCGCAATTATTAATGCAGCTAGACGATTTTCACTGCTCCAAACATTTTGTTCTGCTGCTATCTCGAACTGAAATTTGAATATGCCGAAAGATGTGGTACCGTCATATGAGGGGGCTTTAATTTAATATTTGCTACTTGGTGTACCACATGTGAAGAACCCTTAACTGTTTCAACATCTTGTAACCTCTTCTCAAAATCGTCAACTTTAATTACAAACTTATTCGAATCACGCTCAAATTCCTGCATTTCTGTATGAATTTTCTCGACTTTAACATCGAATGCCGTTGACATTTGTAGAAGTTTCTCGTCCAAGTGTTGATTTATGCTAATGTTCAACTCATTTATATGCTGGTTTATCTCATTTTTATTTACAGCGAAAGTTGTACTTATATCTTCTTTGGTAGCAGCTATTTGTTGATTCATGTTACTACTTTGTTGATTAAATTTTTGACTCATATTCAAATTCGTCTGCTGCATCATAGCCATTAACTGCGTAAAATCACAATTTGCAGGTGGCAATGAGGTTGTTCAGAAGAAATTTCTAGTAACACCACGCTCAAAAATAATACACAAAATATTTCTACTCAAGAACACTTAAAACTTTATTCACAAAAACTAATTTAAAAATCACTTTTATAATTTTAACTTTACTATCGCAGGTTTAAAATAAAACTAATTAATTCTACAAGAAGCAATTTGCTTATATACAGTTCTGCATAGTTCTCGACCATTCGAGGTCACTTTTTAGAAACCTTGAGAAAATAGAATATTCGACTACTTTACGATACGTTGATTTGATTCATAAAAACATTTATTTTATGTTGTCGACCCAAGTTCTACGAAATACAACAACAACACTATTCATTTCATTAATGTGTTGAAGTATTTTGTTGATTTGAATTTCCTGGAAGTGACCATGACGACGACGACCGTGACGATTTCTCTGTAACCGTCTAGATTTTTCTGTAATCGTAACAATATATTTTTAGAATTTTGAAATAAGTTTCAATTTTTGATCTTGTAAGAGTTTTTGGAATATTTTTAGAATTATGGAAAAGTTTGAATTTTTAAGAATTTTTGCAATATTATTGGAATTTAGAAAAAGTTTAAATATTTAATTTTATTCTAATTTTTCGAATATTTTTGGAATTTTGAAAAAGTTTCAATTTTTGATTTTGTTATATTTTTGCAATTTTCTTAGAATTTCGAAATTAAATAGAATTTTTGAATTTTATATATATATATTTTTAGAATTAATTTTAGTTTTAATTTTTGATTTTGTAAGAATTTTTGGAATATTTTTAGAATTTTGAAAAATTCTAAGTTTTTGATTTTATTATAATTTTTTACATTTTGAAAAAAGTTTCAATTTGTGGTTTTGTAATGATTTTTGATATATTTTTTAAATTTGGAAAAAAGTTTGAATATTTAAGAATTTTTGAAATATTATTGGAATTTAGAAAAAGTTTAAATATTATTTCAATTTTTTAATATTTTTGGAATTTTGAAAAAAGTTTCAGTTTTTGATTTTGTAATAATTTTTGGAATACTTTTAGAATTTTGAGAAAATTTGATTTTATTTAATTTTTAAAATATTTTTGGAAGAAATATGATTTTGTTATTTTGTAATAGATTTTGTCGGAACGCAAAATGGAAAGGTTTTCGAGTAGTTTGCTGATTGTATCATCTTTCCATTAAATTATGTTAATTTATGATCTGTTATAATTTTCCAGCAACGCATTGATGTTTCGTGTTAGTTCTGTAATAAATTTCTAAACAGAGATAAAAAATACTTGTACTTTAACATAGAGTTTTATGTTTGATATACATAAACTCACCAAAACTAAAAGCCATGTCCTCATAAAAGTTTTTTGCCGAAAACTATATAAAAATTCTTAACCCAGACCGAAGGTTTGATATCTCAGAGCTGTGAGATTTCAGCCCCTCCATGTCTTAGCTCTATATTCTATTGAATTTCAAATCAAACGTCTAAGTTCGGAGGATAAGAGATACAACATCAGAACACCGTTAATTTTTCTAGTATAACATGATTCTGACATTCATTTTTCGTAAGACCTCAATCAGCACGACTAGTTTTAGAAATTTTGCTAAACAAAGATATGGTACTAAGTTAAACTAAAAATCATGTGCAGTAAACTAAAAATCATGTGCAGTAGATTTGCAATTCAATATCAAAACAAAATTGTAGAGATGAAAATTTGTTGATGTTATTTTTCCGCATGGAGGGACCAGTTTTTGACGATTTCAAAAATTTTTAATTTTGATCTACGGGTGTGATGACTCCACGTGCAAAAGTCTCTGCTATTTACATACAAGCTTACGTGGTGTATCACAAACTACTGGCAAAAGTAGTGAGACATCAGTTGCCGAAGTATATGAACTCTAGTCAGATAACTGTAGCATCCTCAATCTTAGCTATGGAGTATTCCTTGATGCTTGCACGTCATTGCTTGCTCGAAGAATCGAGTCTTCATATAACTTTATGCGCTTTAATCTTAGAGGGAGACAGTGTATCACATGATCAAGGAAAATCCCACTAACTGGGTAATTGACAACCCCATTTTAGTGGTGTGCCCGCAAATTTTGAAAACGAATTTGCTTTTATCTTTTTGATTTTTATTTTCTCTATCTTCTCATGAAATATGGGCTTATGTCATATTCTTTATGTGATAGTATATATAGGATTTATGGTTTTGTTATTCCTTCTTTAAAAAAACATATAAAAACAAAAAAAAATAAATTTTTGCGTCCATCAACATCTTAGAATGCATGTTGTTGCGGGATATGGGTCTTGAAAGGTTTTTATGTGTTTTTGTGACACATATTGTAAGGTCTACTATACAAAACAAAACAATATAACATACACGTGAAATATTAAAAATGTTGTTAAAAGTATTGCCATTGTTGAACAGAGCATTCACCGTTCAATAACGTCTAAAATAACTTGAACTTTTAATTCTAGTTGAGACTACGTTTACTCCTAGGATGAAAACTCCATTTGAATGACGTTTTATTTTTTATCCAAGATTTTAATCGTAAAAGTTATAGTACCATTTTGATTGTCATCTTAAACCAACAATAAACTTGTCGATCAACACTTCCACGAACAAAGAATCTGCTCTGTTTTATAACTTTGCGTGTTTAACTCCTGAACGTAATGCAAACGGCTAAAATTTTAACTTTATTTAACAGAAAAATTAAAATTAAAGATAAATAAAATTGGATTTTACGGATATCAAACACCTGGTCTTTAAGAACCTTTTCAGTCTAATCTTATAAAATAATTGAATAATTACATGTGTGTAAATATATTTTTAACGTATTAAAAAAGCAATTCAAGGCTAGACGAAGGAACACAGAGACAGAGTCTAGAATCAAATAATACTTACAAGATTATAGATTTTATTTCTCAAGTTTCTTAAAGTTGGTAATATTAGATAAACATCGCCTTTTTATAAACTTCTATACGGATGAATGGAAAATGAATGGGAAAGTTAACTGTTATGCAAAGAACTAGATCCAAACCTCTAAACTAAAACTCTCTCTTTATCGGCCTAAGTACTGCAGTGCAGTTTCAGGCTGAACTATCAGCTGTACAGGGATATAAAATGCCGTCAACTGGTTGAAGTTTAATGCAATATATTTAAGGTGTATCGGCTTGCAATCAAGATTCTAGATTCGAGCCTCACCGTTTCGGTATAACAGGAATTTTGAAGGTCAAGAAATCACTCGGCAAGGCATTTCCTGTCTTGAGCCAAAAGCATGGCCAGTTTGAAAATACTGCTAGCCTCATTCAAACTCCTATTCTAAACTCCTACTCACAAATAGGAGTTGGCCAACAATACACCACGAGTGTGATTTTTAGACATTCCTGACCTGTTCTGGAACGCTCAAGGTCTGATCAACTGATAAAAAATAAATCTAAGATAGATCAGTATGGTTGTGTCACTGGCAACGGTCTTATCAAAAAACGTGCGAGAAGATTAGATGCTTTCTGCATATCAGATTTAAGTTTGTAACGACAGACTATTTTCAATTTTTACTCTAAAAATGATGGTTTTCAAATTCAATAATAATTTTATTAATTTTCTTCAATTGACATTTATCTATACCAATGTGCATTTTTTATGATTTAAATAAACTCAGTTTCAATTAAAAAATGCAGGTTTTGTATAGATGATTATTTGTATTACTGGAAATTGCTGTTACATGATGGAAAATGAAATAGAAGATTGAGGATAATATGATATAAAAACGATCAAATTGTTTGGATCGAGCTAGTTAATATGAATTTACGATCAGTATTGAAATAAGATCAAACTGAAATAAGATCAAACTCAGTAGAGTAGCTTTGTTGTTAATTGTTGTTAATGTTAATGTTGTTAATTATTTCAAAAATTTTGTTTTAAAACTAAAAAGAAAATAAGTTTGCTTTTCATTTCAATTATTGTCTTAATATTGTAAAGGTTTTTTATAGTTGAAAACTATATTAATAAAATGTCAAAACCTTAATTGCATCTATTAAAATATGTAAACGAAATATGTTACATTGAAGAAATAAAAATCATTGTTAAGCAAGTGTTATGTTATCAGTTTTGAAAATAAATTTATAATTTTATGAAGGAAAACACGTCATCGCCAAATGGTACATGAACTTTGATGATGATGAAAAACAAAAATTAATTGAAGAAGTTCATGATGTTTTTACCGTATGAGATGCTAAACAAAAAATTGTCTAATTCTATTTGTAAAAATTAATCGTCAAGTCCGTTTATGAAATTTTCGTGCAGTGACTGAACGGATTAGTTTTTGCTTAATATAATAACATCTTTAATTAACCATCAAGATAAATGAAGATGTGAAATAAAACATGAAGAAAACAACATTGAAGAAATAAATTAATGTAAGCTTTTAATTGAATTTTAATTAATATAATTTTTGATTTATTTTTGAATAAATTGTTTTTCGTGTTAGCCAATTAATAGTATTGTTAAATTATTCATTTTGTGATTTATAATATAAGAGATTTCTAAGTGTAAATTCTGTTTGGCTTAGATTCAGTTTTCATATAGTTTTTAAAATTATAATTACGTATAAAAGTTCAAATTACGTAAAAGTTTCAGCGTGTGCATACTTTTTATGATCTGACGGTTTTCTATGAGATGAACAACATTTGTTGCTTCTCGAGAAGATATAGTTTGTTTTCAAAAGGTAGTGATTGAACAGTGAAAGCTCTTTTCAAGAACCTGTTCAAACCTAGCCTGTTCTTACCTACTCATCCGATTTCCATTTTCAATATTTTTTTTTGAAATTTGATAAGTGGATTTGTTGATTTTTTTAAAGTTTTATTGACACTTCACTTAATGAGCTTTTTAAATTCATTTATGGCTTTTATAAATATTTTTTTTTGAAAGAAAATTTATATGTAAATTTTAAAATTCGACTTTACAAAGTTAGACCATTCAAATTTTTAAAATTTATTTTTCTTAACATAGATAATAATTCATAACGTACATAAAAGTCATTTGCAAGAATTTTAAAGAAATCTTAAAAACAAGTTAGTTAGCATTTTGTATCTGGATCACATGTTACGAAAATCGGAAACATCAAAATTTATAACCTGCCCGCTCTATGTGGAATGCACATACTCAAATTGCTCTTCACTTTCGATTTAGCATTATTTAATGTAAATTATTAATTCATTTTTAGGTTCATAGTAACATACTCCGTTTGATATTACTTTTGACACTTCGATATTACTAATAAAGCTTATTTGCTGTTGGTAATAATCCTGCCAAAATATATCAAAATGTTGTTTTATATATGGGTGATTCTACAAAAATCGGGTAACTTTTAAAGATTTGTTTTCTATATTTTTTATTTAAAATTTCTACAAATTTGGATATTTAAGATGGGTAATCTAATGACTATATTGTTCCCAATCCGGCCGGTCACTTTTTTTTAGTATGTTTCGAGATATTTTAATTTTTATGAATTTGACCCTAGCGGTAACTGACGAGGGTAACAGAGTAATGTATGAAATACACTAAAACCTTGAACAAATTTCGTTGAATCTAATAATAGGACTTATATTTTAAATATTAAACCACTTAAGTAACTATTAAAAATAACTGTTACCGTGTAATACCGTGAGAACTACCTCAGTCTTCAAACCATTCTCTTGACATTTTTTTAACATAATATTACTTAAATTATATCATTTTAGTGTAGTTTTAGTAATAGTATACATTTTCTGAGAAATTAAGAAACAATAGAATCAAAAAAAAGACAATCTTTGCCTATGACACATGAAAACGTTTAAATATTGACCAGGAGACTGACGCCAAGGGATTGATGAAAAAGACATAAATTTCAGGTTATATTTACAACTATTGTTTTTTTTTTGGTTTTTTCGATCGATTATCAACAAGCTGCATTTTAACAAATCAAATGTAACTGTGTTTAAATTAAAACAAAACTAAGGTTTACAAGGGAATAACGACTCACCAGAGTACTGATATTTTGACTGGCTAGGCACGTATATACACGTTAACAACCACTCTAGTACTGGCATAGTAATAGCGCCCGTCAAATGCCAAATGGTTTGTAGCTAACTTTACTACCAACGCTAAAATTTAACTGGAAATCGACCTTGAGCCGATGATATTTACCGAGAACTTTAAATTTGAAAGACACACAAGGGACTGACGATAAAAACTGATGACAACGTTTGTTATTATTTTTCTACTAACCTTGAGAATATTACATTATGAAAATTGTGATATATACTACTAAGCACATTACAGATTGTAGAAACATAGTAAGTATCCCTAAATTAATAGTAATATATAATATACAGCCATTTTATTGCGCGTTTTCGTGGTGGTAACATGCCAGGGGTCTGACATTTTGAGGATATATTGGGCTATTTAACACACTTGTAGTTAAAATAAATAACTGAATGTCATAACTT
>OY856186.1:406119279-406318763 GCA_963693315.1 Diogma glabrata
GTGTTTTTTTTGCTGATTTTATTTAATACAGTTGAGAAGTTATATGTTAGGTAAAATCCTTTGGATGTTGATTAAGTTTGACATGTTTTTTAAGACTTATTGTTAGGGGTTGATGTTTTTTTATCTTATTTTAAATAAATTCAAAAGTTTTTAATGATTGCCATCACATTGAAATTATTTTAGTGATTTGATTTTGATAAGAAGATTGGCATCTGTTAATGTTTTTGTTTAAGGTTTTGTGGAATCAGAGTTTGATCTAAGATTTTTACTTAAATTAAAATGTACTTAGTTTCAAGAATTTTTATATTTTTTTTGAACTAATAAGATCAAAATCACTGCAAGTTCATAGAATTTTTACTTCACCACAATTTTAAATTGTGTGAAGTAATGCAATCTATCGAGAAAAAAAAATCTTGCATACCCCAAATTTTGTTTTTTCTTTTGTTTTGGACCATCCTCTATCTAAATAGCCAATAAAAATTTTGGTGTGTGGGTGGGTGGGTGTGTGCGTAAGTGGGTGACCTTTCTGCATAGGACCTTGATGAAACTTTTTCAAATGATACATGTTCACTTGCAAGTGGAGGATCTGGATTCATTTCAAATTTGGACAAAGTGGCAGGGGGTCTCCCGAATACCTCTAAGTTTAAATCTTGAATAACTTTTAATCCCGGTTTATGATCTTATAGAAACTTGGAAAAATATAAGTAGTACTGTTTCCAATATTTCTCCATACCAACTTCCGGTTTGTCACTTCCAGTTAAAAAGTTTTTTTTTCAGGTGTTTATTCAGGTGTTTACTGTAGCCTACATTACCGATTGATTTTCATAAAACGTTGGTAAAAGCTTTTATGTAACATGATAGAGACTTAATCCGCTTTCTGAGTACATTAGATAAAGGGTTGGGGGGTCCACCATACAACAGGTAGTTTTGTCCACCATGTTTTTTATGTTTGTTGGGAGCATACTAGATTCGTTCGAGAATGAATTTGTGTGACACTTTGGCAAAAGATGCAAATATGTATGGAAAGAAACTAATTAGTTTTTGAGCGATAGTGAGCAAAGTGGTAGGGGGTGTCCGGAGCACCTGTTTTTTTGAAAGCTCAATAACATCTGTACCTGATAATCGAATTGGATGAAACTTGGTACATAAACATTTAGTACGGTTTACAACAGTTCTGCATCCCAACTTCCGGTAAAAATTTTTTTTGGTACTTTTTTGATTTTTTTCAGTGTCTTTATGCACACTAGAGCCTACAATAATGAAGTGATTATGATAAAACTTATGGAAAAGGTTCCAATTAGTGTGAAAAGATAATTATCATCTTTTGGGACACATTGATCAGAGTGGCGGGGGTCCACCATACAAATTCTGACTTTTCACACTTGGTTTTTAAAGTTTGTTGGGAGCATACAGACATCATTCATTAATAAATTTTAATGACACTTGAAAAAAGATGGATACTCAAATCACAAAGAACTGATTAGTTTTTGGACAATATTGGGATAAGTGGTGAGGGGGCCTGCCAAACACCTGTTTATTGATTCAATGTTTGTTGCGAGCATACAACATTCGTTCGTGAATGAATTTTGATGACACTTTGGAAAAAGATTATAATAATTTGGACTATTATATTGAAATATAATTATAATTTATGCCGGGTAGCTCAAAAACTAAAAACTGAAACACTGAATCTACGCACAAACAAAAAATCACTTGGAAATCTCCTATTCTTCATATCACAGAAAAATAAACTATTAATTTACTAACATAACGAAATTAATTTAACAAAAAAAAAAAACCAATCAAAAATTATATAAATTAAAATTTAACAAGAAACTTACATTAGTTTAATCTTGAATGTTGTTTTCATGTTGTATTTTATGCATCTTCGTTTACTTTCTGTGATAACTCCCTTTATTAATTATCCTTTTGATGGAAAAATGTTGAATAAAAAGTAAGATGAGGGTCGCTGAATCAATATATTATAATCAATTTTGCATCCGACACAATATTAGTGGTAGCCGCTCCATTATCACACATACTAACACTGCATGTGCAAAAACACGAAACGTTCAGAAAACATTATATTTTCTTTTTGCTTAAAATGCTGCGAACAAATTACATCATTGACGTTATAACAACTATATTCACTCATTTTTCCCAGACCAATTCCTTTCCCAACCACAATTATTAATGCCTGAGGATCACAACAATTCCTTCTCAACAATAAGTAATTCTTCCTTCAGCCATAGTTAACTTCCACAATTCAATTAAAAAAAAACACACAATAACAACAAACTATTTATTTTTTCTGATAAAATAATGATATTAATTTCTTTTAAGTTTCTCTTTTGTACAATTATAATCACAACGATCAAACATTTAAATGAGCAAACATTTAAAATTAAACATAACAGAATATATTTCGCACATTACTTAAATGGAATATTATTTTTTGTAATTTCTTTTTTCTATTACAACAAATTTTATTAACTATCAAAATTAATCTTTTAGGCTTCAATTTTTTTAACTCACACATTTTATTTAATTTTATAATCAATCGATAGTTTTAAAAATTATGTACTTCATAATCTGATTTAAAAAATTATACTTATCGAATTGATTTGGTATTTGATCGAATTGAATTCGTATTTTTATATCATATCACAGGCTTTCTGTTTTCCCCTTCCATCAATAATAAACATGTTTATTAAAATGAAATTGATGACGTAACTAAACAGTCAACCAGTCAGTAGGACAGAAAAATGTAGCTACACCTACTACAATTTAAGCAAATTAACAAAATTATAATTGAGTTTGAAAATTATTATTTTCAGAGCAAAAATTGAAATAGTCCGCCGTAAAAAAACTAGGGGAAACTAGGATAATGATGAAGGCTACATTATTATCCGTTGTTTATCCTAGAAGAAAGGACTATGATGGTCGTCAATTATGACTCTCTACAAAAATTGTTTTGATTATATGAATTGTTCATTATTGAATGACGAAACAAACCGAAGAAAAACAGAAGACCTGACGTATGAAAAAAATATGGCTATACATATATCAAAATTACTTAAATTATTCTTATTAATTTGTATTTATTTTAGGCTGAAATCCAAAAAAAATTATATATCTATCTATAGCTATTTATGTGACTAACACCTCTAAGAAAAATATTTATTTATTTAAGATTGAAAAAATAAAAATATTTAATTATTTATTAGGTGTTAAGTCTTATCTTGCAAAAAAATATTTATTTACTTAAAAAAATAAAGAATATTTAATATAGTATAGATTTATATCTGGATGTTATAATTTAGTTAATAAAAATTTTTTTAATTAATTTTCCTAAAATTATTTATTTATTATCCTAAACAAAATTATTTTATTTAATAAAATTTATGTATTTAATTTTCAAAAAATATTATTTTATTTAATTTATCTTGAAAATAAAATACATTTATTTATTTATTCATTTAAAGTATATGTTTATTTACTTATTTTTATTTAGAAAAATTTGTTTAGTCAAATCTTCAAAAATAATTTTTATTGAAGAAAGTTTAACAAATAAATTTTTTTATTCCTAAAATTATTATTTTCAAAAAATATATTCTATCTAGAAAAATTTGTTTAGTCAAATCTTCAAAAATTATTTTTATTTAAGAAAATTTAACAAAGAAATTTTTGTTTAAATTATTTATTCCTAAAATTATTTTAAAAAATATATTCTATTTAATAAATGTTATTTATTTATATTGTCAAAAATTATTTATTTTATTTACGAAAAACTGTTTATTTATTTTATTTTTGTTCAATGTAGATAAGAGATTTCCAAGTCAAGATCCGTTTGTTGACAAAAAAAAAACAACCAAAATATAATACAAATGTCCAATGTCACCTAGTTCTATTCTTGAATTCTTACGCTCGCGAGCACTCCCCAAGAATGCATGTGAGAACCGATTAGATAAGCCCCTAACGACTAGATTCTACAGAACTGTTTCTCTCTAGCTTAAACTAAACAAAGGCAATTAACACTGTCACGATTAGACCTTAAGCGCATTTCTACTGACCCAGTTGTGATTTCTTACCCTAAAACTAAACTAAAAATAAATTACTAGAACTAACGACGATTTCTTGGAGAACGCTCCCGAGCGCCAGACTTCACTTCAAGTCTTAAACTCCATAGACATTGTTCTATTGCAAATTTAAATATATTCAAAAAGAATTAAAATTGAAATTGTATGAGGTGAAGCCTCTGATCCTGAAAAAATATTAAATTGGTTCTCCCCTTCATTACACCGAAGAAGCCTCTGAGCAAAGAATGGTACTACTGGCCTGCACCTAAGTACAAACACAGCAGCACCACTCCTCGTCCCTGAGAACTCCATCGCTGAATGAAGAGAAGAAATCAATGATCTTCGATCGCATGTCCATGATGGACAGAGGCGACCTAGGAACATCATTCATGTTAAGGGGAGAAGCCCCATGGATGGCTTTTTAGGCCTTCCAATTCAGAAAAATTTTAATACAACATATACACTATAAAAAAAATAATTTACAAAAAATTGTACCAATATTGTACATTATTCAAATCCCATATTCAAAACCAACCTGGTTTTACCAAAAAAAAACCCAAAAAAACCAAAATTGGTTATCAAAAATTATCATTAACCAAAAACCCAAAACTGGTTTTTCCAAAAAAATTCACAAAAATTTATGACAAAATTATTTTTGCCAAACCAAACCGGTTTGACAACGCCCTATCTAAAAAAAACCACAAAAACTAGTTTGAGATATATACAATTTTTTAATTTATTTCCGCCAAATCTATATACAAAAATTTCTACGCAAACCGAAACTGGTTTAGCAAAAGATCGCGCCAAAAACAACTTTATATAAATTGCCAGGTCTTCGTTTCGAAGCGCCACGTATAATGATTTAAACTTTTATAGAAATTTATATACTTTTAATTTTAGAAATTTTATGCCGGATAGCTCAAAACTATATTAAAACTGAAAATATTGAATTTAGACACAAACACATCATCATTTGGAAATCTCTTTACACGGAAAAATATAAAAAAATCCTATTAATTAGCTAACAGAAAGAAAAATAATTTAATCAAAAACAAAATCAAAAATTATACAAAGTAAATCTTACGTTATTTTATTTCTTCGTTCTTCATATGTTCATATGTATAGCAAGGAACTGATTAGTTTTTTAGCGATATTGAACAAAGTGGTACGGGGTCCACCGAGCACCTGTTTTTTGGAAGCTTAATAACATCTGTACCTGATAATCGAATTGCATGAAACTTGGTACATAAACATTAAGTACGGTTCACAACAGTTCTGCTTCCCAACTTCCGGTTCGCTCGTACAACAAAATTTATGTTTGTTGGGATACTATACTGCTTTCTTTAATATTTTTATAATTAGAACAACGCGAAATCTGTAACATTGGTCTGCTTTTAATTAAAGTATTTCATAGATATTAACTCATTATATGTCCAGAACACTATGTTTCCAGAGCTGTGGTGAAGTAAGCCTATGCATCAGCGTCACAATATTTTCCTTAGAAAATCACAAATTTAATTTCAGAACAAAGAAGCCTAATTGGTACTCGTATGACGTGATGAAGTCTTCTGTTTACTACTTTTATTTGGTTATAAAGTACAAAAAAGTTCGTAAATAGCTTGTTGTTTTTTATAGATATCGGTTTGATAACCCATCCTAGATGTTGTCTGTGTAGAACATAAATAAAAATAAACAACAACAAAATGTCTATTAAATTTCTAAGAAATTCATACTTGTTTGTTGAATTTTTAAATCAAAATAAAATTAACTTTCTGTTTACCATAGTATGTTGTTTAAGAACCTAAAATAAAATAGAGTGGAGTGGAGGAGGTTTATTAACATCATGTCGTCGGCTACAAAGCATTTACGTGTATCTACATTTTAGACAAATGGAAAGGAAGCTCACAAAACCATTTATTGCGCTTCTAAACAAGCTTGAAAATAAAATTTGTTTATCAATAAATCAAAATAAACATTTTTTTTAAATTATTGATAGTAATTTTTTTTAAAAGCTTGTTTAGAGACGCAATAAATTGTTTTGTGAGCTTCCTTTCCATTTTTCTAAATTGTAGTTACACGTAAATGCTTTGTAGCCGACGATGTGTGGAATTAATTAATAAACTACATTTATTTTTACTGATTTGTTTGACTCGGTATGCATTGTTTGAAGCTGTTTTTTAAAACGTAACGAAGAAATGAATCTAAATTAATATGTTTTGTTAGGATTCTAATGGTTTTCATAGAAGACAAATAACTTTGATTTACAAAAACGTAATAATATTTTAAATTTTGTTTATGCTTGTCGGCATTAAAAACTTTTGGTAATTAAAATAAATTTTTGACAGATTGTTACAGGTATGTTATGTAAAAATTCAATATTTTACGAAATTAAAGAGAACCATTTTCTTTAATTTTTTGTTTGACTAGTAGTTCGATTTATGAAGTGTCCTTATTTGTTATTAATAATGAAGGAAAAACAATCTTTCTGTGATGCAATAATAAATGATATTATGTATAGTAATTGGTATTATTTGCAAATTACAAACTTCATGACTGGAATTTTCTCGAGATTTTATAACTTGCGGTAGCGTGATACCATCAGAGCTCTTATGGCTGTGTTTAGCAGTGTTGTCTTCATAAAAGTTTGCTGTCAAGAATTACTTCCCGATATTTTGACTTCTGTGAGGAAGATAATGTGGTGTTTCATGTTTAGTTTTCTTTTCTTGGTTAACAGGAGCTACATGGTTTTGCTCAAATTGAGTTTTTGTCACACTGATGTACACCAAGTGTCTACCAGATTCAGTTCCCTCTGTACAATATCACAGAGGGTGTCTTCGAACTTATCTCTGGTAATAATGTCATCTGATAACCATAGACACTTAATGTCCTGGTTAGTTAATATAACCAGAAATGTATCCACCACTAGACTCCACATAAGGTGTGATAAGATTTCACCTTATAGACATTGGTGCCAAGGCTGATTTTACAATCATCTGCTTCTGTTTCTGTTACTCTAGATCTCAGCAGCCACACATCCAGTCAGTTGCGGTGCTCTTAATCCTTTTATCCTTTTGAGCCTTCTTATCCATTGCAAGTGAGATGTTACCGAATGCTCTTTCAATGTCTAGAAAAGAACAGATATCAGCTTCTTTGTTGTCCACTGTCTCCTTTAATTTTTTCAAATATAACTATAAAAACCATTGCTTAGTTGTCTCTACGATTGCCTTGTTGTTTTTATTTCTTCTTGTTGCACCATTCTATCAGCTATTGCATCTCTGTAGGCGGTATCAGTACTCCGTCCTCTGTACAGTTTGTCGTTGCTATCACTAACTGGCGGACTACACTAAACCGAATAAGGACGAATCATGGCCATTGTGCTGATTCTTTCTACAAGTGGGGTATTTCAGAGTCTCCTCAATGTGACTACGGAGCTTCACAACAAACAATAAAATACATTGCAACTGTGTGTCTAATTCGACGATACAATGCGACATCTCAGACATCCATTTGGCAACTCCAAATGTAGTAGCATGGATAGACTCACTCGATGTAAACATCTAATGCTCAAATGTACTGCCCAATGTTCAAATATTTTACTTTTTACTTTTTTACTAAAAAACGCGCAATCAAATCGATTGTAAGTTCATTTAATGTGTATCCATGTTTTGTTTCAGGTAGATTTCATAGAAAAATCTACCTACTTTAAGTTTTATTTTGATTTTTTACAAAAAAAACCATACACTAAATAAATAAAATGGCGGTGAATGTCTCTGAGTGTGATTGTAGTTGACATAGCTACCAAATACCTGGTAAGAAAATCTGAACGACAAAATAGTTAATGTTTTTCTAAATCATAATGCACACTCTAAGTGAGTTTGCATTAGTGGCCCATACTACTTTCGTCTCACACTGTTTTTGTAGATTCAAAGTTCCTGTTGCAGCGTGAACCCTAGTTGGTTTCGACTGAATGGTGAAAATCCACCTTATATCGCTGGTGATCGTCCTCTTGGGCTAACACGGAAGCTTCCTGCTATCTCCATCTCCAAGTATCTGCCCCTTTATCCACCTACCCTTTATCCAGCCTACCCTTCTCCTCAGTCTTCACGTTCTCATTGCTACTGTAATCCGCTGTGGCAGCGTCCTCAGCCTCGCTCACCAGCTGCGGTTGCCTTCCTGGGCGGGTACCCTACCCAAAATGCGGCCAGGTCCCTTTATCGCCGACTCTTCTGCAATTGTTTTCCTTGGTGCATGAACAAAGACTTTGCCAAACCGGTATTTAAGGATATTCCCTACCCTGAATAAGGCTTTCTTGGCTCTGCGATTAATAAAGTCAGGAGTTGGCCTGTGCCCTCATTCTGACTTGGAAACAGCTTCCACTCTCTTACAAATAAGCCAGAATTTTCCCCTCCCTAGCAGCGCAAGAGATTTTTCCCTGGTCTGCTCAGCCCTCCTTGGAAAATAAAATCTGTAATCTTTTAAGGAAACGAATTATCATCGCCAATTTTCGTCCAAAGTGAATACACCGACTGTTCGGGCTGACTTCCACTTAAGATAAAGCAGACACGTCCAATCCTCACTATTTATTTATTTCGACTGGCCCGACCAGATCTATGGTAAATGAGACCCATGATCTCCCTGTTTGGGTTTGAAGCTCTACCTAGTCTATTACTTTGGTCTGAAAGACCTAAGTATTACATTCATGAGCCAAAAGTGAAATTCTTACCCCCACTTTTTTGGCATTTCTCGACGTTTTAGGACCTACTGATTCTAAAAAAGCAAAAAAAAAATGTATGTCTGTCTGTCGGCTGGCTGGCCGTCCGTCCGTCATTACCTACGCTGCAGGGAAAACGGCTGGAGGGATTTCAAAAAATTTTTTTCTAAAAATAGGTATTCACAAGGGACAGGTCCGAAAGGACGCTGTGTTCGATAACTGTACCGGAAGTGTGTCAAAAAATCATTATGTGTGTCAAAAATAGCAAATTTTCATATTTTTGGCTTAAAAAACTTTCATTTTAAGTGATTACGAGTTGGAACATTAAATTTGGAGAAATCTTGATGGTCGGGATTGGTATGTGAGATCAAAAACTAGATTATTGCATTATAAGTTTGTCAAAAAAATGTTGTAAAGTGTGTCAAAAGAAAGATATTTATTTATTTTTTTACCTAATATTTTGGAAAAAAAATTAAATTAATTATTTGTTTGAAATGAAGTTTTATTATTATTTTTGAGAATTATGGCATTATAAGTTTGTCAAAAAATAATGTCAAGTGTGTCAAAAAATGATTTCATTTATTTTTTTGAAAAAAAAGTAGCTGTTTTTATGACGTAAATGTAATTTAGAATGAAATTGGATATGGAAATTTTTGAATTTGTTATAGTTGTTGAAATATTTTTGGAATTTTGAAAAAGTTTGTATTTTTGATTTTGTAATAATTTTTGCAATATTTTTAGAATTTCGGCAAAAGTTTAATTTTTGATTTTGTAAGAATTTTTGGAATATTTTTAGAATTTTGAAAAATTCTTAATTTTTGATTTTATTATAATTTTTGGAATTTTGAAAAAAATTTCAATTTTTGATTTTGTAATAATTTTTGCAATATTTTTTGAATTTTGGAAAAAGTTTGAATTTTTAAGAATTTTTGAAACATTATTGGAATTTAGAAGAAATTTAAATATTTGATTTTATTATAATTTTTGGAATATTTTTGGAATTTTGAAAAAGTGTGGTTTTACTTAATTTAACAATATTTTTGGAATTTTGATTATAATTTTCCGGCAACGTATTGATATTTCGTGTTAGTTTTGTAATAAATTTCTTAACAGATATAAAAAATACTTGTACTTTAACAAAGAGTTATGTTTGATATACATCGCTGCCCAAAACTAAAAACCATGTCCTCATAAAAGTATTTTGCCGAAAACTATATACAAATCCTTAACCCAGACCGAAGTCTTGATATCTCAGAGCTGTGAGATTTCAGCCCCTCCATATTTTATTTTAATAATTTTGTATTGAAGAAGTAAAAATTTTAGTCAGCAAAACAATTTTTTGAGAAAATTTAACTAGTTTTGTTAGCTTTTTATGAAATGTTGATGTTTGGATCTCATTTCGAGCAAATGTATTATGAACGTCTAGCAAATATTTGAAGATTTAGTTTTAGATAATAAATAATGAATTTTAAACTTTTGTTAGTTTAGATATCAATCTAGAAGAGCATTAATCTTGAATAACAAAAAAATTATTAATAATATGTCAATCACACAAAGATGACTGACGAATTAAAACCGTTTTTATTTCTTGTTCACCCAACACCATTCTGACCGACACATTTTTGATTTAGCTAAAATTTTTTTACAGGTTTTATATCGAGAAAAAGATAACCGTGTTAAAGGATTTTTTTTTGGAAAATATAACGGTCCTAAATTTCGAGAATTTCGTGATTTTTAGCCTGACGAGTTATTTTCAAATATTCATAACTTCGGTTTTGTTAAAGATAGAAACTTCTGTTTGTATTATTTTAAAGCTATAAAATTTTAGTTTACAACAAAAATTAAAATTAATTAAAGTTATTAACAAATTCCTATTGTTATAACAAATAAAATGTTCAAATTGATCTGTTGTCATTGCCCCCACCCACGATATGAGATTTTAGTATGACCATTGTATTCTACGTTTCATTTTTTATAAAAAAATATTTTTAATTAATGGAGAAATCATTTTTACTGAAAGAAATAAATTTATTTATCGAGCGCGGGACGACAAAAAATTCCATATATAGGTCATTCTTTTACATACCGTACAGATTAGGACAAAATGTGAATAAGAAATTTTTGTAACACATGCGTACAAAATATTCAATTTTGTACTAAAATAGAATACAAGAAAAAACTACTTTTCGCCACACATGACTACAAAATATTTTTTAAGCCTGGACCGTATCGCCGCCTGCATGTGAGATTTGTAGTTAAATCTATCCATATATCTATCTATATTTAATATGTTTATAGCACTAAAATATCAAAATAATATTTTAAATAACTTACCATATAGTAAAAACAACTTAAACACATTGCATCATTGGAATTGCAAGAAAAAACAATTCATTTAAGTCTTCAAAGTTTAATATTTTGACAGCTTAGTTGGATTCCTATGTGTTGTTTTAGTTGGATTCTTATGTTTATATTTTCGAACTCGAATAATTTACAAATATTACAACAAAGATGGCGCACTTTAATTATTTAAAAAGCTTAAATTTGTTTATACCTTTGTTAAATAAATGATTAAATGAACAATTAAATAAATATTTATGAATTTTACGCACTTGTTACAAAAAATAGTGTGTATTACTAGTGCGAATGCGTTTTCCAAACGCGAGTTATTTGCCGCACTCCCTGCGGTCGTGCGGCAAACTAACTCTTGTTTGGAAAACGCATTCGCACTAGTAATACAATCTACTATTTTGATGCAGCTGAAAATTGGTTCTATATAAACAAAACAATATACCTGTTCGAGGATTTTGTCTGTTTTTTTAGGGAAAATATAGCGGATCTAAATTTCGAGAATTTCGTGATTTTTGGTTTGAAGACTTATTTTCAAAGATTCTTAACTTCGGTTCTGGTAGAGAAACACTTTTGGCTTATTTTAAAGAATAAAGATGGAATTTAAAAAAAACTCAATATCTAACAAAAATAAAGATTGTTTAGTGTGACCATCATATTCTACGTGCAATTTGCAATAAGAAACGCATACAATTAATGGAGAAATGAGTTTTACTGTTACAAATAAGTTAATTTTTTCCAGCACCGGACAACAAAAATTTATAAATTTTTTATCGTCTCGCGCTCGATAAATTAGTTTATTTCTAACAGTAAAACTCATTTATTTATTAATAAAATATACGTTTCTTTCTGAGAATTGAACGTAGAGTACGATGGTCACACTAAACACTCTTTATTTTTCTGAAATAATGACTAAAAATTAGTTATAACATTTTATTTGTTTATAACAATAGTAATTTGTTATAATTTTTATAAATAACAGTTTTTTTTAAATTTCATTTTTATTCTTTAAAATAAAACAAGCAAAAAGTGTCTATCTCTACTAAAACCGAAGTTATGAATCTTTGAAAATAAGTCTTCAAGCCAAAAATCACGAAATTCTCGAAATTTAGATCCGCTCTATTTCCCCTAAAAAAAAAACTTTCAAACAGGTTTATCGTTTTGTTTATATAAAACCCGTAAAAAATTTTCAGCTGCATCAAAAATGTCTTATTCACATTTTGTCCTAATCTGTTCGGTATGTAAAAGAATGACCCATATATGGAATTTTTTGTCGTCCCGCGCTCGATAAATAAATTTATTTATTTCATACTGATACTAAAACGACATTTTTCGGATTATTTATGGTACAAAAAGTTGAACTTTAATGTCCTAGGACTTTATGAAATTTTTTAAAGTCCTAGGACGTTAAAGTTCTACTTTTTGTACCATAAACGTTGAACTTTAACGTCCTAGGATATATAAAATTTTATAAAGTCCTAGGACGTTAAAGTTCAACTCTTTGAGCAAAATTTAAAACTCATTTCTTTTTATTTTAAAAAATTTCCAGTATGAAATAAAATTTTGTATTTACCGAAAAGTGTTTTTAAAGGTACTCACTAGTAATTTCTCACTAGTAAACAACTAGCTCGTACTTCAAAGTTTCACTTTTCGTTCTGGATAAATAAATAGCTATTATTTCAGTAAAAATCATTTCTCCATTAGTTAAAAAATTTTTTTATAGGAAATGAAATGTAGCATACAATGGTCATACTAAAAACTCATTTCGTGGGTGGGGCGGCAATGACTACAGATCGATTTGAACATTTTATTTGTTTATAATAATAGAAAACTGTTAATAACTTTTATCAATATTAATTTTTTTTGTAAACTACCATCGTTTAACTTTAAAGTAACACAAACTAGAGGCTTCAATCTTTAATAAAACCGAAGTTATATTTAAAAAAAAAAGTCCTCGAACACGTATATCTTTTTTTTTATATAAAACCAGCAAAAATGTGTCGGTCAGATGTTGTCCAAATCTGTTCGGTTTGTAAAAGAATTGCCCATATAATGATCTCGCATTATATGGTTATTTGAAATATATTTACAACTAATTTTAAAGGCTGTTTATGAATCCCACAAAGGACTTTGGTTAAAAATAAATCCTTTTTCGTTTCCTTCGCAAAAGACACCATGTTTCAATCAAATTTTTTTTTTCATTATTGTTTCCCTTTATTGTCTTTTTTTTATGCCAATTTTCATAAATTTAAAAGCATTAAAAACAGAAAACAAACTGAAAATTACCTCATTTTTCTATTTAGGGATAAAATTTAAATCAACTAAATAATATGCTAACACTTGTTTTGCTTGCGGCTTGCTTAAAATTCTATAAGAATATATTAACTACAACAACAATCACCAAAAAAATTACTTTGGATTACACTAGACATGAATTTAAATCAGTTTCAATTTTCCTTCAATAATTTTTCTTTTTGTTTTTTGATTTCTGTTGTAAAAGGAAAACGAAGAATAATCTACTTTAAAATTCTAATTTTTTTTTTGTACTTTGCGGTTTTTTGATTGCCCAGAATTTATTTTAATTTACTCTAACCTCAAACAGATTTGTTTCAACGATTCACATCGTCATGTTGTAAATAAATAAACAAAAAATAATGGTGTGGGCTGGGTTTAGTTTATTTTGATTTGATGACATAAAGATTGTGCCGTGTTTCCTTAATTTTTTAGTTAGACTGCTGTTGCATACAAATATTAATCATGGCTTCAATTAAAATAACATGTTGACTCAAATGTTGCTCAATATTTTTCATCTTAATTTCTTGAAATATTCATAACAAATTATTATTTTTCAACTCAAGTTTTTCATGTCGCTGAACTCAAACATATAAATAAATATTCCACCGTCATAAATTTTGAAAGTTCTAAAATACAATTTGTATTTTGGTCTATTTCCCTATAAATCGAGATACAAAATGTAAAAGAAACACGGAAATATATGGAAAAAACAAAAAGGATAAATAAAGTTGTTTCAAGTTATTGCATTAGCTTTTCTTGGGTTTTCTTTTATTGCAAGTGTACAGGGAGAGGAAGTTTTCAATTTTTTTGTGCTTTTTTTTGTTAAATATTAGATGAAATTATTTTTTTAACGCGACGTTTTTATTGGTTATATTTTATGGTATTCAGTAGAGACATTGTGCGATTCTGTATGAATTTATTATGTTTTGATAGAAAGTTTTTTGTGTAAAATATGTTACTGATAAAGTTATAGTTAGTGCTCAGACGATGTACATACTAAAATGGTATTTAAAAATTTGCATTTGTTTTGTTGAATGACATTGAGTCATTAAAAAAGTTTTGGTTCTCGGCTAGACACAATAAAAAAAATTGAGAATGAAAAAGCAACAAAAAGAGAAGCGTAGCTATGATTGGATATGTTTTGGACTGCTAGTTAATTTGGTCTAGTTTAAAGTTAAAAAGTGATAAAATGTTTCAATCATATATAAAATAGTTTTAAAAGCAAGGATAAAAGTGATGAAATCAACAACAATACTCGATTTCGGAGTTTTTTATGATTTTGAAATTATTTATATTAGATAGACTGTACTATGTTTTGGTGAGAGAAAACTAAGGGCGTTTTTTTAACAAAAAGAACACGTGGCGCAAAATCATCGAAGTTAATTTCTTCATAAAACCTTAGATTTTTGTAAATATCTCATGAAATATTCAGATGTTAAAAAAATCATATATTAATTTTTGTAGAAAATTTAGTTCTCCACAAAAAAGATTTCATGCATGTTTTGCCTAAAACATATATTTCTGATGATATTTTGAAAAAAACTTGTATATCTTCGTAACTCATACAAAACATATATAATTATATAATAAGGATGACGATAAAGCACTAATTTTCTTCTTCTGCTATGGAATAAAAAGAATAAAAATATAATCGTGAAAAGCAATAAAAACGTTTTAGTACATTTTCGTCAAATTTATTTTTACGAACAAATTCGATTTTTTTTATATATTATCAGAAATTTACGTTTAACTAGATTTACCACACCAGTCAAAATGACTGGTTTTGCAATTTTGTGCTAAAATTTCTACTGCATCTTAATTTTTGTTTTCAAACGGTTGTCATGAAAATTGTTGCGATAGCTAAATAAACAATATTGCGCCGTTAGTTTTTTATTTTTTTTCAAAATCAAAAAAATTTGATTTTCATCGGCACTTATACCACACCAGTCAAAACGACTGGTGAATATTTCTTTGTAATGATTTCTTTGTATTGAGCATAAACAAAAAATTCAGTTTCAAGAAGATGGTCACTTCAAGTTTTTTTCAAATTGTGGAAAATTCAATACTACATAGGTTCTTTTTCAGAATTGAAATAACATTTCGAATTGCTAATTATGTTAAAGGTTTACTGTGTTCTTTATTATACTGTATAATATAACGGGGCATATATACGGGGCATTCCTTGCAACTCGGAGACTCCCTGTTCTCCAGAATTGGTTAAGAATTTTCGGAAAGTTTATCAGTAAAACTTGCTTATTGTCTCTAGTTTACAATGTCGTGTGCCCTTTTTTGAAATTCAAAATGACGGACTCAATATGGCGGCTACAGGCTTACGGGCTCACTCTAAAAGTATAATATTTGGCTGCCAACACAAATTTAAAATATCAAGAGATGCGTTTTTGAGCTTAGAATGTTGGTAATTCTAAGTTGTTTTAAATGCCGAGTAAAATAAACAGATAATTAAGGTTGGCGGGTTAAAATCCCCACTGTTTTTATATTTTCATCCACATTTATGAATCTTCATTAATTTTCTACACAAAAAGCCGGAAAATTGAACTTTGGAGATGGTTTTTTGGAAATTATAGAAATTTTTTAATAAATCTTTTGGTAAGCCGATTTTTTAAAAAAATAATTTCTATAATTTTAAAAAAAATCGTTTAAAAGTATTATGTAGATTTTAGAACAATAATGAAATTATAAAATCATTAAGAAAAACATGAAAATAAACGGGTGTATCAACCCCCCCTCCCCCCTTATTTTAAATTTTTTTGTTTTTTTATAGTAAATTATGTTGTGACCACGAATTCTGCCAGGTGACGTTTGTGGAATTGAGATGGGTTATCGGGAAGTCGGGACTTGACAGGTCAGACAATTAGACCGATTGCATTACCAGCAAAGGCCGGCATCTTGATAACTCACCCTATATTCCTTATTCTCCAACTATAATGCCCCATATACATATGTTATGTTGTTGATATGGAATCACATGGCCATTAATTTATGTCTAGGGATTTGATTATTTTTATGTTTGAATTAAGTAATGAATGAAGTAATTTATAATTTATAAAAAATATACAAAGACTGGGAACCCCACCAACTATTTCACCTAATACCAGTCATTTTGACTGGTGTCGGTGTTTCTCCCATTTTCAAATTGTCGGCATATATAGTGTTAAGGCAAAAAAAAACTGCTTTTAAAACAAAAATGTTTATGTGAATTTTTTAATCAGCATATTTCATGAGATATTTAAAGAAATCTACGATTTTATCTAAATATGAGCTTCGATGATTTTGCGGCAAGTGTTCTTTTTATTTAAAAAAAAATGCCTTCTTGTTTTTTTTAGAAAAGAAATTTTTTTAAGGTGCGTCTAAGAAAATTTAATTTTTAACTACCAGTCTGATATTTAAGGCATATTTGAGTTGTATTAAATGATTCCTAAGCATACAAGAAGCTCACAGCTTCGTGTACCTGCACAGATAAAGGCATACTACTTGATCACAAAGCTATTAAAAGCTAATAAATAATTTTAATATTTCCTTGTAATGCATTTATTTCATGTTAAATGATGAAAAACTTATTGGTATCGCCGAACTCGTTAGAATTTTTATGAAGAACATTTATAATGGTGTTTTATTCAAGTCTTTTTAACCATTATCTCCATTATCAATTTTAAGACGCACCGAAATCCTTAGATGTAATTATGGTTGTTTTAGTATTTCCCTTTGGCAGCCTTAGCAAATTGTATTACTAAAATTAATAAAACTCAAAAGCACTCCCTCTGCAAAAATCAAACATGGCGTTGCATTACCAAATTCAGCCGTTCACTTCCTGTTTCGTCTATGTTCCGTCTATCTTCCACTTCATCCGATCATCGCCAAGTACTCTTGCCATTTATTTAATCTTTTTAAATTTCTCCTCAAATCCAATCCGTTTTATATTTCAATGTCAAAATTTCTAATGAGCTCAAGTATTCCTTTCAAACATTGACGTTTCAGTTCAAATGGGAGCAACCACTACCGATAGGACTGTATCAAACGGTAACAACTTTTGTCTATCAGCTTTTCCAACATATGAGCATTTTGAACCGTTGATACATCCTTCTTTACATTTTACGATCACGCAGATCTCACACCTGTAATGAACACTGAGCTTTAGTGGAGTTGCGTGCCATGAAATTTTTAATTTCCGACTAGCTTTAGTCAGTGAATTTGAATATGCATCTCCTCTATCCCGTACAAATGTTTAATTGCACGCAAAATTTTCACAAGAAGACGGATTCAAATGACCGAAGAATAGGAACTCTAACCACGCCAAAAGCTGGAGGAACTAAAACCACACCACACACCAATTCAACAATGATTTCTACATTTAAAGTAAAAATGATATTAATTTATAATTTATTCAATATGATTGTCTTAATTAGTGAGACATGAAGAGTTTGATCAACGGTCAATAGTAGAGTGACAGTCACTATTGGCCGTTGATCGAACTCTTCACGTCTCAGTAATTAAGACAATCATAATGAATAAATTATAAATTAATATAATATAACAACCAATCATTACGCCAATGGTCCCGGTAATTATTGAATATGAATAGCAATACGAAACAATAATCAAAGGTTGCGTCAATGGTCTCTGTGATTGCTGAGCATGAATAATAATACGACGCAACAGTCGAAAGTCACAAGCGATTGTAGAATACCATTAACAATATAACAAAAAAATGCTACGCCAAAGCGAAAGGCTATCGCCTAACATAAATAGTAAATCAATCTAAAAGTAAAAGTTACGTCCATGTACAAGCGATCACAAAACACAACAAAAAATATCGTTGTACCAAACGTCACTCAATACAGGAATTACCAAACCTTACGCAAAACTTTTTCCTCTATTAGATGTAAAAGTACTCAATATATCGTTCCCATTTATTTGCTTATTGCATTGTCAAAGCACGAATCATGGAAACAAAAGAAAGATTACCAACTTTAATTCTATTCGTTCATTTAAAATTCGACTACAAACAAATTTTAGCAAATCTGAATAGGATTAACCTCTGATGCCGCTCCAAACTTTTATTAATTAATAAATAAAAAAAAAATTACAATTTATTTTTATTTCACGTTCTTATTACATACACCCCTATTAGCAGTAGCAGAACAAAAAAATGCTATTCAATCATTAAATCCCCTTCACAACTATCAAATGAATAATTGTATCTCTTAGATACAAAGAGATACAATCTCTTGTTTCCAATATGTACAATATTTGTAACTAGACAGTTTTTTTAATATACTTCTTTGAACCCACAATTTGTCTAAATTTATCATATTTTTAAATTAAAAATAAAAGATGGTTAATAGCACAACACCTGTTATGAATGTATTTCGTTTATCTCCACATAAAAAAAATTTGTTTAATTGTGTCTATTTTCTGTAATTGTTTTTCCTCTGAATTCACGAACTATATATTGGACTGATTTTTAGACGGTTATTGAACAAACTAAAGGTAGTCGTAATATTCACGTACATATTTCTTCGAAAAATTACTAAATTACGAATTTAAGTTATTTTTTATTTGTTTTAACTACCGATCAAATAAGAAGATTATATATTTCAATAATCCAGTTAAAGCAGAGTTCTCCGCGTTGTACAGTCATCCAAGTGCATATGTCAAAAACTCAACAAAAAACAACAACAAAAAATGAAAGAAAAAGAACCACTGAACTTATTATTTTGAATTGATATAACGAACGGTAAGAACCATATCGACTAAGTAGAATTAGTAAATTCTAATTCACCACATATGCCGGAAATATCTTCTGGGACAATTGCATCGTAACACACCCTTTTCATACGTTCTCCTGGATTATATCCTTAAAATATCCATAGAATAGACTCTGTACTTGCCTTTCATCTTCAAAAAATATGTTGAGGACATTATTTGCTGTATTCCTTTCGTGCACACTTATCGCCCTCTACCTCGGTTACTCCATTGACAAATGCTTTTTGTCCTTATGTAACACAAAATAATTATCTTAATTTATCAACAAGAAAAATATCATGAATTCATAAAAACAAGAACTTCCCTCTCACCCAGCCGCTTTATCATCCTCCGTTGTTGTTCCTCCTCTCTTTTCGGGACATAACCACAGAAATAAAAATAAACTCAACCCCTATGTTTGATGCTCGTCTCGACGGTTGCCGCCACATAATACACAAAACGAAAGTATTAAAAACTAAATTACGGCGATGGGTGAATAAATTATATAAATAAAAAAAAATTTACAGCCAAATCCAATGATTGTTGAATAAATTGTGTAAATAAATAAACTGTTGCACCAAAACCGGGTGATATGTTGAATGAATTTATATAAATAAATTAATTTTTGCACCAAAATAAACAGGTGATAGTCGGATAATTGAGTAAATACAAAAATCGTTGCAGCAAATTAACCAAGTAATTTTTGAACATTATTATAACTACGAAAACCATTACATCAAAATTTGTGATTGTGTTTATTGTTGATAATGTTACTATGAAAAGTGTTGCACCAAAATAAACAGGTGATTTTTGAAAACTAGTATAACTACGAAACTCGTTACCTCAAAATAAACAGGTGGTCTTTGAAAATTATGTTAACTACGAAAATCACTGCAGCAAAATAAACCGGTGTTTATTGAAAAATTATGATTTCCAAAAAAAATATACCCATCATGGTGAATAAAAAGAGTTCGAAAAAAGAGACTGAAAAAAACGGACCATTTATTACTGCCACGAATGATAGATTTTGTACAATATTTTTTAACAAGTTTTAGGTAAATTCATCCAGTGTTCTTGAAATAATTTTAGTTGCCGTTATTGATTTACTGTTGAACAAAACCACTTCTCGAACCGGTTATATTCAAATAATTAGTTACAAAAATTCTACTCATGGTAATATCTGCTACTCTTGAACAAGAAAATTTGTTCTTGAATTTGCAATCCACATATATGTTATCAATAAAAAAATCAACCTTGGTTGAATCATTCATTAATCAAAGAAACTGCAAAAAACAGGGAAAATGCTTGTTATTAAAGGTGTATTAAATGTATCCTTTCAAATTTTTATGAATTTTTTCGGTTCATTTTTTAGGTTATTCAAACACTTTTTTTCTTAGTGTTTGCACTAATACAGTGCCCAAATGTTGGCATCATAGCACATCTAATGTTTTAAATCAAGACAGTTTTCGGCCTTGTCAGATATCTGAGAGTACTTTTTTCAACAAAACTCTGTCTAATAAATTAATAACATAAATAATACTTTGATGTAATAATAAAAAATGATTTTGCTTTTTTCATACGGTCAGTTGGTTTTATTATTTGATTTTTCACTTAAAATTTTCGTTTTGTTTTCCTTGATATTACTTAATCAAACGTAAAAGAAAATAATAACAATAATAATCGAATCAAAGAAAGGAAAAACATTTTTCTTTTTTATTTTAATATATAACAATATTTCTTTCAACTTTATATCTTCACTTTTATTTTATTGGATCTTTTATTTGGTTAGCTTTGGTTCTGGGAATTAATAAAACGAAACTTTATATTGGAAATTCGAAAAACGACAATTTTCTTTTTAATATTAATTTTTAAGGTTTTTCTTTCTACTTTTCTGCTTTCACAACTTTTGTGGATTGTTTTTACTTTTAGAAGGTGACACGCTTGTCGAAGTTTTTATTTTTTGAAAAATGGAAAACATACAATGGTTTTCTTGGTTTAATTTAACTGTTTGTAGAAGCTTTTTTACGAGCGTGTAGTTACTGTACTTTCTGTTGGTTGGTTTGTTTAAAAACATGTTTGCAGATTTTGAGCCAACGCCGAACAAATATTTTGCTAATTCCGATTCCCTCGTTTCTTTGTATTTAGTGACCTGTGGTAATTTTTGCTTCTGAGCTGAATATCAGATTATTCCTTAGTTTGCATTGGGTTCTATTATCATGCGACTTAACGAGACATCTATGAGTTTCATGTATAAGGAAAGAAAATAAAAAAATTATTACACTCTAAGTAGATAAATTTACGACGTAATAGCACTCTATCATAAACTAAGTTAAAGTTTTGGCTTAAAGGTAATACATTTTGAATTTTATTTTTTGTTTTCGATAGCACCTGTATCTGTTATTGTCTTTTTAATCCAATAAAATTTAGAAAAAATAAATTGTCTTTCAATTCGCTAAAGAAAAAACTTCATAAAATTGCTATTAGGGCTTGTGGAATTTAAGGATTTTGATCTCAATTGATTTATTTCTTCTGTCAGTTTAAAATTGAGTAATTTATCAAACTATAAATTTTATAAACACTTTACTTCTGGGTGAAGGTTAATACATTTTCACCCCATACAATAATTTTGGATGTTCGGTAAAATTTATGTATAAACAAACATTGACATTCGTTTAAAAAGTTTCAAATTTTTCGACAGTTCCAAACGTTTCAATTATTTAAAACGTTTCAAATTATTTAAATATCCAAATTTTTCAAATGTTTGATATTGTTTCGTGTTTTAGGCTTCGGTACTTTGAAAAAGTAAAAACGGTACCCTATTGGTGAGACTTCGGTGTTAGTCCGAATTTGTACATAATCAATTTACTCGCAAACTATAAGTGAAAGCAACTTGAAATTTTCTAGTTATTCAATGTGTTTTCCCACACCTGATTATAACAAAAAAAATTCAAACATTTTTTTTATCTATATTTTATGGACATAGATAAGGAGATAGTAAAACACACGTTTTTTTAAGGATTCGAGTTTGGTCTAGAAAAATCGAAAAAAATGGAGGTATTTCAAAAAAAATTTCATTCAATTTTCGACTGCTTAGTTTTGAGTTATTACCTATATGGTGGACGTATCCGGTGAGCTGCCTTGATGTGATGTCCACTTGATTTCTATTTTATATATGATCGAAAGAGAGTCTTTATGCTGGGGGAATCCCATGCTAAACCCGTAGACTAAGGCCTACAGGGCAGACTTTCTTTTGGTAAAAGGTATAAACTAATCTTTAAACTTTAAGATAAGTTTATTGATTGATTTTTGATTGCAATTTTTTATTTAATTTATAGTACGATTGGTATATAATTTCTCCACTATATTCTATAAAAATCCCCTCCGGGATTTATATTTATTTTAATAAACTAATCGATCACCCAATTGACGATCGATCTATTATATACAGGTAACATCGGTCAATCACATATGAAATAAATATATTATCTTATTCAGCGGAAATTATATTTATTTCAATAAATTTAATATTAATTCATTTTTGTAATATCATCAAATTTAATATAATTTTATATAAGTTAAATTTCGTCATTTAAAAATACATTGTGAGAATTTAGAAATCTGAGCTAAGTTTAATATACTTAATTTGTTCTATATAATATGTTATTTGTTTTGGTTGATGACTTGCTTAATTATTTACGTTAATTTAATTGGAAGAATAACATATGCATTGTCTGTTAATTAGATTAGTCATACATATGTTACACCAAAAACGAGTGTTTTTTTTGTCCCCCCATAACTTCAAACATTACAAAAGAAAAAATTTAAAAAAATTCGTGGGTGTAGGGATTTCACTAAATCGAAACTTAATTTTTTTTTCGGTTGTTATAATTGAAATGTTCATTAGGGGGGGTTTAAAATAGAAATTTTGAAAAAAAACTATTTTTGATCATGGCATGTTGGGTGTCATTTGAAAGGTGATTTTTTTTGTAGTGCAGAAGAGTTTTTTTTGTAATTTTCGAAAGCATAGTTTTCGATTTATTTTCAAAAATGCAAAAAATTTTTTGTCCCCACACTTATCTACAAACAATACAAAAGAAAAAATTTAAAAAAACTCTCGGGTGTAGGGGTTTTGCTAAATCGTTACTAAAATTTTTTTTCTAGTTATAATTTCAAATAAACGTGAAACTATACTAACAAAAACTGTTTTTTTCTCAAATATTATATACACGGAACCCTCAGCGAGCGAATTATATTCGCACATGCCTGACTTTTTATCTTTTTGTACTCCCAATTTCGTACTCCCCAACCTAACCATAAAGTACCCAAAAGTGTTTGAGTATGCCAAATAAGCAAGCAGTTCCTCTGCCGAAAAATGGTCCTGTAGTTCTGCACTTCTTTTTAAGCGATCTTATAGTTCAATTTTTCAATTTAAATTCACTGTTATATTTACATATACGTATATATCACCTCTGCATATTATTGTGGTCGTTTTTCCGGCACAGCCTGTATTGTTGGTGCTTCCTCTTTAAGTGCAACTATTAATACAGAAAGACAGTTTTCAGGATGACCAACATTCTGATCAACCACTGTCTCGAATAAGAACTTCCGAATATTTGCTACAATTGTTGTAACACATGTGAAGTAATATTTTTCAAAGAGTCTGAATAATGAATATTTCATATTTAGTGTGCTAAACATATCTAACTAATTAGAAAAAAAACTTTAGCCGTTGCGTTTGTTGTAACCGTTTTTGGTAATCACCAACTTTCGATAAAACTTTGTGCTCAAAATCTTGAATTTGACTTTGAATCTTCTAGACCTTTCCATTACTTGGCTATGACTAATTTGTTTAACTTTATCATGATTTCAAACTGATTGTTGAATGATTGTAACACTCATTTTTCCTTTGTGTTGTTAATGCTGATTTATTATTTTACCTGGCTTATTTCGTTTCCGTTTGTAACCATTTTAATGCGTACAGCTTCGAATATTTTATTCATATTCAAATTCATCTCCTGCATAATAACCATTACCTTGTTACATCAAAGTCATTAGGCTGTAACAAATTTAATGTTTTAGCAACAAAACTTTTCTTTTTCTCAACTGCAACTGAATCACTATTTATTGTGACTCTTCCAAAGGTGGTAACTTACCAATTCTATTTCATTGGTTTACATAGTTTCTCGATAGCCGTACCATAATATTCAATTTTGTTTCCGTTTGTTGACAATCTACGTTGTAACACCACGCGTTTTATGTAGTCTATCTTAGTCATTTTTGGTCGCATTTAGTGTAAATTTACACGTAGGAGCCCTGTTATATCCAATTTTAGTCATAAATTCTTAGTCTGACATTTCTATGATTAAAAGTCTTTTATTTGTATCTAAAAAGACTTAATGACTTATGACTTTTAAGTCTAGGATCCTCTGAAACAATATGAGTTTTTCTTGGATTAATATTTTGCAAGACTAATTTGAAAACTAAGATATAACAAGGATGTCACTAGAGTAGAACTGACAGGGTAAAAGGAAAGTAGGAAGACAACCAAAAATGTGGAAGAAAAAGGTGCTAGCTGAAGCAAAATATTTCGGCAAGACATGGAGAGCCCCAACAAAGTTAGATGGTCCAGTCTAATATACGTCCTATGCTCCGAAAATTGGAGATTAAGGAAGAAAATCGCAGTCTAATATAAATTACAACTTTACATTATCGCAGTCCAATTTAAAACTAATTTTACTCTGCAAAAGGAATTTCTTATACATAATTTTTCTGTATTTCTCAAATATTCTAGGTACACCATTCTCTACTACGTCATTATTTTGGACATATTTTATTAAATGTTATTTTTGATATTATTATTTTATTTTTTGCTATGATTTTAATGGAAACGATGTAACATTGATTTTAGTTTTGAACTGCTGTATGGGGAAAATTAAGGTCGAATAGAGGTTTGTTTTATTATATTTCATTGTGATTATGTAGACTTGTAACAATATGTTCATAAATCTCAAATGTTTCTAATGATTTAAATGTTTCAAATGTTTCAAACGTTTCAAATGTTTCAAATGTTTCAAATATTTCAAATGTTTCAAATGTTTCGAATGTTTCAAATATTTGAAATGTTTCAAATGTTTCAAAGGTTTCAAATATTTCAAATACTTCAAATGTTTTAAATATTTCAAATGTTTCAAATACTTCAAATGTTTTAAATATTTCAAATGTTTCAAATGTTTCAAATGTTTCAAATTTTTCAAATGTTTCAAATGGTTCAAATATTTCAAAATTTTCAAATGTTTTAAATGTTTCAAATTATTCAAATATTATAGTGAATTTTTCGGAACTTTTCTGTAACACGTTTCGTTTTACGATTGTTGTCAAAAAAAGTAATTGCAACTTTTTAGTAAATTATGAAATAATAATGTCGTAAGAAAATCATAAAGCAATTTTCTAATAATTCCTCAATATTTTTTAATACATCTACATCAATACATCTTCTTTATTCTTAAGTAAATCAATTTTTTACTTAACAAATAACAGATTAAAAAAATAATGTAAAATTCAAATAAATAAAATCAAAGTAATTTACGGATTACAAATTAATTTTCAAAATTGGTTTTTGATGTTTTGCTTGCACAATAAGTTCTTTGAATTTTATAACATTTAATCGAAAGAAGTTATTCAAACAGCAAATTTATTTTGTTTTTTTTTTTTTCTATTTTAAATTAAAAAAAAATAACAAAAAACTAAATTAACTAAAATATTGAAACAAGAAAGTGTAACGTAATGAAAAAAAAAATTTGAAAAGAAATTGTCCTTTAAGGAAAAATAAAATTATATTAAAATTAAAATTATTCGGAAAATGTTCATTTTTTCTCCTTACGTTTTTAACTGGATGAAAATCAAATGTCGGGTAGTGGGTGAGATAAAAAAAACTTAGTTCTTAAGAACTTATATTGTAATTTTTTTGATTAGAAGTATTAAAACTGTTTGATATAACTAGTTAATACTTCTGATATTACAATTTTACTTTTCAATATCCTTTCAAAACGACATTTGATTTACAATTCTGTAAATTATTTTAAATCAATTTTTTTCTTGAATATACATATTAAGGGTGTTAAAATTAAATGGTGTGGTGTGGCTTTTTCATTTTCTTATATTTTCTTAAGACACTTCTTGTTCGGACAAATTTTTTTTATTTATTCATTTTCTTTAAGTTTTTTTTTTTCATCTTAAAAGTTAACTTTCTTTTTATTTTAATTTTTTTATTTCGTTATTTTACGGATTGTACTTGTTTTTTGTCTCCTTTACAACATTTATTAATATTTGCGTTTTTTTTTGGGGGGTAATATTGTCTTATGTTATATAACATATAACTAGGGTGAGATATTTAAATACACAAAGTTTATATAAGCGCGTAATTCTTATCAGGCACAAAATTGAGAAAAAGAAAAGTGAAAATAAAATGAGATTAGATTTAAAAATGTAAAAAAATAAACCAAGAAATAAAAGAAGGAAACTTTAATAGATAACAGCAATGTAAAGAAAATTAAAAGTTGAATGAAAATTTAGATTTTGGATTTTTTTTTTATTGGTTTTAATTGTATATATCAAATGAAATATTTTAATTTTATCAGATTAAAATTTGATTACAATAGGCATGTGATTGTGAGGTTATATAAATTTGGTTAAGACAAAATAAAAATACAGCAACTAATTTCGATAACCAGAACCTTTTGTTTAACTGTTTCATGTGCAGGTTTTAATTACATATATTGATGACAAAACTATAACAAAAAAGAGTTGCTTAATTTATATATCCACTGGATTGGATGTGACCCATTTGTGTCATATCTCGTTGCCAAAAAAATAATCTAGCAATCAGGTAACAAAATTCAATGCTACTTGCATAGAAACAGCTTAAAATTAAGATGCTCAAAATTTGTTCCACGACGGCAGGCCACTCGAAATGAAAACCCGGAAGCTGGACATACTTAGTAACAATTCTGTTATTCAATAATTCTTTCAAAACTCTATAGAATCCTGTTTAACCCATTTCGATCCTCTGTTCGTTTCATCGAACAGTGAAATTCCTTTTTTTCTAAAAATTGTTTACCTTTGATAGTAATAGTTATGCATGGTGCCCTTAGTACGATAAGGTTCCTTGATGTGTTGTGTAATCGACAAAGAAATTGTATGGTGGCCCAAGCCCCCCTTCCCACCACCCCTCCTATTCCAAAAAACCCTTGTTTTTAGACATATTTTTGAATAATTATACAAAATACTAAACGAATAAAAATCAAAAAACTAATGATGACAAATTTGTGCCAATGGATGATATTACTCATATAAATAGTTTTCATATTTATTGGAAACATTTGGGTGCTTCCAGATGTACGTTAAGTGTTCGTTTCATCGAACACTGGCACGAACCCTATAATTTTGTACTAAAATTGGATTTCATAGTTTTTCTGACATTTTGGTTATTTGTTGGCACTTTTTTGAAAAGACCAGACGCATTTTAATTTCTATGATATTACTTTGTTAAAATTTATTTATTTATTTATTAATATCAAAAACATCCAACTGAGCATAAGCTCATACAAGGAATTTCCACAATTTTATTCGTTTAAAATAATTTAAAATTTAATTTTAAGTATACAATAACTGCAATAAAAATTATTTAAGCACGGCTATAACTTATACAACAAAAAAGGGTTATAAGGACACGTATTATACATTACATTTGTTATAACGTTCATTCTTTACATCGAATGTTTATTATTTGTATCTAATATGTAGTTATAATGCCGCGTCGAAAGCTATTGACAATGCGTGAATTGAGGAAAATTATTGAAAATTGGAGTGACGGAGATGAAGAAGTTGATAATAATTCTGTAACTATATCTATCTTCCGCATAATCGTGTTGATGGTATAAGCGATGAAGAAGATATTAATGATAATTTTATATTATTGAGTCCTGATGTTAACATTCATATTTTCGGCGATGTGGTCAGATGTGTTTAAGTTGAAACTTCAAGAAATATTGTTGAAGAACCCCAACCTGACAATCTAATCATTAAGAACAACGACAAAAGAAAGTGATCATAAATTATTAACTTCTTTTAGTAAACCGAAATGGTCAAGAAATCAAAAATAATTTCAGTATAATATAGCACCTAGCTCTGCACCCTTAGCTGATATGAGAAACGAGCTTTGTGGAAAATTGAAGCATTTATAACGAAAGATTACACATAACGTGGAGTTTTCTACAAATCACGAGGTTTGAAATATGTAATTACACATTTCAAAAGCTATCATTTGCTAAGTTGCTGGCTGAGAAAAGAAGAGCCATTGACTGCTATGAATCTCTGCACTTAATTTTTCCATGGTCAATGCATGGAAGTTGCACTGTCTTATCGCAAAATATAAAACATCAAATTGATTCAAATTGATTTCAAGGTAGTGGTCACAGAAAGTCTTTTATTGACAAACGAGAATATGGAGAATATAAATGGATAACCACGAGTTTGAGACACCGCGTCATTTACCAGAGGTTTCTGGAGATCACATTATTGTGTGTCAACTAGAAAATAAGCCTCGTAGGTGTCAACTAAAAAGGTGTGGCAAACCCACAATTTTCATTTGCCGAAAATGCAATAAGCATTTTTTTTAAAATAAAGTTGGGCAATGGGCATGTTTAGTGTTAATTATAATAAATTATAAATTAACGTCTCTGAATATCCGAGGATACCATGCCTACTACGGATTAGGATTTTGTATAAAAAAATTGAGTTTCTTTAAGAAACTTATGAATGCTTACTTTAAATCTTTGAGGATTAAAGTTATCGAGCGAAACCCACGAAGGTAAGGCATTCCAGAGATGAGGGACTATGTTGTAAAAGTCACGCTGAAAAGCAATAGTTTTGCACCTTTTTATGTAAACCGTAAAAGCATGCTCCACAGTATTGATTCGCGAGATGCGAACGCTAGAAGTTTGCTAGTTCAGGTAAATTTGATTTAATCTCAGAGGAAGTTCGTTCATCCATAATGTATTTGTAGAAAACTGTCAAATCAGCAACATTTCGTCTGGGCGGTAAGAAATTATGTTCATTAGTTAGAGAATATAATGTTGATTATTTTAAAAAATGTCATTGTATCTAAATTTAATCTAAACTATCATTAAATTTAAAAAAAAAAAATTTTTTTGGTATATAATTACATATCTAGACTCAGCGCCAGCGTTCGATGAAACGAACAGTAAACTTTTCCATTTTCCGGAAAAACGGTAAAAGATTATTTGTTTTCTTTCTCAGATTTGAGCTTATAAGCATCAAATTACTATAAAAAAATATTTGGTTTTATCCTGGAAAATAGTTTCTGCAACTCGGTTTGAAATGGGTTAAAGTAAACAATACCACTGTTTGCATATTGGGTTATTACTTAGCTATAAGTTTGTTAGCTATTAACATATAAAATTAAATACATATAAAAACTATAACGCCTAATATCAGCTGCGAGCTTTAAAAAGCAAGAATATATTATTCAAAAAGCTCCTTAAATTTTTTCTTCTCCATATTATTGTAGAATATATTTTCTAAAAATTTATTATTATTCCTTTCCTAAAATCAACGTCAGTATCAGAATTTTATTTCATATATATTTTTTTTTAAGTTTAATATTTTAGTACAGAAAATATGGAGGGGCTGAAATCTCATAGCTCTGAGATATCAAGACTTCGGTCTGGGTTAAGGATTTTGATATAGTTTTCGGCAAAAAACTTTTATGAGGACTTGGTTTTTAGTTTTGGGCAGCGATGTATATCAAACATAACTCTTTGTTAAAGTGCAAGTATTTTTTATCTCCGTTTAAAAATTTATTACAAAACTAACACGAAACATCAATACGTTGCCGGAAAATTATAATCAAAATTCCAAAAATATTGTTAAAAACTAAATAAAATCAAACTTTTTTCAAAATTCCAAAAATATTCCAAAAATTAGAATAAAATCAAATATTTAAACTTTTTCTAAATTCCGATAATATTCCAAAAATTCTTAAAAATTTAAACTTTTTCCGAAATTCTAAAAATATTGCGAAAATTATTACAAAATGAAAATCAAAAATTGAAATTTTTTTTTGACAAACTTATAATGCCATAATTCTCTATAATAATAATAAAATTTCATTTCAAACAAACAATTAATTTTATTTTTTTTCCAGAAAATAAAATAAAAACATAAATAAAAATCTTTCTTTTGTTGACACACTTGACAACATTTTTTTGACAAACTTATAATTCAATAATCTAGTTTTTGATCTCACATACCAATCCCTACCATCAAGATTTCTCCAAATTTAATGTTCCTACTCGTAATCACTTAAAATGAACGTTTTTTAAGCCAAAAATTTGAAAATTTGGTTGTTTTGACACATATAATGATTTTTTGACACACTTCGGTACAGTTATCAAACACAGCGTCCTTTTGGACCTGTCCCTTGAGTATACCTATTTTTAGAAATAAAAATTTTGAAATCCCTGCAGCGGTTTTCCCTGCAGCATAGCCCCATAGGTAATGACGGCGGCCGGCCGGCCGGCAGACAGACATACATTTTTTTTTGCTTTTTTAGGGTAGGTCCTAAAACGTCGAGAAATGCCAAAAAAGTGGGGGAAAAAATTTTACTTTGAGCTCATGAATGTAATACTTAGGTCTTTCAGCCCAAAGTAATTTATTTCAAAAACTAGTTACTATTCGCTTTATTAGACCAAACATAATATTAAACCCATGGTGTTAACATCATAAGAGGTACATTGAAAGGATTTCCAGCTTCCATCTGCCATTTTTTATCTAAATACATATAACAATATTTTTTAAATGCGTCTAACATAGATGATAGCAAATTAATATAAATAATTAATTGTGCCTCACAGTGCGAGTACTGACGAGCAATATAAATCTAACTATTTTCTGGTGCCACACATCGATTGATAAGGCTCACTTTAATATAATTAATACGTTACGCTGCAAAAAGCGATTGATGGCAAACAATATAATATAATTATTACGTTGCGTCTCATAGGGCGCTAACAGACGAATAGTATAATCTAATTATTATGTTGCGCCTCGCAGCGCGATTTCTTACGACTAAATTAATACAATAATTAAGCTTTACTTCAAATCATAAAAGACAACGAACAATATACAGGCAGCACAGGGCAATTGATGCTAACAAATTTAATAATTTTTATTTTGCGCTTAACCTGTTGATTGATGACAACTTGTATTATAATTCAATCTGAATTATATCTGAAGCACTTGTCTCAACACTCTCCTCTGTGGAATAATGCATTTTTATAAAAATGTCTATTGACAGTGTATTTCTTTGTAAATTTTATTTTATATTTGTAAATTTTTTTTATTCCAAATTTCGTATAAAAAATTTTCATCAGAAAATACAACTTCAAAAAATACCTTAATTAATGAATATTACTAGCAAAACTAAACTCCTTATCCCGAAATGCCTTTCATGCACTCTGTAATGAAAAATGTGCATTCCTTATAGTAGAATCACTATCATGAACATTTGAGAAATTGCGTGCCGTGAAATTTTTAAATTCCGACTAGTTTTAGTCTGTGAATTCCAATATGACTTTCTTCAGCATAGTTTCAGTTCAGCGGATTCAAATTAATAAAGAATAGGTACTCTGACGACTCCAAAAGTCGAAGGAAACAAGACCATCACACTGTACTTTAACTATTACTACATTTAAAAATTAAAATATTTCACTCACTCTATTATTGGCCATTGATACAACTCTTGATTCCTCCTTGATTTAGCCAATTATAATGAATTAATTGTAAATTAACATAATATAGCACCCAGTCTTTGCGTTAATGGTCCCGGTGATAGTTTTATATGAATCACAATACGATACAATAATCGAAAGTTACACCAATGGAATATAAATAATAGTGCAACACAATAACAAAAAGTGGCACTAACGGTGTCGGCGATTATTGAACAATAATCAAATCAATGAATCGTTGCACCTAAAGAAGTTATTATTGAATGACTTAGTTAGATTATTTATTGTTGCACCAACAGTAGGTATTAGTGGAATATATTATCCAACGTATAAAATTAATTGATCGATCACATAAAATTGTCCATTAAAACTGTATCAGTTCATTTCCAATTTCATATCATTCAATAAAACAATTAAATAAAAACATCAAAATCGAATAAAATTCATAACCAGAAGAGAATTAATCAACGACTAATATAAAAAAAGCTCAGTTTTTTAATAAACATTATATTAGTTCATACAGTTTTTCGGTTATAGCGTAGAACACCTTAAACCAGTGTTTACAAAATTTATTTTATTCGAGCACTCATTTCATCTCCTCAAAATAGTATTCATAAATTAAAATGTTTTTATTCGCCTATATATTAAAGTGTTACTTTATTACTGTGATTTGCGGCTTTAAAGTATCACTTTTCAGCTATTTATTTTGTCGTCATAGCTACGTCCAAAAAAGTAAAAAGCATTTGTATTTGTTTAAATTCTATGAAAAATAAATTTTTTTATCAAAGCAACCCGCAAATTCAAAATTTCATTATCCAATTAAAATAGTTGTTATCATTTGTTGTCATAGAATTTGGAAAAAATAATAAATATTTTTTCAAAGGTTACTTGTTCCACATATTTTGATTTTAAAATTTATGAAAATTTGTAATTGTAATTCAGAATAAACAACTTTTCTTAAAATATTTTGCTTGCGGCGAATAAAAAATAGTATATGATGCACGGACGTAAGCTATTTTGGACTTAATGTGGGTGCAAATCTCGGCTAGCGCCTCGATTTGCAAACTCCACATCCGTCCAAAATCTTTAGCTTTACGTCCTAGCATCATAATGTACTATTATAACTTCAATATCGTTCTTCCTCGAAGAGCAAAAGTTTTAGTTTATCGATTTCACTCCTTTGTATTTTTTATTTTATTTATTTTCTTTTTCTTTCACTCTTTTCTTTTTATTTCAAGAATTAAAACACCATTTGTTAATGATGTATAGAGACATTTTGTGCTTGTTTTCTCAAAATAAGCTTTCCTAAAATTATAATGAGTTTAATTTTTAATTTTGTTTTGTTTAAAATTGCGGTAAGGTTCTGTAATGTGAAAATTCTTCAGCATATTTTAAGTTTCAGAAAATGCAATTATAGACTCTAATTTTATTGTCATAGTTCAGCATTGTTAGCGATAGTTCAATACCTTACCTTAAAATTATATCACCTTAAAATTATATTTTATTCATATCATCTCTCTTATCACATCACTTTTTTTGGATAAAAATATTTCTTTTTTGTATTTATTCATTCAATTCATTCAAAATGTTGATTTAACAAAATAATACAAATAACGAATAAAATGTTGTTTCCATTTTGCAAACTATATAGTAAAATATGATTATTATTTCTGTTTTTTATGTTCTTTGTATTTTTTATGTTATTTTGCTTGTTTCTGAACAAAATAGCAATTTTGTGATAAAAGAGATTTTTTTTGTTGTAAATTATTTTGACATTCAACCTTGTCTACTTTTTGTTTGTTGTTTTTATAACATATCGTTGACCTTTTTTTGTGAACAACGTGTGATGCAGAATTGTTTTGCTCTTTTAACCCGTTAGTTTTATTCAATTTAAAATAATAATAAGTTTTAGCGTAGATCATTGAACTCTGTTCATATTGCTTGTTTTTTCCAATTTTTTTGTGGATTTTTTGTTGTAATGTATCAACCTTAAGACGACATCTTAAAGAGAAAGCATACGTCTTTTTATGAAAGACCACACATTTGTAAAGACTACTTCCAGAATCGATGGTTCTCCAATATCGTGTTTATATAAAGTGTTTCCTACAATTTTCATTTTCAACTTCTGGAAAGATATTCATTTGTGTAGCCACAAGTCTCTTGAGTTTTTCCAAAATGGCGTGGTCGCACGTTATTTTGGAAAAAAATAATAAACAAAGGTTGCGTGCGCTGCCTTTAGCTGGATGTGCTACTCAGAAAAAATTCCATATTACTAATGCAAAAAACTTGGCACGATTTTTAAAGGAGAATTCTGACCCGTTATTTAAAAAAAATGAAAAACAAAGGTTGTGTGAGGTGTAGTGTGTCTGCCAAAGGATTTGAACTCATTGGCATGGTTAAAGTTACGAGTTTGAATCCCCAAACGGTAACAGTTAAAAAGAGCAAAACAGAGTTTTTTCAATTTAATTAATTAATTTATTTATTTATTTTTTTCAATTTAATTAATTGATCATTATAAGACAAAAACCCTCAGAAAATATGTATATGGGTAGTTCTACACACGAAGGAAGAAAATGGAACTAATTACGGCACGACATGTTTTTTGCGTATAAGTTCTGGCAACTAGTTTTAGTTAAAGTTGATGATGTTCTTTCAACGTTTCTGAATGTGGCCAGTCAAAAAAAATAAAAAAAAAACAAAAAAAAAAAAAAACACAAAAATACAAGAGTCGAAATTAAAAATATCCTTCTTAATCCTAAATTAACTCAAAATTGTCTCAATATTATCTCAAAATACGAAATAAACATTTAACTAAGTCTGCCCGCATTTAAATCTTCCAGGGGACTGAGAACAGGGGACTGATAATTTATCAGTATTTCGCTTAAAAATGACAAAATTACGTCTAAAACAAAAAAATAAACGGATTCTATACCAAGGCAATTCATATTCACGACGTATAAAATTACAAAATTACCTGTAATTAAAATATTTTTTACGAAAATGCTTGCCAGGGGACTGATAATTTGACTGAACAACACACGATCTTGCTACTAATGATGACTGTTTTGAATGATAAAACCTCGGACTAAGTAAAACACTTGCAATATTATATTTATTGAACTTTAATTAATTCCTGTGACGAGCGATAACTTGATAGAAATATGAATTTCCAATATTTTCAATGTGTTTTGATTGGGCAGGAGAATAATAACAAATTGGTGGGACAAACTTTAATAGGATACATCTAATATGAAATATAGAGTAATGTTATGATTATTTACACAAAATTATTACTACAGAGTAAATTTGTCTCTACACACTTAGAATCATTGATTATTTAGTTTACCAGCTTTGAATTTCAAGGTGGGACACGCCAGGGGACTGATAATTTGACGTTTTGAATATTTTTTTTTCTAAGACGTATATTTCGAAACGGGTTTATTTTGGGTGACCAGCTAGACATAGTTAAGGTTTACAAATTTCATGTGAAAATAAAATTTTTTTTTTCATATTAATATACGAAATAAGCAGAGCCGTCCAAAATTCCTATGTTTGTAGAACTACCGATATATGTAAATAAAAATATAAAAATAGAATCAAAATAGTAAAAATAAAAGTAAGATTAACTTAAGGTTTTGATTGTAGGAGAGACGAACTGATATCCAAATGATTGTTCAACATCTGTCTGACAGCACTCTTCACCCACTGATCAAACCAATAACCAATTATTCTATTCGAGCGAATTCACTTTATTGAAATGTGGCACAGATTCACAACCATTGTGTGATGTGATATCATGAACTAAGATTGACGTTACATTTGGTTCTGGTTCACTAAATTATTTTCTCGTAGTCCACAATTTTCGTTAAAACCTTGTTTCACAGCAGCTGAAAATAATGCAACTACTTTATAACCCAAAACCCAAAATTTCCTCTTATAAAAATGTATGACATCGATAAACCGGAATAATCAAAAATTAATTTCCCTAAACTATTTTTATTGTTTATTTTCCTTCTTATATTATCTGAGTTATTAATACAGAAAATATTTAATGAAATTAATATTTCATAAGATTCATAAACGCATCGAAACTAGATTATATGAATTTTAATATTTTATTTTTCAAAATTTATTAAATAAATTTATCAAATTTTATTTCATCTGTTTAACCAAATCATTTCTAATTTTAATTTATATGTAAAAGTTATTGATTTCACCACTTACGGCCAAACTTTTGTTTTTATTTTAATAATCAAAATAAATAAATAATATATGTAAATAAAAAAGACAAGATTTCCCAACACTTCATCTATTTGCTCTCAAATCTTATTTTAATAATTCGTTTTTTTTAAATATTTTAATTAAGTTAACACAATTGACCAAAATACTTTTTAATTTAAAATCGTTGCACAGAATGTCTTTTTTTTCTAAAAAAAAAACTTTCTATTTATCTCTGTCGTTGTGGCTTTCGCATTTTATCGAATACAAAATTTAATCCATACATTGAAAATCTTCAAATCATAACAATAAGGTCCTTCAAAATTAAATCAATTATTATTAACGCGAATACATATAAGTCAAATATTACAAGGAGAAACACCCTATCAAATGATGGTAAGATATGCGCCAAATCATAAACGTTATTTTAATGACCGTTTACATGTTTGACAAACACAAAAAAAAAATATATTTGTTTCACATAGAAAAAAACGAAAAGAAACCAAAAAAATGCGTAAGCACGCATGACCTATAACAATAAGTTAAATGATTTAAGTGAAAAATAACATGTTACGTAGTACGCCAAAATGCGAAACACACAAAAATAGCTAAACAGAGATCTTCTATGAAATTATTCCAGCCATACCTTTGAATTGAAAAAAATCAAATTACTTCCTTACTTCCTTAGATACTTGGACAAAACCTAACCTTTCGAATTGAAAAAAACTCAAATTATTTCTTTTCTTACTTGAGTTTAAGTTGCTCACAAAAATCGTTTATACTTTAATTTAAATTCAAAATTCAAGTCTAGTGCTTTAAATTTCCATACAACTTTTCCATACAGCTACATCACCTTTTGTTACGAAACTGTAGTCCCCGTAAAAATTCAATGAACCAGAAAATTTTCATTGGCATGAATCAACGTTATCAATACAACTTATCGTCTTCTTATTATTTATGAACCCTTGCAATGATTTTGTTTCCATCGACTGCTGTCTCATTTTGATATGTTGTTGATTCATAATTTTTTTTCATTATTATGTAGATGGAAATTTTGTTTTTGAAAGACAATTTAGAGGATTATTTATACTCAAACTGTGGTTTATAATTTGAAATGTAATTTGTTTATTAAATTCTAAACAAATGTTTTGGGGTAATCCAAATATTTTATAAATACATCATATTTTTTTAAGTTTATAACTCAATTCGAAATAAAATAATTAGTAGAATTTAGTCTAGTTAGATACAACTTTTTTTTTTAATTAGCCAAAGATAGTTTTAATTAGTGAATCTTATATATTAATACGCTAAAAAAAAACTATGTACAGCCTAAGGCTTTTTTATTCGAATTTTGATTCATTTCAAATTTTCACTGCTAACTGATATTAGTGTAACTTAGATTTTAAAGATTTTTGGGATTTTTCGGATCATAAATTAAAAATTTATAGACGAATTAAAATGTATTTTTGAATTTAACGGCCTCCCACATACAATATGAAATGGAATTGCCCAAGTATATATTTTTTTCACAAAATCGATAAGCAGGCTACAGACCTTCAATCAATTTGTCAATCAATTCGAAAACGAAAACAAACGAAATAAAATTTAGTGTAAAAATCCCCTAAATTTTATTTCGTTTATTTTCGTTTTCAATTGATTGGCAAATTAATTGAAGGTCTGTAGCCTACCTTAAGAGAATATAAAAAAATCAATATAAAAAAATTAAATTTAGTATTTTATATTTTCTTTTCAAATTTCAATTTAGTTTATCAATTGATTTAGGAGTGGATAGACGTAATATTTTTCTTTGTTTTTTTATTATAGGAGTGGGTAGACGAAATATGTTTCTTTTTTTTTTATTATTATTATTTTTCTTTGATTTTCTTTAATTTAATTATTATGGTGTTAATGGTGAAATGAATGTTGTGAATGACGTATTATTTTTCTTTGTTTTTTTATTATTATTATTTTGCCTTTGATTTTCTTTGATTTAATTATTGTGGTGAAATGAATGTTGTGATGAAGAAATGAATTGCACGTGGTATTTATCATTTTAAAATTCATGTGTTTGTTAAATTTGTCAGATGGAGATAGAATTGATTCGACGTGATAATGGTATGTGTGAGTTTATATTATTTTGCTTTGTTTTTTTATTATTACTAGGAGGGCCCGGCGTGCTTCGCTACGCTTCTAAATAAAGTTTTTGCGTAAACATTTTGCTGACGTAGAAGCAATGATTTCAAAAACTGGTAATGAGAAATGCTAAAATATAATTTTTAATTTTTCTTTTTAGATATATGAATGAAAAATAATCAAAACTCTAGCTGATCAATTCGGATATATGAAAAACTAGCGATCAAATAAGTTAGAGATCAAATAAGCTTACTTGAAAACTTATTTGATCGCTAATTTTTCATATATCCGAACTGATCAGCTAGAGTTCTAATTATTTTTCATTCATATATCTAAAAAGAAAAATTAAAAATTATATGCTAGCATTTCTTATTACCACTTTTTGAAATCATTGCTTCTACGTCAACAAAATGTCTACGCAAAAACTTTATTTATAAGAGTAGCGAGGTACGCCGGGCCCGCCTAGTATAAATAAATCAGTTATTAGAACAATTTTATTTGTTTGTTTCTAAAAAAAAGTCAATCAAAATACATTAATCAATTATTGAAGTGAAACTTCTAATGCGACTTCCAACAATGCTGCGTTGAAAACATTTAACGCTTCTTTTTTTCATATAATTTTATGATATTTAAACAATAACCTGACATCTGACAATATCAGGAGTCTTCCATCAAAAAAACCCATTTGCAACTTATTTTGATAGAAGACTCATTTCCTTATTATTTTAAGTTGAAATATTTTAAACGAGAAAAAAATGCAGTTTTTGCAAGAAATATTGAAAAAATAGAACTCAAACATTTTGTATCTTACTTTAATTATCATAATCCCATTGTAAATGTTATAGATTTGGATATTTCTCCAATCAAAAATTATAATTAAAAGGTGCGATCAATTGTGAATTGTAAGCAATGTTAATAAAGCTTGGCTTATAAAGAATATGAACAGTATGAGTTCACTAATAAATTAATGACTTGTAAAAGGATGTAATATGCTTTTAAATCCACATTACGAAGTTTCACTTCTTCCGCGCGGAGGGAGTCCACGCACAACTTTTTTTTTGGTTGTTTGTTTATTTCCAATTCTCGATCAAATTTATTTTGTTTAACGCTTCGATAGATATATAAATAAATAAAACGTATAAAAAATACAAAGAAATCAAAAATGCAAAGAATTTTCTAAACGGATTCCGTTCAATTTTCGTTCGGTGATAAATTCACTCATATTCTAAGCTCAAACTATGTATAATATATCCACATTCAATGCATACTTATTCTCCAGATTCTAACGCCACATTCTATGTACAAAAAATTCAAGATGGTTATACAAAATCCAAGACGGTGGTTTCTAACTACCCCCCGGCATGTCACGCCACTTGCAAAAATCCTTTGCGCCACTAGAAAAAATCCAAGATGGCGGCCGCGGAGCGAATTTTAAATATGTTATATGAATTTTTCAAAGTGCATATGTTGGATTGCTAAATTAACATAGTTCTTGTAATTCTATACTTTACAAGACGTACGTCTGAGCGATTCTTAAAACATTTTTGTAATTCAAGCTTCCAAAACTTATTGTAATGTTGAATAGCTTGAGCAGATCATTAGCAAACAATTTTTATAGAAATAAATTTATTTTTATCAATACTTTGAGACGGGTTTAATTTAAAAATTTAATTTAAAATTGACCCCTGATTGGTATAGTGGTAAAATATATATGAGTTATCACATGTATGACTAGTATATTTAAGGTTCTTGGAACCGTGTCTTAATAAAAATATATTATATTGTATGACTCGCCCTCATGGAGGGACAGTAGATTTTTTAGATATAGTTGTAAACCAAGCCTGCAAAACTTGTTGCTATATTAATGATGAATGTTTGCGTATTTACAATATAATTTATGTTTTTAAGACTTACAGAATATAATATTTTGTTTGTATATACCTTGACTAGCGTGATCTAAGGTTTAATTTTTATGGTCATCTGTCGTTTGAAAAGATGGTATTCATCATGCATGCATACATAAAATATTCTTATCCAATACCAGGGGGGATAGTAAGAAACAGTCAAAAATATTTTGAAATAGTGCAATTGAATAATGATGCAAACTTCTATGGTTTGTTTATTTCTGTGATTTGTTATGAATTATCAAGTTAACGATAACTACAATATTTCGCCTGAATGATTACGTGTCAATTAAACAATTGAGAGTTTATATTTTTTTTTATTTTTATTATTCGCTTGTGATTGGTCTGACTTCGGGGGTGTTTCGGTTAACAAACACAACCCATTTACTTCGGACACAACACAGCAAACAATTAAAATTAAACTCAAACTTTAAACCAAATTAAAATTACACTCAATCACTCACCGCCAGGTCACACCACTTTCTATGCACACAAATCCAAGATGGCGGATGGATGGTCGCCTGTCGTTTGAAAGATGATATTTATCGTGTATGCAATCAAAACATACAGAAAAATTTCTTATTTTTACAGTTTAAAAAAAGATTCAATTTTCTTATCTCTTCCGGTCACAAAAAAAATAATTAGCAGGAAATAATAAGTCCGAAAAATTTATCTCCACTGCCTGAGGTAGTTAATATCCCATTAGGCCAGACGCATTAATATTTGTTATTAGTATAATTCAAATGTTATTGGTGAAATTGAATGATGTCATTACATTTTCAAAGGTTTCAGAATTTCATTGGTTTAAATTAAAATAACACTAAGGAAAAAAATTTCAGTCTAATTTTGAAATAATTAACTGATATCACAGTAGGCCAACGTTTAATTCATAAAAAACATATAAAGAAATGAAAAATGGCAAACAATTTTCTAAACGAATTCCCCTCGTTCGTTGATAAATTCTCATTATTTTTTGGAAAATTCCTCAAGCAAGTGATATTGATAAAAGCCCTCGGCCTACGCCTCGTGCTTTTATTAATGTACTTGCTTTCGAAATTTTTAGCAAAAAATTATTTCGAATTATCACCGCCCTCGAGAAATTACAACTGTATTTTTTTTGCCTTACTGAATGTAACCGCGTCAATGAGAATTACATACTTCAGAATATGAAAAGAAAAGAAATAATATTAATTAGATAAAAACAATGAATATGGAATTTGAATAACTTAACTTACGTATATTAGCGGGCTGTATTTGATGTCCAGATTCCATGTACAACATATGTAGTTATGTACATATGATTATATGAGCGGTCACAACACTTTGAAAAGAAACACATTGTTGAATTAATTATATAAACGTATATTTATACCATTTTATTTTACCTGTTTTGTTGTTTGTTGATATATATTTTTAAATATTAACTGCATTATCGGCAAGAGGGTTAGCATAAAGCAAAACAGTATTTCTCATTTTGTTAATATTGAGCAAAACAATGTGTTAGTTCATGGTTTTTAAGATCAGTGTCTCTGCTGACGGGGAAAAGAGTTGTGACCGATTATATATAATTCGTAATATTGTGAATTTCAGGCTTCTTTGTCATTTTAGTTTTGTATGATGGTCGTCTACCATCGGGTGATTGTTATTCAGTGTTTTTTTTTTATTATTTATATCAGAATTAATGAAATAAAGTGAAAATTGATTGTATGCAATTAAAATTTTTATAACAACTTCGAAAATAAAGGATGGTGCATTATTGCTGATGGAATTGTTTTTACTCAATACAATTGATCTGATGGTTCTCGTCGTGTGTTAATATAATTCCATGCTGGGCGGACGTGACGTTACAAGTCACTGTGAATCCATATTGGTGGATGGAATGGTTTGCTGTTTTAACTGATAGCAGTATATATGGTCTAAGTATTTTTTGTGGATATTATTTAACTGTGCTAGGCTGTTGTTATTTATATTATATTTTGCTGTCTAATTGATGACATCACATATAATCAAAATTACTTTATTGTTTAATTGATGACAGTACATTTAATCAAAGTTACTTTATTGGATATTGTCTACAACTGTGCTAGGATGATGTCATTATATGTATATATTTTGCGGTTTAATTGATGACATCACATATAATCAAATTTACTTTATTGGATACTGTCTACAACTGTGCTAGGCTGTTGCTATTTATATTATACAATGTGCTGTCTAATTGATGACATCACATATAATCAAAATTACTTTCATGGATAGTGTTTAACGCCGTGCTAGGCCAATGTCGTTATATATGTATTTTTCTGTTTAATTGATGACATCACATTTGGTCAAGTTACTTTTTGGATAGTGGTTAATGCCTTGCTAGGGTGATGTCAATAATATTATATGTCAGTGTTTGCTATTCACCCTGACATCGCATTATTTTTGAATTCAACTATTTTAATCTGACTGTCTATATCAGATTCTGCAGTTTAATTAATGACATTATGTATAGTCAAAATATTAAGTGGATATATTCAAATGCCGTGCTAGACTGATGTTACTAATAATCAATGTCAGATTTTGCTGTCTATTTTATGGATACTGTCTAATATTCTGTTGTACTTGATGACATCATATATAGTCAAATTATTTGTGGATATTGTCGAATGTCGTGCTAGGCTGATGTATTGATAATCAATGTCAGATTTTTGCTATTTTATGGATATTATCTAATGCCATGCGAAGCTGAGGTCATTAATATTACAAAGCATGCTGCAGTCACAATATTAAGTTTTCATCGTTCATCGAAATTTACATACAGTCCACTGCCAATATTGCAGACTGCAACACTGAAGTAAAACTTCTTTAGGTGCGTTATGAGAATTTTGCAACGGAATATACGATACGATACAATTCGATTATGACACACATATAAATGTCAAGTCATTTATTTGTTCATTTGTTATTATATTTTTTATTCACTTATTCAGTCTCGTACTAAATGTTATATGAGTTGGTCATGGTGATCATTGTGGTCATGGTGGCCATGGTGGTCATGGTAGTCATGGTGGTAATAGTGGTCATGGTGGTCATGGTGGTCATGTTGGTCATGGTGGTCACGATGGTCATGGTGGTCATGGTGTTCGTTGTGTCATGATGGTCATGGTGGCCATGGTGGTCAAGATGGTCATGGTGGTCATGGTGGTCATGTTGGTCATGGTGGTCACGATGGTCATGGTGGTCATGGTGTTCATTGTGTCATGGTGGTCATGGTGGTCATGGTGGTCAAGGTGGTCATGGTGGTCATGGTGGCCATGATGGTCATGGTAGTCATGGTGGTCATGGTGGTCATGGTGGTCATGGTGGTCATGGTGGTCATGGTGGTCATGGTGGTCATAGTGGTCATGGTGGTTTTGCTGGTCACGGTGGTAATGGTGGTCACGGTGGTCATGTTGGTCTTGGTGGTTATGGTGATCACGGTGGTCACGGTGGTCATGGTGGACATGGTGGTCATGGTGGTCATGGTGGGCATAGTGGTCATGGTGGTTACGATGGTCATGATGGTCATGGTGGTTATGGTGGTCATGGTGTTCACGGAGGTCATGATTGTCATTATGTTCAAGGTGGTCATGATGGTCATGTTAGTCATGGCGGTCATGGTGGTCAAGGTGTTCACGGTGGTCATGATGGTCAAAGTGGTGTCACAGTAGTCATGGTGATTAGAGTTTGCATCCCGGGCTTTCCCGGGTGGGAAAAAATTGTGTTGATTAAATTTGTTTTGTTAAATAGAAAAATGAGTGCGTGTAATCTTTGCACGCGGTTGAAATAAATTTCTTTGGCTATTGTGGCAGGTATTAATAAAAAGATGAAATATAAAATAAATATGTCATATATATTTAGAGTTGAAATTCTTGATAATATAATTTACAGAATGTGTAATAAAAAGCAATATTTACACAATGTATTACAAAGTCAATTCAATTATTAGCATAATTGAAATATGAAATTAGAGGTTTATGACAAATTTGCTAAATTTATTGAAAAATGCATCAATTGTTGTACCAATTGTTAAATTAAGTGGACATGCATTCATCGTGAAATTTAATTTGTAATACGTTGTAAGACTTTGTAAAACATGTAAATATGGCTTTTATTACACATTGTTGTAAATTATATTATCAATAATGTTAGCAAGAAACTCTAAATTTCAATATGACATATCAATTTTATTTTATATTTAATATTTTTAGTAATACCTGCTGCAGTGGCCAAAGAAGCTTTACTTCAACAGCGTGTAAAGATTACGCACTTCATATTTTTTTATTTGAATTTATCTCAATGAAATTTTCTGGAACATCAATCAATTTGACCAATCACATTTTAATTATACTAGGAATAGTGAGATTAGTAAATAATCAACCTATGTCTCAGTTGATTATCAAGATTATCACATATATTTAATTTGTTCTTACAGAAATATGAATTCATAGAATTATAAATTAATAAAAGTCTTCAAATAGTATTTCTTGACTAATACAATTTTTTTTTCTGAAAAATAATTTTTAAAGGGAAGACTAAAGATATTTTATCTGCCATTTATAATTTTTTTCTGGTTGTTTGTGTATTTTCAATTTTCGATTAAATTAATTTAATTTTGTTTAACGCTAGGTAGATTTATAGTGCCGGGTCCACACCTACAAATATTTGCAACGGACGCGCGCACCGCAAATATTTACGGCGCATTCTACGTAGTGTGGACGTATGCGGCGCACAGAAGGGATTCAAGAATTTTTTTCACATCCAACACATACGATCCGTAGTAGCTTGTCGGTTTTTAGAAAAACATCAAAGAGTTTTGCGGCGCATGCTGTTTCTAGTGTGGACGCTTTCTACAACTTAAAAATTTATTTAGTTCATATTCATAATTATTTATTTGAAATTAATATTATATTTTAATATAAATATCAAAATATACAATTTTAACCAGGAAAGTACAAAAGCCTCGACAAAAACAAACAATTCAGAAAATTAATATAACCTCTTCTCGTTTTTACGAATGGCTTGAGCGAAGTGACGTAAAAATTTACGTACGTGGATAAATATTTGTGTGATAAAATATTTTTGCGGCGAAAATATTTGTGACGCACGCGTTCGCCACAAAAATTTGTAGGTGTGGACCCGGCATAGTATAGACCAGAATAAATAAAAACAATTCACGTATAATGCATAAAACATAAAAATAAATATAAAGAAATCAAAAATTGCAAAAAAATTTCTAAGCGATAAACGATCTCACAATGTTTTGAAAAATTCTTCAAGCAAATTTCATTGATAAAAAATAATACTAAAATTGATCTTTAAGTCTCAAGTTAAGTTCTAAGCTAACAACTCCCATTATCTAACCCGCTAGTTTTTGTTCGAGTTATAAGCAAAGTATGTTGCATCTAAAAGCTTATGTAACAATTATTACTGAATCCATAAAAAAACAATAAAAATCTGAATAGGTGGAACTTTTCAGAAAGTTCAATGTTTTTCATATTAGGATTTGGAAACAATTTCTAAACATTAAAATATATAAAATCAAAAACGCAAGATAATTGGATTATTTCATTCATGAAAAGCCACAAAATATGTGAAATAAAAAACGAACCCACTCAAATATTATGTAAACCTTCTCACATATTTTATTTAAATATTATTCATTCAATAAAAATATTTATCTAATCTTTATTTTATTTCATTTTATTAACACAATACAATTGAAATAAAATAAACGTAAACCGAAATCTTAAAACCAACGCATCATCGCCTTCTCACATAATTTTCCTTTGAAAATCAAAACGAAAATATAATAAATAAAAGGAAAAAAAATGAAAATGAAATAACAGAAAAGTGAAAATTTGTTCAAGTGGAATAAATCATATACAAATAAATAAAAATAAAATCTTAATCAAAAGCCCTTCACAGTTTTTTCCTTTCAAAGCTTTATTGTGTTATGTTGTTGAACGTAAAGTAACGGAAGGGAAATGTTCAAAAACATCAGTGATAGAAATCAAATATGAAGATAAAGAAATATAATTTTTGAATAATGCATTTTCATGTTTTAAAAAATTAATAAGAACTATAAGCTCTACAATAGATCATAGATTTGACACTTCATCTTCAACTTTCAATCAACAACCCATATTGAACAAAATATTTCACATTTTCTGTTTATTTTTCAAGTAAATATTATTAATTGTTGAAACGGAAAATCTGGATTTTTTTCAACATTTCATTTCTTTATGCCATCAATAAAAAAATTGATGAAAAAATTTTGATTGATTTATTGGAAATGAGATTGTTATAATTTGGCTTTGATTGGTCAAAAAAATCAATACATTAACAACTTTTTTGCTGATTATCTTAAGTTAATTACTAGAAACAATGCTTTGGTTCGATGGATTTTTCATATGAAAAAACAAAAGAAATTACACTAACTTGGATACAGATATGTATCAAGTTCGTTATAATGTTTTCTTAAACTTTTTCTAGAATACTAATTAATAATTATTTGTTTTTTTTTCTAGGTAACAGGAAATTTAAAGCTAGATTCATTACAAACAAACAGATAAGTTTATAGAATTTTGTATTCATTACTGTTAGCTATATAATTTTTTTTAATTCCATTTAGTTTTCAATTAACATTCGATTATTTATACTCTCCAAAATTGAAAATTTCAAGAAAAAGGTTAAAACTGAAGAGGATTAAAAATATGAAAAATATCTGAATTAAAAACAAAAAAAATTAAACAAGTTTTCAAAAAATGTACTGACCAAAAGTACCAGTAACAACAGTTTTACATATATTTAAAAACAAGTTTTGATGGTCCTCAATATATTTCCTCGCATATACTCGTAAAAATAAATTATTGTGAAGTCTGTCATCTGCCGGGTATAAGGTGCTAAATATCAAAACTTTTGTAACGCAGAATTATATGAAAAAAAGACTGATATATGAGGAACATATATCGAGGTAGATCATGTTAGAAAAATTCGATTACGATGTGATTGCTCGAGAAGATGATCACTTTTTCATTTAGAGAAAATGGAAAAAAAATATAATGATAATTTTTAGGAATTTTTGTGAGTAATTAAACTCAAGTAAAGAAGGAAATAATTTAAATTTTTACACTTCGAAGGTATGGCTGGATTTTTCTCAGAGAAAAACTTCATTTCCTTACGTATTTCAGATAAATTCGAACCTTCCTCATCAGTGCTATTTTAGAATACATAGAAAAACAAACTATCAATTATGGCATCAAGGCGATAACTATTTCGAAGTTGAAATTTCATCATCACTTATTTATTTACTTAAGTTGAATATCTCTACTGCCATTAGACTCCTTATTATGAAAATGTTTTTACATTATTTTTTGCATTCAATCTCTAGACATTAGACATGTTTCAAATAAATTTTTATTTATTGTAAAAAATTAAATAAATAAAAAGGTATTTTATTTTAAAACATTAGTTTTGTGTGAATTCATAGGATGGGAATATTTTTATTATAGTCAACATCCTATGTTACACATGTACAGTAGGGTGGCTCTTAGTCTGCTCTAGAATTTTTTTTTCATTGTACAGTTTGCGCGACCTCCCCATTTCGTTTCAATACCCATAAAAATATTATTTGTAAAATTTGAAATCAATCGTTCAATTCTAAGGCGTGCCAGCAGCCACTTAAAGTTGAGAGGATTTGTTCTGAGCCTAAAAGAAAAATTTAATTTTTTGTACGGCACCCTACCATTTCGTGTCAATACCCATAAAAATATTATTTGCAAAATTTGAAACCAATTGTTCAATTATAAGCCGTGCCCCGGGCACTTGAAGTTTTAGTGGCAATTTAAGTAGGCGTTCTTACGCCTTAGAATTGAACGATTGATTTCAAATTATAAATTATAAATTATAATATTTTTATGGGTGACACGAAATGGAAGGCAGTCGTACAAAAAATTAAATTTTTTTGTTTAGGCTCAAAACCAAACCTCTGAACTTTAAGTGGCCGGGGGCACCCCTTAGAATTGAACAATTGATTTCAACTTTTGCACATAATATTTTTATGGGTATTGACATGGAATGGGAGGGGGTCGAACAACAATTTAATTTTTTTTTAAGGTTCAGAAACGTTTCTTTCTTTTTTAAAGGTTCAGAACAAAGCATTTTTGGGGATTCTTGTGAGCAATTAAACTCAAGTAAGGAAAAATATGATATTTTTCAATTCCTAGGTAGGTTGTATTTATTCAGAGAAAATAGTTTATTATTTAATTAGGAGCCAAAGTGATACAATTATAGACGAAACACAAATAGTCACTTTGGCTTCAAACTAAATACACTATTTTTTCGGAAAACGTTTAAATTTTTTATATATATGAAATTAATACATAAAAATTTTTATAAATATGATTTTTTATCGTCATATTTACTTCAAAAAAAAAGAAAAACATTTAAATTTGTATAAATAAAATTTTTATCAAAGCAGTCTTAAAATTTTTTTTGGTGGCAATGAATGGGCTATAAAGAAACAAATCTTGGACAGCTGGTGCCAACTCCAATTAACGGTAATGTGTTAGAAGACATTACCGCGAGAACCTGTAATTGTCAAGATATTTGTGTCAAAAGTTCTTTAAATTCCCATATTCGTTACTTATAGTAATATACAGTATATAACACTGTCAAAATAGTATAAACACTGTTCAAGAAAGTAATTATACTTTTTACTCTTTCACACTTTTCAACCCACTTGTATGCATGAACTTGTGCAATACCAAGTGCAAAGTCATCATTTCTTAATAAAATATTTTATTAACTCTGTGTGAAGAACACCTGACACTTCCGAAAATCTCTATTTTTCTATTTTTTATGTTTCTTCTATTTTTTATGGGAAACTAAAGAAATTTATACAATATGAAAAAAATTTGAGAATAAATGATATTTTTTTTTAGTTTTTCTAATCAGTTGGGGCTTGGACAGTTGGAACGAGCGGTTGGTTGTTGTTTTTTTTGGAAAGTGGGACAACAACTTTTTCGAGCAAGCGGCAGGGTAAATAGCGTGCGCGACCAGCTGGTGGACCTTCACGGTACACCAAACCGAACCTCCTACTACAAACCCATTAACAAATTGGCGCCGAAATACAAGACCGGATGAAAAAAACTTAGTTTTTCAATGTTTTTGCTGATAAAGCAATAATTTTTTTGGTCGTTTTTAATCTAAAGCACTATGGAGCAGTGGGTCAGTCAACCTTCATTGCAACCCAGTTAATGATAACAATTCTGAAGTAATAGGGTTTGCGTGATCGGGATCAATCAGTAAAGTGATATATAGCAGCAATTGGACGTGACGACAATGACTTCCCGACCACAGCCCATAAGAGATGACGATTGATGAAAGATTAGCTTGATTGCCATTGCTTAACCTCCCAATTTAGTCCACCGGCTTTTTGTGCAGTTTAGAGAGTAGATTATTTATATGTCGTTCGTGTTCGGAATCGGTTTGCGAAACGATACTGAACAGTCATCGAGGTGCCATGAGAAAGACGGTTTTCATGATTTCTATTAAATTGTATCCTTATTGTAATGCTGCTAAGCCTGATCACAAACCACCCATATCATCTTTTTATCACAGTTGAACGGCTGTATTTGCATCAACTACCAATACTGAGAGCTTGAACTTTGCGATCCCTAGCTGTGGTTTAAACTATAGTTGGACTACTTCCACCAACCGTACGTGCTGCAACCACTCAACCTTTTCAAACAACTCTCGTCTCAAATCAATTCAACTTTGAGACAAGGAGTGATGTCGATCTTCCTCCAAGACAACTTTATTAGAACAATATAAATAATAAATAAATAAAATTATAGATAAAATAATTAAAATATACTTATATACAAATCATTTAAATCAAATAAAGCATAAATAGTTAAATTGCATGGATTAAATCAAACAAATATTAAATTGAATAAAACTAGATTAAATGAAAATATAATTTATTGATAAATAATTCACTGTGCGACAGCCAAAATCCGCTGGGATTCTGACTACCGAGAAAAGTTATATCGGTAGAAAAAAAGTTATACGTGTCCCGGCGTTTCGCTGAGTCACGTCTAGGAATCGAGATATATCGATTTGAAGTTATATATATCATATAGGGGAAATAGTCACGATTTTTTTGACATAACTCGAGAACGACTAGTCCGCTTTTGCTGAAACAAATTTAGAAATTAAGAATTACAATTCCCTTAATCTACTGATATACTATACTGAAAAAGTAACGATAAAATAAAAAAATTAAAATTAAAGTAAATAAAAAATACAAAAAATAAAATAAATAAATAAATAGAATAACTGATAAAGTAAAATAAAAAAAAAGTAAAAATAATAAAATAAAATGTAATAAAAATATAAAAAAATTGAAAAAAAATTTGATAAATAAATAAAATAAATAATAAATAAATAATAAATAAATAATAAATAAATAATAAATAAATAATAAATAAATAATAAATAAATAATAAATAAATAATAAATAAATAATAAATAAATAATAAATAAATAATAAATAATAAATAAATAATAAATAAATAATAAATAAATAATAAATAAATAATAAATAAATAATAAATAAATAAATAATAAATAAATAATAAATAAATAATAAATAAATAATAAATAAATAATAAATAAATAATAAATAAATAATAAATAAATAATAAATAAATAATAAATAAATAATAAATAAATAATAAATAAATAATAAATAAATAATAAATAAATAATAAATAAATAATAAATAAATAATAAATAAATAATAAATAATAATAAATAAATAATAAATAAATAATAAATAAATAATAAATAAATAATTAATAAATAATAAATAAATAATAAATAAATAATAAATAAATAATAAATAATAAATAAATAATAAATAAATATTAAATAAATAATAAATAAATAATAAATAAATAATAAATAATAAATAAATAATAAATAAATAATATATAAATAATAAATAAATAATAAATAAATAATAAATAAATAATAAATAAATAATAAATAAATAATAAATAAATAATAAATAAATAATAAATAAATAATAAATAAATAATAAATAAATAATAAATAAATAATAAATAAATAATAAATAAATAATAAATAAATAATAAATAAATAATAAATAAATAATAAATAAATAATAAATAAATAATAAATAAATAATAAATAAATAGTAAATAAATAATAAATAAATAATAAATAAATAATAAATAAATAAAAAATAAATAATAAATAAATAATAAATAAATAATAAATAAATAATAAATGAATAATAAATAAATAATAAATAAATAATAAATAAATAATAAATAAATAATAAATAAATAATAAATAAATAATAAATAAATAATAAATAAATAATAAATAAATAATAAATAAATAATAAATAAATAATAAATAAATAATAAATAAATAATAAATAAATAATAAATAAATAATAAATAATAAATAAATAATAAATAAATAATAAATAAATAATAAATAATAAATAAATACTAAATAAATAATAAATAAATAATAAATAAATAATAAATAAATAATAAATAAATAATAAATAAATAATAAATAAATAATAAATAAATAATAAATAAATAATAAATAATAAATAAATAATAAATAAATAATAAATAAATAATAAATAAATAAATAATAAATAAATAATAAATAAATAATAAATAAATAATAAATAAATAATAAATAAATAATAAATAAATAATAAATAAATAATAAATAAATAATAAATAAATAATAAATAAATAATAAATAAATAATAAATAAATAATAAATAAATAATAAATAATAAATAAATAATAAATAAATAATAAATAAATAATAAATAAATAAATAATAAATAATAAATAAATAATAAATAAATAATAAATAAATAATAAATAAATAATAAATAAATAATAAATAAATAATAAATAAATAATAAATAAATAGTAAATAAATAATAAATAAATAATAAATAAATAATAAATAAATAATAAATAAATAATAAATAAATAATAAATAAATAATAAATAAATAATAAATGAATAATAAATAAATAATAAATAAATAATAAATAAATAATAAATAAATAGTAAATAAATAATAAATAAATAATAAATAAATAATAAATAAATAATAAATAAATAATAAATAAATAATAAATAAATAATAAATAAATAATAAATGAATAATAAATAAATAATAAATAAATAATAAATAAACAATACAAAATAAGAATAAATATTAAATAATAATAACAAATAATAAATAATAAATAATAATAATAAATAGTAATAATACTAGTGTATTTTTTATCGTTTGTTCCTAGTTTTGATACAGAATAGCTTAAAATATATTAAGAAATTTAGAGATAAGTTAACTTTAAAGTTAAAAGTGTGCTCAACCGAGATAACCAGTTTTAGTAATAGCTTTTGATTTGAAAATGTACTAAATATAATTTTACACAAATATTACACTGATAAACAATTTATATTTTTAGACGCCATGTTTGAAATATTAAAATTAAAAAAAAACCATAAAAAATAAATATTTTTTACAAATGCAATACAGTAAAACTCGTTTATAAAGTACGGTCAAGGGACCGACGTAGGCGTACGTTATACACCATGGTACGTTATATCCAGAAAAATTAAAAAAGCTTAAGCAAATTTACCTGTTATGTTCATTATATCATTGTATTTCATATTAAATTATTTACTACATGTTAATTGATATAAAAGCGATCACAAAAAATAGCAACATACAGTTTAAAAACAATTCATTATCATAAAATAATTATGTTAAAGCTAATCAAACCGATGCTACATAAACATATGTATGTTAATATTTTCTAATAAGAATGTTTGCATATGTGGCTACTCAGATTAAGCTTCGATGGACAATTTTTTTACTGAAAAATAATCAGTAATTTTCTGTTGTTTAAGGCAAAGTTGAATAATATTTTCCACTCTAATTACAATTTGGTCGTCAATTTGCATTTGATCACATCCGGGCTGCAAACCTGATCAGCCAGGGCGTAGCTTACGGATTTAACCCCGCAGTTGTGTAGTTTACTCAAAACTTTCTCACCGACCGATACACTTCAGTATCCATCGATGGCTTTTCTTCTGCGTCTAAATTAATTAACGCTGATTTACCCGTTTTACCAGTTTTGTCACCACTTTATTTTTAATTTATATGAAATGAAAATCATCAGTAACCCAATTAATAATTTTGCAGATGTTAGTACACTGCACAAGTCGTTTGTTTTCCTATCTTGGGAAAATGCATGAATGAATAAAGCCCGCCCGGAAAGACGCTGCTATAAATGTAAATGATAGCCTGGCAAAAGTTTCCAATTGGGGTGACTGAAATATGTTCAATTTTAACTCCCCTAAAACATGGCTATTGATTGTTGCCAGATCAACGACCGAGTTTGTCAAAGATATTTTGATTAGTGTGTGTGACAAACAAATAGACGAATGAGAAAAATTTTATTGGTCGTCAAAATTTCTATCGACTTACTCTAGAATGATCGTATAATGGTGATGGCAAAGAGCGCGCCAAGAAAACTCAGTCCTCAATAGATGTAAAAAATATTTTACTCCTTATTAATTACTCCACATTTGTAAGTCCTACATTCGTCCTTGGACGGAGTATTGTTGTCAAGTTTGGGGTGCTGCATCTGTTTCCATCCTGACTCTTTTGAACTCTGTTCAAAAACGTGCTACACGACTTGTGATTGAAACTTAACTTCAAATCTTAATTCTCTGATCTCGGTGTTTTTTATAAATATCGTCACCAGCAGTGCTCGGATGAAATCGGATCCATCATGCATTCATGCGTCAACCATTTTTTTTACCTTGTTTTACCTGTCAATGGTCAATGGTGTTTTACTGGTCACTCATTGCCATAGTGATAAAATGAAGAGGGATTTCTTTGTCTATACATCGTACAAATGGAATGTTTTGCCCGAATCAAGTCACGAGTGCCTTCGATCCACTAAGGTTTGAAAAAAAGCGTTCTCGACACCTCAGAACGCATATTATTGTGCTAACTAGATCTTACCTATCTATGTGCTTTTGTCACACATATTGTAACTCTTATAACCTAACGCTTTTTATTTAAAAAACAAAATAGAGTGCCATCATCGAGATATATTCCATAACAATAGAGTACATCTGGCAGCACCATAAAGATAACACCTTGGCTAATAATATCTTACTGCTATTGTAAGTGATATGTGATATCTAACGTTAGCTCATATATATGTCAACAGCAGGGACTGGAGTAGGCATTATCGTCACTCCCGTAGACCAAAAATAAAAATTTGTTCGAATTTCTATAAATCATCATACTCAGATTCTATTTAGTATGAGGCGTCTAATAAACTCCCTTTTATCAGTTACTGTCGAAGTATACGATCGTAGTTATCCCAGGTTTTTTGAGACAATAGCTTATGGTAGTTGCTTTAACTTTTTATCACGACTTCGAAATAAAATGAACGACATCTAAAGCCGGGCAATCACATACAACAGAAACAGAAACAGAATTTCATACAAATTTGACAGAAAAAAATTCTGTTTCTGTAAAATTTGTATGAAAGTCTGTTTCTGTTGTAAGTGGCTTCAAGCCTTATGAGTGTTTTCGCTCTATCTTCTAAAGATCAATACACTAGAGTTTACAAAATCCTAAATTTGAACTTTATAGTGTAGACTGTAGAGCAATATTTTTCAGAGGCACATTTTAAGAGCTCATTATATTGATCCATTTTTAACGGCTTCCTTTGTGAAATTTAACACATCTAATTTTTTTACGTTTCAATGAACAAACAAACTGCTTCAATTTCTAACCGATTGCGCACAATCGAAGAAATTTTTCTACAATTCAAACATTACCCTAACTTGAGAAAGACTTCTTTTGGTCGACTTCCGCCAAACATTTTAATTTATTGGCCAAAGTGATCACTTGTATTTTAATTTGATTTGGGGCCGTATCGCACCTTTAGCATTTTCATAAAACATGAATGAAAGCATTAAAGAATTCGAACTGATAAATTAGCAAATATTTTCTCAACACTTACTTGCGAATTAACCCATGAACCACAACAAATTAATGAAAGGAAGCAGAAACATTTCGTAGAAAAATAATAAATATCGTAAAGCACCGAATACTTACGACTTTTAAATTTTTATGTTTATTTTGTATTCCTATTTTCTATTCGTACTTTATAAACTGGGCAAATTACACAGAAAAGTAGTTCACGGGACTAAACGTGCGTACGTTATAACCTTATAAGCCGAGGTACCTTATAAGAAGGATAATTTGTTCGTAAACTTTTTATAGATGTAAGAAAAAAATTTGCTGTACTCTATAGACCAAGTGTACTTTATATATGGTGTACGCTAAAAGCGAGTTTTACTGTATTTTTATAAAACCTTATTTATTGAAAGAACACTGCAACAAATTCATTAAAATCGGTTAATCCGTTCGAGCACAATTTCCCTTTTAACTTTCATCATCTCTAAATTTATTAACAAATTTCGAGCCACCCTGGGTCACAACTAGTAAAAAATAATCAACTAGTGAGAACATACTGAAAATCGGAGATAGTCAGGCTTGGTTTTTTTTATAGGCTAGTTGATTCGATCGTCTATCTATATTGACCCTCCCTCGTTTGTTTGACTTAAAAAAGGCTTAATTAATAGCCTAATAATTAATCATTATTCTAGAAATTAAGTTTAATAAATTAATTTTTTTATTTCAATTCTATTTTGCTATATATATTTATTTTGTTTTAACAATATGTTTTGTCATTAACAAGCACAATAGAACCAAATAAGATTTATTTCTTTTAGGTATTTTAGTTTACGAATCGTATTTTGTTTCATGTTTTTGATACAATAAAATTGATTACTCTTAAAAATATTATATAATTGAGAATGGTTTAAGGTGGGGGCATTATGTTCGTTGAAAACATAAAATTAAAAATTGTGATTTACGAAAGTTTGCATTTCCATTTTTGCTCATAGGTTGAAACAATTAAACGTCTTGTTTGATATATTGCTATAATTTTGCTGTTATTTTATGGTAACTTTTATTGCTTTTTTAATTTAAAAAAAAAAAATTAGAAACAATTAAAAGGATTTGTTCACAGGTATATTAATATATCATATACACAAAACCGTTTTAATTTATTTGACTTGTTTTAATTACAAAATTGGTATTAAATCTACTGTTTTCTTTAATTTATAGTCTTTGTTCTTGTACTAGAAGCACAACGTAGTTTTGATTTAGTTTTTATTGCTTTTTGTTGCTAGTGAGGGTAACCAATTCTAAACAGCAATTGTTTAAAATATTCTACAACACGTTCGTTTATTACAGTTGACTATGAACATCTATTTCCACTACATGTTTCGCTCGTAGATAGATATATTTTTTTCTTCTCCCTGAACTTATAAACAAACTCAATCCCAATCTGTATTTGATTTGATTTACAAAAGAAAGCAAATAAACATTTTTAAGAAATCATAAATTTTTTTTTATCTATTTACGCAACGTCAATTTTGCATCTTTTTTTTGACAAAATGTTTAAAAACTAGATGGAAATTTATGTTGTTTGTTCAACGAAATATTTCGCATTCGTACTTCCTTTCTTTTATGAAAATTCATAATTCAAAAAAAAAATTCAAATCTGTAAAAATATAAATGAATACGTAATAGATGTAGATAAACAATAGGGAGCGGAAAAAGAATTTTGTGATCTGTACATTTTACCCGGCTTAAAAAACTTTTCGTCAATGTTGTCGTAGATGATATTATGTATGCTTAGGTGGAAGAGGACGTAATGGTAATTAGTTACGTCAACATTTGAATTTGGTTTGTTTTTATTTTATAATACACTTCGATCACTTCGCTGTTTTTACATGTTGAGTCTAATTACACAGAAAAAAATTTGAAAAAATTCAGGGTTATAGGAAATGTTGTAAGGAGTGGATGTAACAATAGAGGCCGATTCAACATTTAAAATATTATTTGGATGGGATTGAGTGAGAGTGGAAATTTTGCAAAAAAAATATTTTTGACCTTGACGAGAGGGTAGTCATATGACAGGTGAATTTTTTGCGAATCCAAAACAATGTTTCTTGTCGAAAGCACTGCCACCCCTCCCCCCTTAAATTCCAACATTACAAAAGAAAAATTTTAAAAATTCGCAAATGTAAGAAATGTTGAAAGATCGAATGCAAATTAAAGTGGTCGATTCAATTATAGTGGTCCATTTATTTAAAATGTTATTTTGGGAGGGCTGAGGGGAAATTTTGAAAAGCAATTATTTTTGAAAATGAAAGGTGAATTTTTTTCCAATCCTAAACAATATTTTTTGTAACTTGTCAAGGCACCGTTTTTGATTTATTTCTTAAATTGTGTGTTTTAGAAGAACTATTCTTGTAGAATATAATATACACGGAACCCTCGGAAGAAGATATAAAATATATGTATGCTGTCCTAGCGTTAAATAGTTAATTCGAGCTGAATATTATAGAAAATGATAAAAAACTAAAAAAAATTTTTTCGTTGTTTGTTATGTCCGTAGCCTAGAAGTTTCTTTAAAAAAACAAGGAATTAAAATCAACAAGAAACTAGAAACATAGATTTAGGTTCAATTAGTGATTGTGTATTAGTATAACCGAAATCGATAAGAATTTAATTGATCGGTTCAAAATTAGTACAACTAATGTCTGTATTTAATTAATTGATTTAAGTAGAATAACCGAAACCTTATTAACGGTGTAATAAAAATTTGTAAACCGAACAATATAACAAACTCTATTAATTGTGGCTATGGTGTTCTAAAGATGATACAAGCACTATAGTTCGTGTACTTGATTGATCCGCGGTGCATGACCAGTGACGACCTAACCTGAAAACGGGTTGTGAAATTTAGAGGTGATCCAATTGCACTGATACTTGTAGCGTGTCGCCGAAAAATATCTATCTACATGTACCACTGCTGTCCTCGTGGTATTACGAAACATTCTTATACAATCGTTCCACCTGGTCAACTGTAATTTGAAATTGGTGGCCTTCACCCCATGTACTGGATTGAAACTGATGGTTGAAATCAAATCACTATCAGTTGATGTATATATATAGTCTATTGAGTATTATTATTTTGAATGTATGCGGATCATGGAAGTTCTTCACATCTAATTTACCGATCCTGATGTTTATGTTTATCGGATCACAGTGGAGCATTACGATTTGATTATTGGCTGTTAATGTTGTGAATCAAGTGAATCACGGAAGATCCTAATATATATCTATTACCACTGGATTACTGATGCTGATGATAATTACTAGGTGATTACTGTTGAGTGTCACAATTTGATCACAGAGGACTGTTAGATTGACGCGGTGGATTGAGAACTGGTATCAGTTAAACAATATAATTTCACCATTCATACCTCCGATAATGGACTTCATGATGACCGGCTAACGGGATAACATTGAGTAGGGATCTGGACTAACTATGGGGTGAGTCATATTTTTTTTTTATATATGGGTATGTATGTACGTATGAATGATTTCGGGTGTGTAGGTGCGTGCTCGTATAGTCATGGAAGGGTGGATGTATGTATGTGGTTATACATGCGTGTGCATGTGAGTGTGAGTATGTGGGTCTTCCTGTGATGCCGGTGCGTGTGAATCAATGTCGATACAGCTCTCTTCATTGGTATAACCAGTTGACATAGATCGGAAAGGTCTTATATCAACAAATGAACTACAACAAGCATTATCCAATGGAACGTGGAGTCCATTTATTCCATTTATTATTAGTTGGGTTAAGGATTGGCATGGTTTTCAGCCTAAAAGTTTGTGTGTATTTTTTTGGTATTTTGATTAGTTCCTATTGTATTTTACGATATTATAAACAAAACAAAAGGAACAAAATTATTATTTAAATATTTTTTTTTGAATATATACAACTTAAAAATCGTTCAAATAAATATGTCTTCTTAGATATTTTTCTTGGTTATGTTCTTGTTGTACTATAAGGCACTTGATGAAGACAAAAAGGGAAGGATTTGCATCTTACTAAGGACTGACTTGCCACAGATGAAATTAGTTTATTTACCAATAACACCCACTTTCAGAGGTTTAAGATTTGATTATACAAAAAAACGAAAATCAGAATCCTATATACTACAGTTGGCCATTGATTACAATTAACATAAATAACCAACAACTGTTATATGCGATCAACTGATCGTAATTCCTTGAATAGATGTGAGCAGGTATGACTATCGACGTGTATGGAAGAAGGTATGGGTGTGCATGTGTTTGTGTGTGTGCGAGTATGAGGTGCGAGAGCGCGTGAAGGTGTGATGGAAGGTGGACGTAGTGATCGTGGTTCTGTTCGTTAAGGGGGTCGCCAGAGTCTCAATCGTGCACTTGTTTTCTTTTCTCTCGTATCTTGTATCACGCGTACAATTCTGTATTTGTGTTCTAGCAGCAGGATATCTCTCTCGTCCCCACTTACTGACTAAGTTTGGGGCTTTACTAATCTCGGTAGGTACGCGGCCTGCTATGCCATTTCGTTGACATTCAACGAAGCAGCGCTTCATTACAATGTGAGCAAAAAAACAGTTTTGTAAGTAATTAGGTATGGTTGAATTTTTCTCAGAGAAAACCCCCATTTCTCCTTTAAGTGTTTCAGATGGATTCAAACCTTTCTCATCAGTACCATGTTCAAATCCTTTAGCAAACACGCTGTCAATAACGCCACCGAGATGATTATTATTTCAAAGTTGAAACTTCATCATCACTTATTTATTTACTGAAGTTATATTTGTTTACTGTCATATTAGACTCCTTATTAAGGAAACGCTTTTACATTATATAAGGGTTTTTCATTAAATGTTTTAAAATTATTTCTGTGAAAATACATAGGGTTGGGAAATTTCTATTATAGCCAACGTTCTAGGTCACGAGGGTACAGAAATCAACAAAAACCAATAACTACGTATTCCCAATACAACCAGACCCATCGGTGCCAAATATCACAGCTACATTGTAGAAGTCATAAGAGAACACTTTTGAAATCACGCATTTATGGAATCACATAAAATTAAAGGACCAGCCATATAAGAGAGAAGACTCAACTCCAAAAAAATCTATTCCAGTACAGATAATTATACACAGTCACCTCGAAGGATCGTTACAAAAAAGTGACGGCCTGCCATTCATTATATAACGTGATGTCAGAAACCGTTTCATTAACTATTTAGAAAATCACTTCCAGAACGACACATGGAACAACAAAAACTACCCTTCACTATCATGCGCAGGACAGTCAACGTATTAATATCGTTCAATGAAATTCCAGGGGAGAACAACCAGAAGTGCATAAATTAATTTTAAAAAAAAGTTCACTCCACACCTCAAAACTCAACATAAAACGTATTGGCACTCAATTTTACACCAAGATACACAATTTTAGACCAAACTCAGAGCGTCATATTGACTTTTTAGTTGAGGCCCGAACCTATTGTTTAGCCAAGACACAATGCCAAACTCAAAGCGGCCATCTTGCTCAATAGCTTTGAACCAGAATCGGCCTGTTATTACTACTGACTTGTGTTTCTTTTTTGAAGCCTTATAACAAACGTAAATTAATAACTACAATTTAATTACTTTCAAACTTCAGAAAAACGAAACATCAAATTACATTTATTAAAAATTTATATTGCATTTTCCTTTCAGTTATCAAAACTTTCAAATAACATTAATAAATTACGTTTACATTGATATTGAGTTTTCATAATTGATGAACTATATTATTATATCACAAACTAATTATTTACTTTAATAAAAACTAGGTTGGGGTTAATCATATATATTGAAAGTTCGTGTAACTATTTTATTGAATACACTTTTGTTTTTTCGTGTAATTGAACATTGTAGGCTACATTTATGTTAGGGAAATGTATTCAATAATAAATTTTTTTAATTTAAAATTTAAAAAAATAATTTAAGTTTTTGTTTTACATAACATAAAAACAGTTTATCCACATAAATGTTTTTATTAAAAAAATTGACAAAGACCCATTCGAAAAATCTGTTCCAATAAATCAACTTCACACCATAGCTCTTAACCATAATCTTATAATTTTCATCCAATCCATTAAATTTAATTTTCCGGATATAAACTAAAAGTTTAACCCCTTAACAAAGAAGACGTACGAATCAGTTTTCTATTCAATAAATGCAATTTTAATTTCAAAACAAAAAAAGTTCTTATTAATAATTAAAATTAAATTCTATTGTTAAAACAAATTTTCATAATTTCCTTATCCTATTGAATCTATACAGTGAAAAAAAAACATAAATTTATATATATATACAAAAATATAAGGAAAACCTAAAAACATAACGAGTTGGAGAAGCAAAACAAACAAAAGAAAGAGGTTTTTCATTTTGTCTATTGTGGTTCACTTGTTCTTAGAATCTTTTGGAAAATGAGAAAAATAAGATATTTATTTTTTCTTAAAAATTTGTTTCGACTAAAAAACCATTCTGTTTAAGGCTATAATTCACATTCGGCTTTTGTTATTGGTAGCGATATATATAATCTTGTTGAATGCAACAAAGAACAATTGTTGTCCTTATGTATGTCCTTAATGTCCTTAAGAAATAAATACGTGTTTTGTTTTGAAAGCTGAAAGCTTCAAACTCCATGATTGAGATTCGAACCACTGTCCCTCACGCATCGAATTTACCTTAACAGAAATGTTCATAGTTGTTTTCGTTTTTCTTTTACACATAATTTCTTATACTCAATCCATAGTCATCATCTACTAGATTTTCCGTTAAAAAAATTATAATCCTGAAACAGTTGTGTGATATTTTCCAATGTGATTTCTTATATTCAATCGTTAATTGCTATAGGGTTAGCATAAAACAATTGTACAGTATCATTAATTCGTAGTTCCGCTATTCCAATGTAGATTTCCTACAATCGTTATATAATCCAAGATTCTGTTTATAACTATTTCCCAATTTTTAGTACAGATTAGTGAAGACACTTAGTGGGGAGAAATGATTAACGAAAGATAAAAAATTTATTCTCCAACGATCGTTATTTTGGTTGCCTATAAATACGCCTAGCCACGTTCAGAAGCCCTCTAGTTCTTCTAATTATCTGATGGGATTCATGTTTTGATTTTCGACATGTCACCATGCATGAATTGAGAATCGATGGTTATTTCTTTTAATTTGAGTGAGCATCAAGTGATGTTATTATTTAATATACTAAAATTTCGCGAAGATTCTACAAAACTTGCCGCTCATAAGGCGATTCTGTTTAGGTAAAGTTAAATTAAAAGAAAATAAGTGTCTTAATAAAATGGCTTGTATTCTCGGTCACAATTTGCTCGGTTTAAGTAGAATTAAAAAAATAGAAAATTTTCGTTGTTGTGATATTATGCACTAAGCAAACAAATTTTGAAAATATTTATTTACTGTCAATATTAGTTAAATATAATGAAATACGTGTTTTAATTACATTACGTTTTGTCTGCTCGGTATCTCTAACATATCAATAAAATACAATAAATATAACAAAAAATATGTTAATAAAAAATGGTTTAAGCCCAACAGATACACAAGAAATAATAAATATAATAACCGAAATAACAAAACAAAACTATTTTACACATAACAATGAGTATTATCTACAAACAGAAGGATTACCTATGGGAAGCCCACTATCTGGAACTTTAGCCGAAATATATCTCAAAGATTTTGAAACAACATATATACACAATAACTTAAATCCACACAAAGAAAAAATAATTTATTGGTATCGCTACGTTGATGATATAATTTTATTATTCAAAGGAACGAATAGACAGCTTAATCTATTACACCAATACATAAACAGCATAGAACCTTCCATTAAATTCACGTTAGAAAATGAAGAAAATAACACAATAAATTTTTTGGATTTATCAATCAAAAATGTAGATTCAAAACACACATTCAAAATATTCCGAAAACCAACCCAAACGGATCAAACAATAAATATTAAATTACATCATCCATACCAACATAAACTAGCTGCCTACAACCACATGATCAATAGATTGAACAATATACCAATGAATGCAGAAAATTATCAAGACGAATTAAACAACATGAAATACATAGCCAGTAAAAACGGATATAAAAATGAAATAATTGACACATTAAACAGAAAATATAAAAACAAGAAAAATTTGCGAACCCTAACAACATTGAAGAATGAAAAAAACTTAGCAGGTAAAAAATACGTATGTGTAGCATACAATAAAACAACATTCAAAATGATGCAAAAAACTTTAAAAAAATATGGATATATTGCAGCTTACAAAAATAAAATAGAAAATTACCGAAAACCCAAAAAAACCCAAACCTTCGACACAGGTGCTTATAAACTTCCCTGTGACGACTGCAGTAAATTTTATATAGGCCAGACGGGGCGGTCCTTCACAAAAAGATTTATTGAGCACACCAATGAAATTAACAGAAGCGATCCAAAATCCAGATATGCCCAACATTTAAAAATAGAAAAACACAAGTACACCAATATCAACACAAATTTAACCATATTACATAAAAAAAGAAAAGGACAACATCTAGATAGATTGGAAGAAATAGAAATATATAAACATAAAAGCAATAACAACATTTTAAATGATAAAATCAACACTCAAACTAACAAAACATATGACATAATAATAAAAAATAGCAGTTGAAATAGTATATAAGTAATAGTTTAAGCAAAAATTGTAATAATAATTTAAGAACTGAGGATGACGTAAGTCGAAATCGATATTCTATAAAATAAAAAATAAAATCCAAAATTGTTACTATAAGGAAGTTTATATTATTATTAATAAAATTAAATTAAAAATAAACAGTAAAAAGTATATTTTTAAATATTGCATTTTAATTCAAAAGTGACAAACGCACACAAACAGTGAATAGTATGGAAAACCGTAATAACGCATTTAGTTCTTTCCTTTACTGTATTTACATAATAGATTTTTCAACATTCGAATTTGTGGAGGGTTTTTGGCTTAAAACATTTACTAACATTTGTGGATATTTTAAATAACAAATGGACTTTGAAAATAAAAAATTTACTATGAAGACGGGATAAGAAGTTGTTCACGCATTATCGTGAATTGTTAAATAGTTTACCTGAAAAATCAAAATATTTTAAATTAGGATCAAAACAAAACCAATTAAAGATTTATAAAATTATGCAAAACATTACCAAAACAATCCTTTTGAAATGTCAACGAAACTTTCAATTTTGAATTGACGTGTTTGGTATATTTTGATCATTCATTCGATATTTTCAATTTTCACATTGAATTTATGTGTTCGTTATTCTATATTATTAATTCGATAGTTTCGAGATCGTTGGTAAACTTGACAGCTGTGATTTGTAGAGTTTTGGCTTTCTATAAAATGGACTGTTTTTGGTGGTTTTGCTCTCTTATTCTTACGAATTTATATCTGAATAGTATTGTCAGTAAAAAGTGTTGTTTGTATTACCATGTAGTTGGTTGAGTATGAGCTAAGCTCTCTCTTTTAGTTTTAAGTGAATTTTAAATATTTTGTATTTCCATGTGTTAAAATCAGTAATTGTAAAATTAATAAATGAAGTTTACATAAAGTTGTGTGCATCAGGTCAGTTTTTTAATGTATATATAAATTAACCAAATAGTTTTTTCTTTGTTCTCTGACAAATATTCGTCGAGTGTGCATGCAGTAAAAAAACCTCGTATAAGTTTCATCGATTGGAACGGGTGATGTGTCCATGATATTTTCATTTCATATGTACATAACTTCAACTATTATATGAGCTGATATTTTTATCATTGCATAGTTCATCTCATATGTACATAATCTCAACTATTATATGATCTGATGTTTTCGTCATTACTTCAGTGAATCATCGCAATTACATAACTTCAAATATTATATGAGCTGATATTTTCATCATTGCATAGTTCATCTCATATGTACATAATCTCAACTATTATATGATCTGATGTTTTCGTCATTACTTCAGTGAATCATCGCAATTACATAACTTCAAATATTATATGAGCTGATATTTTCATCATTGCATAGTTCATGTCATATGTACATAACTTCAACTATTATATGAGCTGATATTTTCATCATTGCATAGTTCATCTCATATGTACATAATCTCAACTATTATATGATCTGATATTTTCGTCGTTGCTTCAGTTAGTCATCGCATTTACATAACTTCAAATATTATATGAGCTGATATTTTCATCAGTGCATAGTTCATCTCATATGTACATAATCTCAACTATTATCTGATCTGATGTTTTCGTCATTACTTCAGTGAATCATCGCAATTACATAACTTCAAATATTAAACGAGCTGATATTTTCATTTCATATGTACATAACTTCAACTATTATATGAGCTGATATTTTCATCATTGCATAGTTCATCTCATATGTACATAATCTCAACTATTATATGATCTGATGTTTTCGTCATTACTTCAGTGAATCATCGCAATTACATAACTTCAAATATTATATGAGCTGATATTTTCATCATTGCATAGTTCATGTCATATGTACATAACTTCAACTATTATATGAGCTGATATTTTCATCATTGCATAGTTCATCTCATATGTACATAATCTCAACTATTATATGATCTGATATTTTCGTCATTACTTCAGTGAATCATCGCAATTACATAACTTCAAATATTAAACGAGCTGATATTTTCATCATTGCATAGTTCATGTCATATGTACATAACTTCAACTATTATATGAGCTGATATTTTCATCATTGCATAGTTCATCTCATATGTACATAATCTCAACTATTATATGATCTGATATTTTCGTCATTACTTCAGTGAATCATCGCAATTACATAACTTCAAATATTAAACGAGCTGATATTTTCATTTCATATGTACATAACTTCAACTATTATATGAGCTGATATTTTCGTCATTACTTCTGTTAATCATCTCGTTTGCATAACTTCAATTATTATATGAGCTGAGATATTTTCATCATTGCATCATTCATCTCACTTACATAATTTCAACTATTATATGAGCTGAGACATTTTCGTCATTGCTTCAATCAAAACATCTCATATGTACATGATTTTCAACTATTATATGAGTCGATATTAGTCTCTGTATTTCTCTGGGTCTCACATTACCTTGATATTTGCATCACGGTGTTGGAAGTTGATGTGCCAACCAACTCACATCAAAATATATCTTCAAGAAAAAAAATACAGTCCACCTCTCATCGACGCCGCATCATTTGGTCCTTCGAGCCGGATATATACGCAGCTCGTCTCAAAATAACTTCGGAAGAAAAAAGACCAAGCAACGTTTTTGGATAATTTAAGGTACCATTTAGTATAATTTATAAGTAACTTAATTATTTAAATTTTCGTCAAATATCATTAACATTATGCATTTCTCTAGCATTTATATTGTCATTGTTTATTAACACGACTTGCGTGATCATATAATCGTGATTTTTTCGAGACATTCACTACTACGGGGTGTACAATGTCGCTTAGTCGATTGTTTAATTGTCTATGGTGGATGGCTTGTCGGATTGTTTCATTTTATTGACATATTTCGTCTGGAACAATGTTCATCCGTTTTTCTCTTCGGTATTAATTTTCCATAAGGTTAACATGCCGGATTCCCCTTACGAAGACCTCTTGAAAAAACAACGTCGTACAAAATCTCGTCGTACCTGAATGGAATTTGAATTCCAAAATAATTTTGCTGTCGTCGTTAATATTTTTAAAAAATCTTTATACTTTATTCTCGTCATACTCTAATGGAATTTGAATTCCAAGATAAATTTCTTATTTCCGTTAATAATTCAGTTCGTCGTACTTAAATGTAACTTGAGTTCCATATAATTGTTGTCTTCGCTAATATTTTCAAAATCGTTATTCTTTTTTCGTCATACCTAGTTGGAATGCGATTTTTCGTTAATAGTTGGAGTCACTATTCGTTTCGTCGTACTTAGTAGAATGTGATTTCCAGATACAATTGTTGTCTTCGTTAATATTTTAGTCGTACTTAGTAGAATGTGATTTCCAGATATAATTGTTGTCGTCGCTAATATTTTGAAAATCGTTATTCATTTTTCGTCGTACCTTGTTGGAATGCGATTTTTCGTTAATAGTTGGAGTCGCTATTCGTTTCGTCGTACTTAGTAGAATGTGATTTCCAGATACAATTGTTGTCTTCGTTAATATTTTAGAAAATCGTTCTGTCGTATTTTTAAATCATTCGTCGTACTTTATTAGATTAATTGTTATTTTTAGGATTCTGTTATATTATGTATTATATTCATCGGATTCTAGTAGATTAAATAGCATATTCATCGGATGTTCCAATATTAAATTACCAATTTATTCATCGGATCATTTCAAAATACCGTTTAGGTGTGGAGTAATTAATTATTTAATCCACATCGTTCGTCAATCAACATGGAAGTTTTGATATTGGTTTGTCCAACATTCGCTGGTATTTGGATGTGTTAGCTTCATTAATTTTTCGTCGTTCTCCTTGTTGCTATCATAATTCCAACAGATGTTCACTCTTGTCTCATTCTTCGTTGCCTTGGCAGAGTGTGCCTCACAGCCCACCTTCGTCGTATAGTCGTTGAGACAAAATCAAACAAATTTCTTCAATGTGAATTAGCTCTGATCTTGCTAATAGGCTCACATGCCTCATTTGTAGTAATTGGTTATTCGTCATATCTTACTAGAATTCGTTTCTCAATTTAATGTTCATTAATAGTTGGAGTCATTATTCGTTTCGTCGTACTTAGTAGAATGTGATTTCCAAATAAAATTGTTGTTCGTTAATATTTTAGATATTTTTCTCGTACGGTTCGCCGTACCCTAACACCATTCATCGTATTTTATTAGTTTGATTGTTATATTCTTAGGAACCTGTTAAATTATTTTATACCCATTAAATTCTAGTAGATTAAATACTATTCATCGCATGTTACATTATTGAATTACCAACTCATTCATCAAATCCTGTCAAATTCATCGTTATTAGATGTGAAATAATTAGTTATTCAATTCACATCGTTCATCAGTTAACATGGAAGGTTTATATTGGTTCGTCGAACATCCGCTGGTATCTGGATGTGTTAGCTTCATTAATGTTTCGCCGTTCTCCTTGTTGCTATCATAATTCCTACAGATGTTCGCTCTTGTCTCATTCTTCGTTACCTTGGCAGAGTGTGTCTGACAGCCCACTTTCGTCGTATAGTCGTTGAGACAAAATCAAACAATTTTTCCAATGTTAACCAATGTGTCCTTGCAAAATGGCTAACATGCCTCATTTGTATTTAGTAGTATTCGTCATTAGAATTCGTTTTAATTCAATATTTGGTAGTTAATGGTTCGGTAGTATCTTAAGCCGTTATAGGTTTAATTATAATTTAATAAAATGTTTGTCTTCAGTAGGAATTAAAGTCATTAGTTATTTTCACGCGTCTTTCGTCTAGTTTATGTTACAAACCGAAAATGATTTCGTTTGAATTAGAATTTTATATTTTGTCATTTCCGTCTGCCAAATTGATAATTCAGGTTGTAGCACCGAGCTTTAATCGTTGACATTTAACTTTTGCAGGCCCCCTCTATTAGCTCAAGATGCGTGCTCAAATACAACTGACAAATGGTTCATATGCATGTTCGCGTATTTCGTCTCAAAGCAGTCCAGTTGGAAATCGGTATTAACTCATCAGCTGATCCTTTTAGAGCTTGGTTTCGTCGTATGTACGGTATCACGTAACGGATTGTGATGTTTTTAAAAATTCTGCATCCACAACATTGCCAACTTCATTGAAGCTCGTAATCTTCAGCATATCCAACAAGCAGCATTCATGTGGTCTACTCTTCGTCACAGAGTGTGTCTGACAACCCAATTTCGTTGTACAATCGTTGTGTCATTTTAAATTGAGCCTATTGTCATTTCCATTAACCCAGCTGAATCCATTCTGAAACACTCAGTAGCACGAATCAGCGTAATCTCACATCTTGATGTTGAAGATTTGCAGCAGTTTGTTGTATCAAGTAATTACAAACTAGTGGTGGTTTATATTTCACTAATTAATATTTGCAATCGTCCACGTAACTCAAGCAACAATGTTCTGCGACCAGTCTGTTCAGTCTGACAAGTCACTCACCTCGACTACAGTGATCCCTGAATATTCATACACTTAAAATTTACTTTAGTTGCTGTCCGTAACTGGTTTTAAGGGATTACGTAATTGCAACCATGTCGCAGCCTGGACCGTTTCATTTTGTTAAAGTAAATACTTTAAGGTCGCCAGTATGTTCACGCATTATCGTGAATTGTTAAATAGTTTACCTGAAAAATCAAAATATTTTAAATTAGGATCAAAACAAAACCAATTAAAGATTTATAAAATTATGCAAAACATTACCAAAACAATCCTTTTGAAATGTCAACGAAACTTTCAATTTTGAATTGACGTGTTTGGTATATTTTGATCATTCATTCGATATTTTCAATTTTCACATTGAATTTATGTGTTCGTTATTCTATATTATTAATTCGATAGTTTCGAGATCGTTGGTAAACTTGACAGCTGTGATTTGTAGAGTTTTGGCTTTCTATAAAATGGACTGTTTTTGGTGGTTTTGCTCTCTTATTCTTACGAATTTATATCTGAATAGTATTGTCAGTAAAAAGTGTTGTTTGTATTACCATGTAGTTGGTTGAGTATGAGCTAAGCTCTCTCTTTTAGTTTTAAGTGAATTTTAAATATTTTGTATTTCCATGTGTTAAAATCAGTAATTGTAAAATTAATAAATGAAGTTTACATAAAGTTGTGTGCATCAGGTCAGTTTTTTAATGTATATATAAATTAACCAAATAGTTTTTTCTTTGTTCTCTGACAAATATTCGTCGAGTGTGCATGCAGTAAAAAAAACCTCGTATAAGTTTCATCGATTGGAACGGGTGATGTGTCCATGATATTTTCATTTCATATGTACATAACTTCAACTATTATATGAGCTGATATTTTTATCATTGCATAGTTCATCTCATATGTACATAATCTCAACTATTATATGATCTGATGTTTTCGTCATTACTTCAGTGAATCATCGCAATTACATAACTTCAAATATTATATGAGCTGATATTTTCATCATTGCATAGTTCATCTCATATGTACATAATCTCAACTATTATATGATCTGATGTTTTCGTCATTACTTCAGTGAATCATCGCAATTACATAACTTCAAATATTATATGAGCTGATATTTTCATCATTGCATAGTTCATGTCATATGTACATAACTTCAACTATTATATGAGCTGATATTTTCATCATTGCATAGTTCATCTCATATGTACATAATCTCAACTATTATATGATCTGATATTTTCGTCGTTGCTTCAGTTAGTCATCGCATTTACATAACTTCAAATATTATATGAGCTGATATTTTCATCAGTGCATAGTTCATCTCATATGTACATAATCTCAACTATTATCTGATCTGATGTTTTCGTCATTACTTCAGTGAATCATCGCAATTACATAACTTCAAATATTAAACGAGCTGATATTTTCATTTCATATGTACATAACTTCAACTATTATATGAGCTGATATTTTCATCATTGCATAGTTCATCTCATATGTACATAATCTCAACTATTATATGATCTGATGTTTTCGTCATTACTTCAGTGAATCATCGCAATTACATAACTTCAAATATTAAACGAGCTGATATTTTCATCATTGCATAGTTCATGTCATATGTACATAACTTCAACTGTTATATGAGCTGATATTTTCATCATTGCATAGTTCATCTCATATGTACATAATCTCAACTATTATATGATCTGATATTTTCGTCATTACTTCAGTGAATCATCGCAATTACATAACTTCAAATATTAAACGAGCTGATATTTTCATTTCATATGTACATAACTTCAACTATTATATGAGCTGATATTTTCATCATTGCATAGTTTATCTCGTATGTACATAATCTCAACTATTATATGATCTGATATTTTCGTCATTACTTCAGTGAATCATCGCAATTACATAACTTCAAATATTAAACGAGCTGATATTTTCATTTCATATGTACATAACTTCAACTATTATATGAGCTGATATTTTCATCATTGCATAGTTTATCCCGTATGTACATAATCTCAACTATTATATGATCTGATATTTTCGTCATTACTTCAGTGAATCATCGCAATTACATAACTTCAAATATTAAACGAGCTGATATTTTCATTTCATATGTACATAACTTCAACTATTATATGAGCTGATATTTTCATCATTGCATAGTTTATCTCGTATGTACATAATCTCAACTATTATATGATCTGATATTTTCGTCATTACTTCAGTGAATCATCGCAATTACATAACTTCAAATATTAAACGAGCTGATATTTTCATTTCATATGTGCATAACTTCAACTATTATATGAGCTGATATTTTCGTCATTACTTCTGTTAATCATCTCGTTTGCATAACTTCAATTATTATATGAGCTGAGATATTTTCATCATTGCATCATTCATCTCACTTACATAATTTCAACTATTATATGAGCTGAGACATTTTCGTCATTGCTTCAATCAAAACATCTCATATGTACATGATTTTCAACTATTATATGAGTCGATATTAGTCTCTGTATTTCTCTGGGTCTCACATTACCTTGATATTTGCATCACGGTGTTGGAAGTTGATGTGCCAACCAACTCACATCAAAATATATCTTCAAGAAAAAAAATACAGTCCACCTCTCATCGACGCCGCATCAGAAGTTTTTGAAAATATGTATTTAGGGTGGCCCCTAAAAAAAAATTTTAATTTTTTGTACGGCACTCTCCCACTTTGTGTCAATTCTTATAAAAATTTTATTTGCAAAATTTGAAACCAATCGTTCAATTCTAAGGCGTGCCCCTGGCCACTTAAAGTGCCACTAAAACTTCAAGTGCCCGAGGGCACGGCTTAAAATTGTACGATTGATTTCAAATTTTGCAAATAATATTTTTGTGGGTATTGACACGAAATGGGAGGGTGTCGTGCAAAAAATTTAAATTTCTTTTTTAAGTGCCAGAACAAAACCTCTCAACTTTAATTGGCCGGGAACACGCCTTAGAATTGATGGGTATTGACACGAAATGGGGGGAGGGGGGGGGGGGGATGCCGCAAACTGTACAATGAAAAAAAAATTCTAGAGTAACCTAATAGACTAAGAGCCCGCGACGGCCAGACCTTCGTTATTTTATAAAAGATTAAAGTTTCTCTGCGCATACCCCCTACTCAGGTAGGAATGATTAGCGACATATGAAGTTTGGATCATAGTGGCTATGGCAGAGAGCAGGTACCAAAGGGGATTCCAAAGTTTCGTGAAAGTAAAAACGCTATTTTTTTTATCGTTCCTACCTGAGTAGGGGGTATGTGCAGAGAAACTTTCAGCTTTTATAAAATAACGAAAGTCTGGTCGTCGCGGGCTCTTGTTCTATAAGGGCCACCCTAGGTATATACATATTTTCGAAGAATGCGGATAAAATATTACCATCTGCGAAGAAAATAGAAAATTAAAGTTCATTTGCTATAATGTTTGCTGGTCATTACAAAACAGGATGAGAACAGGATGAGGTTTGGTTAACTACATTCGGTGTGAACCAAATGAACCAGCTGGGCTGAACTAAAATATTATTAGAGCAAGGATTTAATCAAGGAGGAGAAGAAATTCAGCAAGAAATAAAATAGAAAAGAAAGGACGAACTTAAGGGAAGCATATGTTTACTGACGCACTTAAAATCACGTCTTCCAGTTTGTTTAGGCGTTGTCAATCAAACCCAAAACTTTGGCTTTCACAAATGTTGAAGCTAATTTGGCTGCTTTCCAGTATCAAACAGCACAAAGTTTCGACCGATGATGATGTCACCGGGAACAAAAGCACGTTTCCGAGTACAATAGCACGTTGTACGTGGCTGCTATGTAGTTTAATCGAGTATGGTATTAGGTCAGATACGCACGTAGTCAAGCGATGACATTTCTGTTCACTTGTTCGAATGCGCTAGATTGTGGGGAGTATAAAGCTTTAGAGATATGGTGAACTAAATTAGATTTAAAAAAACTTTATTAAAATACTTTCTGCTATGGGCACTTGGTGCCATTTCGTGAATAACATAATGAAAAGATAATTTACGCAACTACGCTATGACTTATTGTATGAGAAAATTGTTTTGAGACAAACAAAAACATGGACCAAATTGGTTTCTAGCAGTAAAAAATTAAGCTCGGCAGTAAGTTTCCGTAAAAGGAAATAGGAACGGGAACTTAGTCAGATGGTGTAAAAAATTTAAAATTGTTATGTGACCAAATTTTTGGGGGGTAAGGAATGATCGATTATGTCAATATATAATCGTTAACCGAGTCTTTTAAATTTCAAGAACATTATCAAGTGACCTCTTAGTTTGGTGTTAGAAGCTTTGATGGTTTTGCAGATATCACAGTGAGAAACTTAGGATTTAATTTAGGTGACTATCTGGGACCTAAAGGAAAATCGATGGAGATGAAATAAATTTTTGCAGCTCCATCGAGTGCAGAGGTAGGACGATCATGGCCTTGGGAAATCGATTTGGCCATTAGCTTTTCGGGGATTGTCAATTTCTAAGGTTCACGGAAAAAGGAACAATTGGAGTCAGTGATTATCTTCAGTAATTTAATTACGATTTATCATCAGTAACAAAATTGATCGAAATATTCAAGAGAGAGCATTTGGACCGCATTTAGCTTACCACACTGATGTTTAATATCAAAAGTAAATCCTTGTAGTTTCAAGCTCTATCGCGCCAGACCACCATATATATAATTTTGCAACCACTTAAAAGCCGAACTTTCCCGTACCTAGAGAAGCGCAAGGCATTCCTTTTCGCTGATGGAGTAAATACGTCAATCTGATTTGAGTTTCTTGAACATATTTATTATAGTTTGTTCAAAACTCTGTTTGTCCAACTGTACCAGTGTACAGCTTGCACCATAATTTACTCACGTCACATTGTAGAATATACGGCTCGGAAAAGTTACAAATCAATTATTTTTTACTGAGTTAAAGCCGACACCTTCTTCGGGAGAACACACTAAGTTGTTAGTAAATTTTTTCGACAAATCCGACATTGGTGCAGTTAATGAGGTAAACGCAGAAATAAGCTGACGGAAATAAGCCATGCCTAAAAATTTTATAATCTGTTTCACCGTGGTTGGCACGGAAAACTCAACAATTGCAACGATTAATCTTCATCTTTTTTTAATATACCTCTATGTTTTACGTAGCCGATTTAACTGCCATGAATGAAATATAACTCTTCTCAATATTGATTGTCAAGTTTGTATGTCTAAAACATCTGACGACTTCCTTTAGTACACTGATATGGGATGGAAAGGTATCAGTAGCCATCAGAAGATCTTCCAGGTATACAAGAACACAAAGCCTTTAATGGGGAGGAATCACCTGATCCATTAATTTCGTCATAGGCCACGGTACAAGGCACGCATTTTTTATGGCTCTCCATATGATTTTCTCAGGGTCTTACAAAATCATCTTACAAATCATCATGTGAGACATGGTCTTACAAAATCAAGCTTGAGATGAAGTAGGTTTGAGGTATGCGAGTTAGAATACCGTCTTTTTGGGGAAGGGGTTCATCTTTCTTGGTGACGGTATTGACCTAACGAGAGTCTAAACACAGGCGATCTTTGCCAGGTTTACTTACCCGATTCATTGACGAGCTTCAAAGACTGACACTTTCTACGATGACACCCAGCAAAAGCATACAATCCAGCTCATCCTCCATCATTTTCTCTAGTTTTATTTTTTTTTAGTGATATACAGAGTCGTCAAAATTAATTATGCGCTCAAGCACACGCGTTTGACCTAAATCTATTCTAGAAAATGATGGAGACACTGTATCGCATCTGATCTAGATGGGATATCGCATCCAGATGGGGAGCTCTGCTCTAGATGGGATATTAGGAAAAAAGCGAAAACGGTAGATCGTGAAGATCATCCTGCATCTTCTACTTCTATATTTGCCAGGTCAATGGACACTCCAAAAACCTGCCCATGCAAAGGGTCGGCCAAAAAAAAATTAAGTACATCCCTCTTGGACTGTGCTTGAAAATCGTTTAGGTACTACCATACCTTACGGGGTATGAGACTTTGAGGAAAGAGAATGTGGTGCATAACAATATGTCCTTGAAATTAGGAAACCTTCATATCTCTCAGGAGTTTTTAGAGAAAACATTGAAGGCTGACAGTGAGGAAATGAGTGAACATTTTTAAGGATGGCTGGGTTGGGCTGACGAGCTTTCTCAAAGCAGTTAAGGCCCCCACCACTAATCCCAATATTGTCTAGTCTAAAAACTAATCAGTTCTTTGTCATTTAAGTCTCCATCCTTTATCAAAGTGTCATTAAAATCGATTAATGAATGAAGTCTGTATGCTCCCAACAAACTTTAAAAACAAGGTGTGAAAGTCAGTCAAGTATGGTAGACCATCCGCCACTTTGATCAATGTGTCCCAAAAGATGATAATTATCTACTCACACTAATTGGAACTTTTTTCATAAGTTTCATCATAATCACTTCATTATTGTCAGCTGTAGTGTGCATAGACACTGAAAAAACTTCAAAAAATTACAAAAATAAATGTTTTACCGAAAGTGACAAACCGGAAGTTGGGATGCAGAACTGTTATGAACCGTACTAGATCTTGATGTAACAAGTATCATCCAATTCGATTATCAGATACAGATGTTATTGAGCTTTCAAAAAAACAGGTGCTCGGGGATCCCCTCACCACTTTCACCTTTGTTCACTATCGCTCAAAAACCAATCAGCTCCTTGCCATACATATTTCCATCTTTTTTCGAAGTATCATCAAAATTCATTAACGAACGAATGTTGTATGCTCACAACAAACATAAAAAAGATGGCGGAAAAAACCACCCGTTTCATGGTGGACCTCCCAACCCTTTATTCTATGTACTCCAAAAGTTTATAAAATCTTTCTCATATTAGTTGAAAGCTTTTACCAACGTTTCATGAAAATCGAGAAGGCTACAGTAGGGAAACCTAAAAATAAAATACTTAGCCGAAGTTACAAACCGGAAGTTGGTATGTATAAATATTGAAAACAGTACTAAAACATTATAAACCAAGTTTCCATAAGATCATAAGCCGGAAGTAGAAGTTATTGAAGATTTAAACTTAGAGATGTTCGGGAGACCCTCCGCCATTTTGTTCAAATTTGAAATAAATCTAGATCTTCCATTTTCAAGTAAACCTGGATCATTTGCCTGCATAGAATCAGTTTCATCAAGATCCTATGCAGGAATGTCACCTACGACTTAAACCACCTACCCACATACAGACGTACACCAAAATGTTTATTGGCTATTTAGATAGAGGATGGTCCAAAACAAACGAAAAAACAAAATTCGGGGAATGTAAGATTTTTATTCTCGATATATTGATTGCATTACTTCACACAAACTGGAAATGGAGAAGGAGTTTGCTCTTCTTTGTCTTGTAAACAGATGAACTCTATTTTTATAATCGACAATTCAAAGTTTCAAATCATTATCTCCCAAAATGCAAAAATTAACCTGCAGTTTAATCTACACCCCCATTTAGCCTCCTTTAGATACAAAACCTGACGAAATAAAAAAATGCAGTTTAAGACTATTCGAGTTTTACTATTCAGCTAATTTAGCTAGACTAAGGTGTATTATCTCGATGTTGTAATCTTATATTATACAATCTAAAGTTTTGCTAAGCTTTCAAGTATTAGGTAGAGTTCAGACCCTCCATTCTCACTTTTTGATTTTTCCCAATACCTAATAAATCACAAACTAAACGAAAAATTTATATCAGAATTTTGAAGAAACCGTAAAATTTATGCGTATAAATTATTTAAATAAACATAAATTTTCGTATTTGATAAATTTTACCAATTTCAATCTATATGATTCGTAATTTGATTACACTTAATTTTAATTAGGCAATTAGAATTAAAGAAAATCGTATAATTAATTTTGTATGCAATTTTCCGAATAAATTATTGGAACTTATTTTATTTTAGGTAAATAAATTAAGAGACAATTAATTAATTTGGTTTAATTTGAATAATTGCTTGTAGAAGAATCAAATTTTTGATTATTAATTGAATTTAGATAAATAATTGATTTTAATTAAGTTTTATATATTTAATGTAAATGTATGAATTAGATAAGAATCTTTTTGGATGTGCTAACGATGACATCGAATATTGTAACATAAATCTCTGTTTCGTTGTAATGCATACAAGCAAATTCTATATATTTTGTGTAAATTGAGAAATAACAACAACAAATATTTAATGGTGACAAATTTTTTTGTTTTACACCAAACATGAAGTGTTAAAATGAAATTGAATATGGCAACCCTATATTTTTCACCTTTTCCATTTTGTACTTTTATTTAGAATACGTTTAAATTGCTTTAAGGCAAAAAGAATTATATTTTTTTTTTAATTTGGAAAACATATCAATGTTGTAATTCAGGATTATTTAAAGAAAATTTGTTTGTTAATAATTTTATGTAGATTTATTTGTTATTTTTTTCACAGTGGTAATCTATATCAGTAAAATTATTACCAAAGGTAAAATTTTTTTTGTTCAGCTTCAGACTTTTTCTGATAAAATATTTTTGTTGCTTAAATAGAAATATAACTGACCTGTATGTATACTAAACTGGTCGTTAAAAACTAAATTTTCTCAGACGCCCTTTAAAAAATTTATTTTTGGTGAAAGGGTATTCGGAAACACGAAGGCATTTCTTTTAATAAAACAAACACGTGCCTCATCGAAGTTGATTTTTTGATAAAATCATAGATTTTTTATAATATCTCAAGAAAATGGAGATGAAATATTATATTAAAAAAAAATTTTGAAGAAAAATTCCAAATCTTCGTAATTCATAAAACACATATATAATAAAGATGACGAAAAGAATAAAAATATAATCGCGAAACGAAAGAAAAATGACGAAAAATTAGTACTTCTTCGTCATTTGTTTTTACGAGTTACGAAGAATTTCGAATTTTTTATAAAAGATTATCAGAAATATACGTTTTAAGAAAAAAATAACCTTGTAGAAAACTAAATTTTCTTCAAAAATACGATTGTAGGTGATTTTTTTTATATCTGCTTTTTTCATGAGATATTTACGATTTTATAAAAAAATCACCTTCTATGATTTTGGGGCAAGTGATCTTTTTATTTTAAAAAATTGCCCTCGTGTTTTTTTCACCCAAACGAATTTTTTTAGAGGATGTGTGAGAAAATTTAATTTTTAACGACCAGTCTCCTCAAAGGAAATTGCAGCTTCAAGATATATTGGTGTGATTGATTATATATGGCTAGTTTATCAATCTCACCTGATGTCTAGCTGGAAAAATGTTGCTTTTCGGTGTTTTTATCGTATAGCGGTATACGTTACAGTGGCGCCCAAGTGCATAGCTAGTTCCTTTTGTCAATTTATTTAATATTTTTCTCAGTTTTGAATACTTTTTTGAATAATTTAATTAATTGCTTAAAAGAAGTTTTTAATATTATTTTAGTTGTAAAAAACATTTTCTTTTATCACTCATAGTAATATATTCCGATGAAATTATTATCGTCGATCCCAGTAATATCTTCTCCTATGGTATTTAATTTTAAGCAGCCTCGGAACCTATTCCACCTACTATTTCATGTAAGCAAGTATATTGTAACGACTCTTCGTTGGTTCTTTTCGATTATTGAGCAAATACGACAGTAAAAAGACGGATCTTTAGTTAACAAAATCTCAATCTTTATTTATCAACCAATTACAGCAACTTCCGATTTTAATTACAATAAATTCTATGGTCTCCAATTTGTGTACCACCGCTTTTCCAGTGTACCACCGCTTCCATTTGTGTACCACCGCTTTTCCCTCCACTAAACAAACAAATTTTCACTACCTTACTGGTGAAGAAAATCTGCAACTTCGCGACGTTATTAGCACAATTACTTATTTCAACCGAATAGACCACTAGGTAAGACAACTATTTTAACCCATTCAATTGATGTTGGTAATGATTCACCAATCAAACAATGACACCTTTCTGCCTTCTTTTGCCTGTGGCTGAAGCCAAAATTTATGCAGAATTAGAAAGCATGATATTACCGCCGTAATAATTGACGAAAGTCAAAGCGCTTTGTGCTCGCCCATTGCGTTAGTAAACAAAACCAATGGGAAGTCTAGACGTTGATTAGATGCCCATTAGCTAAATGAAGTAACTAAGACGGATGCTTATCCGTTACCATTAATTGGTGGATTTGTAAGCCGCTGTTTGACTTCAACAGTAAATTCTGCATAAAGGAAACTAAATACTTTATTGGCATTGTGGATGAAGGTAGTTTAAGGGTTGATAAAATTAATGCAATTGTATTTTCCTAAATTTCAAGAACGCTACGACACTTTCATTGATTTATTTGTATGAAGGGGTGGTATAGAAGTACACTCTACAGTAAACCCTATCAACTCCTGTTTTATATTCTGTATATAAATAAACTACTTGATATTTAATAATTAACATAGGACATTCTTTATTCCACTTGGTTATGATGGCGTCCATCGACGTGATGTGTGTTCGTTGTGTTAGAAAAGAGAAAGTCGTTGAAGACGAACTATGTATCAAATACAGGGATGAACTACAGATTTTATATAATTCAACATCTTCCCTTTTCTACATTTAAATAAAAAAACATAAAATTAATTCAATATAAAAAAAACTAACTTTTTCAATCTTCTAGAAACTTAGGCATTCATGATATAATCCTGGAATTTTAATGGTTTTGTTTTAGTACGCTGAGGACGACCACCTGCCAATTAATTCACATTTGCTTCCACAACACTACCCACATCTGTATTTCCTCTAATAACATCACCTTCACTTTCAGCAGAAAAAATTACCTTACCATCGTTTTTTTCATATACATTTTCGGTTATAATCGGCCCTTCGACATATTCAGCATTATCGGATTCCATAAACTCTGCTTCAATTTCAGGATTAATCACTTCTTTACTTGCTGACATTTGTTCTTTTTCATATCCGATTACGTGCTCCCGATTACGACGATATGGTGTGCCATTAACTTCAACATTTAATCAGTGGCGAAGCGTGGTTCTGAAACTAGGGTAGACACTATGGACATATTCAAAAATCTTATTAATATGCCAGTTGAAACTAATTATAGTACATTAAGATGAAAGGATAGAAAGCTAAGGTTTTTGGACGTATGTGGAGTTTGCGAGTAGAAGCGCCAACCGATATTAAGAACATTAAGTTTAAAATGACTTACGTCCGTGCATCATATACTATATTTTTTATTCGCCGCAAGCAAAATATTTAAAAAAGATTGTTCAATCTAAATCAAAATTTAAAATTCTAAAAATTTTGAAATAAAAATATTTTGTACAAAAGATAAAGGACATTAGCTGCATTTCATGAAACCGTGTGATCCGGATCTGCTTTAATTTTAAATGCAAATTGAGATCCAACTTTGTTTTTGGATCACAAATCATGATCTAAATATTAGTTCAAGTTTGAAAATGTAGGTGAAAAAATATTTTGTATTTTGTAATTGGTATAATAAAAAAACAGAAAATTTAAGAACCGAACGCATCCAAAACTAATATAAATAAAAACTAATAAATTTAGTTTAAAAAGTCTATTCACACAAAATTATTTGGGATGTTCATCAAAATTGTTTGAAAAAACAAATAAACTTTTTCAAAATTCTAAAAATATTCCAAAAATTATAATAAAATTTAAACTTTTTCAACATGCCAAAAATTTTCTAAAAATTGTTAAAAAATCAAAAATTGAAACTGTTTTCAAAATTCCAAAATTAATGCAAGAAATATAACAAAATCACAAATTCAAACTTTTCCTAGAACTCTTAAAATATTGCAATAATTATAACAAAATTAAAAATTCAAACTTTTCCCAAAATGCCAAAAATATTGCAAAAATTATAACAAAGATTGAAACTTTTTTCAAAATTCTAAAAATATTCCAAAAATTAATCCAAAATCAAAGATCCAAATCTATTTTCCAACTGTTCCTGTTATTCAGAAGTCGTGAAATCGAATCTGGAATCACACAAAAATTGCTCAAGAAACATCTAACTAATAATTACAATTTTTGTCAAATAGTAGATTCTTGTATGAGTTTAGAATGAAGGCAATTCTTCACGAGAATGAAGTTTCCCGAATCGAGCGTAGTGAGTGAAGGGAATCGTCCGAGTGAAGAATTGCCATCATCCTAAGCAAATACAAGATGCTATTTTATCCACGACTGTAAAATATTTTGTTTAATTTCCAGCTTTCATGCAAAAATTTGTATCGCCATATTAGAGCTGTTAAAGAATTTTAATCAAATTCACTAGTTGTGGAATGAATACAATTACAATGGAACACATACGCATGGAAAGCATATATTCTTTAGTAGTCGTGGATAAAATGTTTTCCATAATACGTTTCTCAAAAAATTTGGAACCAAAATATATATAAACAAAAATAGACAAAAACAAAATTGTCTATCCAAGAAGGAACAAAAGTTGAAAATTTGTTGTTGTTGCTATTGCTTATTTTGGTAGTCATAATTTGAAACGTCTACTGATGTTTCTCAACAAATTTGGAAACAAAATATATAAACAAAAATAGACACAAACAAAACTGTCTATCCAAGAAAGAACAAAAGTTGAAAATTTGTTGTTGTTTGTATGAAACTGGGAAACGTTTGTATTAAAGTTTCAGGAACATAACTAAATTGTTTTTGTTCTAATTATTGTATTAAAACTTAATGATTTTCTTTAAAGGTTTGACAAAATAGTATTAAGTCGACATTATGCGAACAATATGAAAATAATGTTTTATATTTATATTATGTTTGGGTAGACACTGTCTAGTGTGTCTATACCGACGCTTCGCCACTGCATTTAATGAACGATCATTCAATTTTTCAGCTACAATACCTGGAGTCCATTTAGTAGAGCTTGCTAGATTTAATCTAACCATAACTGGTTGACCAATAGACAATTCTGGCAATTTATGGTTTTCTTGTCATAGTTATGCTTAAAATCCTTTTTTCGTTTAACGATTCTCTCAGACACATTCTCCGCCAATTTTGGTTTTAAGTTATCTATTGTAGTTGGAACTGTACAAAGTGTTCGTCTTGAGAAGAGACGTTGATTTGGACTGTAACCAACTTTATTAGGTATATTCCTATTGTTCAATAAACTTAACCAAAAATCACTATTTTCTTCTTCAGATTTTTTCAACATATGTATGGCTGTTTTAACGGCTGATTCTGCCTTACCGTTTCCTTGTTGATGGTAAGATGATGATGATTCATGCTTAAATTCCCAATTAGTCACAAATTTTTCGAACTGATGATTGTTAAAATTCTTAGGGTTATCACTGCAAACAATTTCTGGTATTCCGTGCCGAGCAAAATTTTGTTTACAAAGATCAATTATACACTTAGTACTTAAATTCTTCATCAAATCACATTCGAAATGATTCGAAAAATGATCCACCGTAATAAGAAAATTACATTTCGATCCACCATAGTCAGATTCCAGTACATCCACTGAAACATATTGATATGGATATTCAGGGATCGGATGCGACATCATCGGTTGTTTTCTTTGAGTATAGGAAAACTTTAAACAAGTTTCACAATTTTGAACTCGATTTTGTACATGCTCAGTTATATCAGGCCAATAAACCGTATCCCTAGCAAGATTCAACGTGAATTCTATCCCGTTATGACTTTGATGTAACCTGTCTACATATTATTTTCTTAAATTAAATGGAACAATGATCCGGTGACCTTTGAATAGCAAACCATCTTGATATGTGATGTCATCTTTTAATTTGTACCAAACTTTAACAAAATCTTCAACATCATTAACACGTGCTGGCCAATACTTTTCAACTTAATATATAATTTTCTGCACACCTACATCAGAGTTAGTTTCTCGTCTCAGCTGGGTAATTCGTTCGTCATTTATGGGCAACGTATCGGCAAGCTTTATTCCTTCTATGAACTTAAAGGCTTCTTTAATTTTTTTAATTTGAAAAATTTCAAATTTTTCCCCTACCTCAGAACATGATACTGGAGCTCTTGATAACGTATCCGGAGTTACTAATTCTTTGCCTGGTTTGTACTCAATATTCAAATTATAACGTTGAAGCCACATCAGCATTACTTGAATCCTCTTGGATGCTGTCAGAATCGGTTTCTTGAAAATCCCAATCAACGGCTTGTGATCTGTTTTAACCAATAGGCTAGGATTTCCAACAATAAACTGATCAAATCTACGACATGCAAATAGAATCGCTAGAAGTTCCTTTTCTATTTGCGCATATTTCTTTTCTGTTTCACTCAACACCCGAGAAGCAAAATAAACAGGTTCTTAATTCTGAAGCAAACACGCTCCTAATCCAAAACAGCTGCTGTCAGCTTCTATAACAACTGGTTTATTCATAGCAATATACTTCAGCAATGTGTACTCACCAATAATATTCTTCATACGATTGAAACAATTTTCTTCTTCTTCCGTCCATCGAAATTCTACGTTATCTTTATTCAATCTTCTAAGCACCTCATTTTCATCACTTAAATTTTTTATAAACTTTGACAGATAATTTACCATGCCCAAAAAACGTAACAAATCCTTTTTGTTTTCCGGACGAGGCATTGATGTTATAGCTCCTACTATCGATGGATCTGGTTTCAAGCCTTCACTTGTGATTACATGACCATAAAATGGTACTTCAGACCAACAGAGCATCATCATATCTTTGCTTAATTTGCAGCCTTTTTCTTCCAGTCTACTCAACAGTTTTTCCAAATATCATCTGCAACAGCATCTTCATATGTTTCGCCCTTTCCAATAACCAAAATATCATCAGCAATCACCTCTACATTTGTAAGACCATTCAAAATCTCATGTAATTTATGCTGAAAATTTTCTGGGACAGGCGATACACCAAATGGAAGTCTAATCCATCGAAATCGCCCAAACGGTGTCCAAAATGTTGTCAGCTTAGAACTCCTTTCATTTAATTTTAAATGCCAAAATCCTTTTCGCAAATCCAGTTTACTAAAAACTTTTGCTTCACTTTTGGAAATTGATAATTAGGACGTTTTAGGCCTTATTGAGCTGCAACGGATCCAACACAATACGAAATCTATCGTCTGCCTTTACGATCATTATATTGCTATACCAATCTGTATGCATTTCTTCCTTAACTATAACTCCATCCTCTAACAAATTTCAATCTCATCCTTTAGCCCGTCTCTGAACTTCAACGGAATTCGTCGTGGCGGTTGTCGAGTAGGAACTATAGTTTCATCAACTTCTAAATCAACTTCACTATCAATCAAGCCCAACCCTTGAATGACATGACCATATTTGGAACAATTTTTTCCGATGATTTCACGCAATCTGACTTAATTGGAACATCATTAGAAATATTCTTCACAATATTGCAAAATTTTACCAATCCAAGTCCATTACAAGTTTCAGCAGATAACAACGGACCATGTTTCACTGATACCACTTGAAAATTTAATTTAAACGTTTTGCCTATCCTTGAATACAAAATCGATTTTTTTCCAACAACTTTAATGTCATGACCAGAAAAACTTTCCAATTTAGCTGTCGAAACATCTAACTCAACTTCTTTTCGTTCAAATAGTTGACATAAATTCTCATATCCAATGACGTTCAATGCGGCTCCAGTATCTAGTGTACAACTTACTTTCTGCCGTTTTCCATTGATTCATAAATTTATTGATGCGATAACACCATATCTACCACAGGATATTACATTTATTAAAATGAACTATCTTCCTCGTCATCAGATTGCTGTTCTGAAATTTGTTTCACTTTCTTCGATTTTTTATGTTCTTCACGTTTTTTTAGACAACAGGAAAGAAATGATTTTTTTCTTTACAAAAATTGCATGTTTTACCATAAGCAGGACATTTATCCTTCAAAAACTTCCTTCAAAAACTTGGTGAGACTAAAATGTCTCATACACTATTAATTTTAATAAATAAAAGAAAGTAATTTTTCTTAACACTGATTTAATTTATTAGGCAAGCACTTTTGTATATGTAAATATTTTACATTAAAACCAATTGTATAAAAATGATTTATTCGATTTAATATTATTTATTCGATCCGATCGTATGCTCGACGAGATTAAGATTAATTTTATTATTTTAATTACTAATTATACAAGATGTATTTTTGGTTGCAAAAATAATTTGACTTTCGTTAGTGCATTTATATAATTTGATTTCGCCGAGTGTTATCGTTGTAATTTTGTTTTTGTTTGCCGAGTGTTGCCACCACAAACTTACACTTATTGAAAACAGCGACACTATTGATTTTCTCAGGATCCAAATCCATGACCTTTGAGCGTAAATGCGTGGCTTCTTCAACTTTACAAACATGTATAACTTGAGCAAGAGTTACCTTTTCCTTTTTTAACAATCGTTATCCGTACCTCATCGTCTCAAATACCAACAATAATTCTATCTTTCAGCGATTCATCCTCAAGCTGATCCAGAGCACTAAGATAATTTGAATCTTTTAATAATTTTCGTAGTTTTAATAAATATTCTTCAAAATTATCACTTCCCTGGAATGCTGTATGGAATTTAAATCTATTATACTTCAAATTTTCAATTGGAAGAGCACCTTTTTCCAATTCGGATATGATCTGCTCAGCTGTCAAATTAACATTATCTGCTAACTTTAATGAATCATACATACAATTCCCGTGCCTCTTCACCCATGGCAATTCTCAGAAAGAAAACTTTTTTAAGTTGTGTTTCCTTAGCATAATTCGAAGCTACTATATAATCATTCCATGACTGTCGAAATCTTTCAAAATTATCTTTTACACTTCCATCCTTTATCCTCAATGCTTTTGGTGTTGGAATATTGGAATTCACAATATTTGAAGCAATTTCGGCATTATTTCCAGCATTTGCAGTTAAAGCTTTGACCAATTGTTGTATTAGATCTTTTACTTGATTATCAGCAGCTTTTTCATCAGCTATTTTATCTGATCCAGATTCTCCACTCGGTCCACCCATGATTTAAAAATTTTTTAACCTCACTAACATTTATTTTTAAATTTTTTTGTGTTTATTACCACCGAATTTGGAAAACGATATACAATTAATAAGTCTATACGTTAATAACTTCTGACACCATGTTTTATATTCTGTATATAAATAAAAGACTTGATATTTAATAATTAACATAGGACATTCTTTATTTCACTTGGTTATGATGGCGTCCATCGACGTGATGTGTGTTCGTTGTGTTAGAAAAGAGAAACTCGTTGAAGAATAGCTGTGTATCAAATACAGGGATGAACTACAGATTTTATATAATACAACAACTCCCTTACCTGATCTATTTAAAAGATCCAAATATTTTCTTGAAATGAGGGCGATCAGGTTGCGTTTGAAACATTAAACAAAGCTTTAACTTTCGCACTGCCGATTTGAAGAAACCATTTTTATACAATATGACGGAAGCACAAATGGAGTTGGATGGGTATTATTTCACTCAATTGGGAACAAAGGGACTACAGTAATACTGGGCTTTAATGTTTAGCGGCGGTATTGAGCATAATAAAATTTAGGGTTTATAATGAAGGTCTGCTGTTTACAGTCATTACGGAAAATTCTAGTTTGAAGTGGCTAAGAGAACAACGAAGTCAAGGTGCTTGGCAAAGTGGGGTTAAAAACTTTAAGCATTTAATATAACTACCGAGCACCGAAAAGAAAGTCGAAATGCTCTTCCTGATTCTCTCTCTCGTATTGACGTTAGCGCCCTGGGCAATATCGATTAAACGATTTTTACAGATAGTACTTCAGATAGTGGTTCATCTTTTTAGGCTCATTATGCTGTATCATATTGGGTCAATCGACATTATTTTTTAGAAAAATTCGGATCTAGACATAAAATTATACATCCAAAGCTGTGATTTTCGTAAAATATCTATAACTACTACCTCTTTAACTAAACATCACATTTGTAGCTTTGTTGAAGTTTTTCGGCCGTGGTAATGGATATACATAAACTTTTTAGGTTTTTACTCGCGGTCTAAATATGGATTTTCAAGCATTATAGATGGATAGACATAAGTAGAGAGACAGATAGATAAGTTTTCAAGATTCGTTTTTGTGAAGCCATGAAGCAGCAATCTACTACAAAAGTTATTTTCTGCTTTTTTTAGCAACATGCATATTTGAAGTTATCTGTTTCCGAAGCTATCTTAACTAATAAAAGAAAGCAATTTGTTTCGCATATGCTGTCTAGTTTGCTTGCAAATTATGGAGTAGAGTATATATTTACACAGCAATAATCTTCCCAGCCATATGCTTCAGGGAGAGTAAACGGCTCAATCCTCTCAGCCATTTGATCTTGAATAAAATTTAACAACCGGAACTGAGATGAGCAGTTAGGTGAAGTCCTTAGTTGTCTTCAGAATATTAAAAACGATTAAACCGGATGTTTTTCACATTTTCTAGTGTTAGGGCAACATATAGTTAAGTGAAGTTCAGATTATAATCTTTTTAGCGAGAAAAGCCATTTGACTGGACACTATTTGACCGTAACAGACATGTTGTCATAGTAACGGGTTCTCAAGAATTTAAAACAGGCGTATTATCAGAATCAACCTAGATATAATTTACGAAGTCGTACTCGCTAAATTCTGAAACAACAAGAAATATTCATTCGGCTTTTATACAAGGCAAAACTTAGAACAAACGTTCCTCAAAATTTCCTTCAAAATTCTAAAAGGCTCAAATTCGGAGGCTCATTGGCAATGTGACATAGAAGATGGAAGATCTCCGAGGAAAAAGTCTCAATTTGTATCATATAAAGAATATTAAAGCCTAACAAACATGTAAAACCTAGATAAATAATTCTCAGGGTGTTGGTTCGTCCCCACGATTTGTAACAGAGTTAATTGTGAAGACCATGTAGTTCTAGACTCCTACATTTAATGCAAGGTTAGAATAGTAATATAACAGATTCACGTGACCAAACACTACAGATAGAACACAACACTCAATTTTTGGTTGAAAAGATTACTAAGTCTCGTATTATAAATACAAAAATTAACATTCAAAGGCTTATATTTTAACACTGATTATATTATCCTTATAATATAGATGCGTAAATCTCAAACAATAAATTTCATTTTATTTTGAAGTACTTAATTCTCAAAGTATCCACCAATCGAATTTTAATTATATCCCGGATCGATTTGCCAGACCAGAATTTGATAAATCGTTCTTAATAAATAACCATAAATCCTTTTGTACTCCTTAAAAACTCAATTTAAATTATACTTAACCTCAACCCTTTTTTTGTTTTGTGGGAAATTGTCCAAGTAAATTTTACCAACCGAAAAAAAAAAATCCTTAATCTATTCAAAAAATTTGTTTCAAAGGAAATTATCAACAAATATTTTTTTAATTGGGATTACGTATCCTCTTACATTAATTAATTTTTATTTAAAACATTAAAAAACAAAAAATGATTATAAAAAAATGAAGAGGATACTTAGTATAACGGTTACAATATCCTTTTGAATTTGATCCGTGTAATTTTGAACTAAAGATCTTGGGTTAAATATTTTAGAAATGGGTTTTTGGTATTGTTGTTTGAAGATGTTACTCAAGGATGCTTGTATAATTATTGTGAATTAAATGATATTATAGCTTTTTTGGAAATTAAAAATTAATTTATATTGAATAACGGAAATTTGTTTTTGTACATAGTATTAAATAATTTGTTATTTCGAATTAAAATTTCCATAACCATAATCAATCAATTTTTTTATACTAATTCCATGATTTTCAAGTCTTCTTAGTTCATGTTGAAGTTGAATTGAATTCTGAAGAGATAAACACAAAATTTTTTTAGTTTAAAAACAAATCTTTATAAATGTATTATATTTTTACCTTTAATTCATCAAAATGACGTTTAGACTCGTTGTTACCAAAATCTTCAATGAATTCAGAAAACTCTAAGCTGCTTTCAACTTTTTCAAAAAACATAATATATATTTCATCTTTTGGTATTGTGTTTTGTATTTGTTCTAGATATCCATCAATTCCACCCATCGATCCAATTTCATGATCTAAAACAAAAAACACAGTTTTATATTTAAACTGGCAAAAATAAATCCACTAAAGCTCATAAACACCAACTTATGCAGTCCCATTTGAGTTTTGTTCATTTAAAGAAAAACATATTTTTTTGAGAAAAAAACAGGTACATAGTTCATAAACATTTTTGGACGATGTGATTTGTGTTGCAATTTTAATGAAATTAATAAAAAATCTAACAAGCAGTTACTGTCTTACTGGTAGTTGTTTGACCCATTGTCTTTTTGTTAAGGATTATAAAATTACTTGAAAGTTTTAGTCAAAACTACAGGTACCAATATCTTTGTAAGACCGCAAATAAAATTTGGACATGTATCCAAAAGAAAAAAATTGTATTTATCCGCTGCCAACGGTACAACGAAAGACTATTCTGTACAAAATTATTGAAAATTGATTTAGGATTGAGACGCAATTTTATACATCCGTTTGTTCTAGCATCTTTCAGCAAGTCAATCCTTGGTGCAAATTTTTGAAGTGAAAACTTCTTTAGCCGCGTTATGAAATTTTGTATAAAGTAAAATTTGTATATTCGCGTCATAAAGTTTTATATGCGTTTTTGAAGAACAAAAATATATTTTTTAAATCATTTCTATCTATCTATATTTTTTAATTTAAATCTATCTATCATTGCTGAACGTTTCAAATTGCGTTGTGGATATCGTGCTTGATTGATGTTCTGTAGGTAGCGAGTTCAATTCCTGGTGTGGTACATATTATTTTATTTTATTGTTTGTTTTTTAATTTTTATTAAATAGCATTAAAATTATTTTTTTTATTAATGAATTCATAAAAATAATAAAAATTTCTTTATACGAATTTTAAAAAATTGATCTATAACGCAGTTTTTTAAAGGTATATTGCTACTGTCTTTTGCAATTTGCATTCGAGTCATCATGCCAAATAAATATTGCATATATATAAAATTGAAAGTTGTTTGTCCTTTATGCATTGATACATTAATCATCATGAAAATTTGGGAAGTTGTTGTGTACATTTAATTTGGTTTTTATTTAACTATCGTTTTAAACGGTAGTTTGCTTTGATCAATGTTTTTGTTTGTTGAATATAATTTTTATGAAATTAAAAATAACGTAAGAAAGACCTGAAACAATTACATTTGTAAATCAAAATTATATGTGTTTGAATTTAGCATGATGCTAGAAATTTTATCATCTGCACCAAATATGTTGTTAATTTGGAATTGTATATAATACATGTTGCCTAAATTAAGTGAAGACTTAATACTTGTAATTTGATGCTTGATAACATCGATTATATCGCTTTTAAGCTCATAATTACGAGACGAAAATCGCATAAATTCTATACAAAGAAGCATAGCTTATGTATGATTAAACATGGATGGCAATCATGATAAATAAACCAATTAAAATCGTGGCACTTAGCAAGTGATTTGCAAACGACAACAATGCGCATTAATACCAATGAATTTGCTTAGCTTTCCGTAGGAAGATTTGTAAAATTTAAACTTGTTGATCTATGGGTGTGACAACCACGCGTACTTTAGTCCCTGCCATTGGCATATGAGTTATCTTGAGATATTGTATACCATCTAGGTTATGGAATATTCTTAAATAAAATGTGTTTGGTAGTAGAAATTACAACGTGTGTCACAACAACATATAAAAAACTTTTAAGAACAAGATCCCACAACAACATGCTTTCTAAGGTGTTGATAGACGCAAATTTGTATATGATATGTTTTGATTATTTTAAATATAAATAAATATAAAAGTTGCTTGGAGAATAATTTTAATGATTTTAATTTAAACATTCTGAAATTTTAATTTGCGATGCTACAATAATTGGAAGATACAAAAACAACCACAGCTATTTCACAGATTTAAGTTTTCACTTCTGTCGGCAGTCCTTAACACTGCCTTCTTTTTTTTATTGAATTAGGTTTGATGTTTGATTTGAAAGTTAATGCACTGTTATGATAACAAAACCAAGCTGAATGTCAGTACCAGTACATTTTCGGTTGAGGATGATACTCCCTTACCAAGACGCTTTTTAACTGAAAATTATTTTACTTTTATTTTAAAAAGAGTTCCTATCTTATATTGAAATTCCGAATTATGATGTTCCGGTAAAACATAATGTGGCTCACTACATTCAAACAACCAAACCCCACTACCCGTTCGACAGAAAGCTGACAGGTTTGAATTTAATCATATAGCTCAACTAGGAACACACCGTTCTAGTGTATCTTCATTATTACACATGGTTCCAAAACAGACAATGAAGGTTGGCGTCCATGTAGTGACTTTCGCAAATTGAACGCCATCACAACACCGGATAAATACAAGACTTACTTCCCAAATTTTTCTCTAGGGTCAAATGTTCGCCATATAGTTTCGAAAATTAACTTGTTGTGGGCCCATCACAATTTTCCAATTGCCATATAGGACATGGACATCACTGCTCTAACAACGTCTTTCGATTTAGTTAAGTCATGTAAATATGCGTTTGGCCTGACAAATGCGAGTCGAAGATGCAAACGCTTTATGAAATTCGTGAGTCAAGGTTCAGATTTTGTCTTCATGTATGTAGATTTTAGACGATATGCTGGTAGCAAATGCAGAATACAGAACAGTATAAACACCATTTGAGATTACTTTTTGAAAGATTGTTTGAATTTTATTTGGAGCTTACATTTGAAAGCTTTTAAATGTGTTTTTAGTACTGAGAGTTGAATTACTTGTTCATACGATTTCAGAATATCATCATCTTCCAATTGAATTGAAGATATTTGTAATTTTCCGTCATCTTCCTCGGTTCGTCAATTACAAAAGTTTATTGGAATAATTAACTATTATAATAGAATTCTTTTTTGATTCAAAGATACCTTAACATCAACAATTTTGGTGCAACCAAAGAACGCACAACTTTGAGTATAGCGAATGATGATGCATCGAGTTAGGGCGTTGGAACGATGTTAGAGCAGTTAAGAAAATGCATCTGGGTATCAACCTCATTTTTTGCTTAAATATTTTCTCTCGTTGAATCAAAGTATTCTGCATTTGGCCACGAACTTCTCGGTGTGTATCTCGTGTTAAAATATGTTCGTTCGTTTATCGAAGGAAGAACGGTTATGATCTGACCAGAGCCCACAAGCCCCTTACACTAGCTATTACATTTAAAATTGAATGAAATCGAGCCGGGCTCGACAATTAGATTAAATGTCTTAATTTCTGATTTGATTAAACTGTTAAGATCCCATTGCATCAATTGTACCATCCTGAATTCAACTTTATGATAATTTCATCGAGATCTTAATACATGACGACTCGATGCAATATAATCCTCCGAAGTGATAACATACCGTTTCTCTTGTTTGGTATTCACATATCAGTCACAGACAGTCTTAATATTTCCCCTCCATAAGAAAATAAGGCAGATTCGGGTTGTTAACTAACCTGTCGTAAATAAACGAGTTTTAATTACCAGTCTTGTATATCTTTATAGTATACTTTGCTGAAGGGGGAGTGCCATATCAAATAGAATTAGCACCAAAGTACTTAAACTTTATTTTTTAACTGGATTAAACGTAGTGATGCACAAATTAATAATATTTTATATTAAATTACCTTTTAATTTGTATATTATTTAAGTGTAAAATAATTTTCTGTTATATTCTTACTTTTATATATCACGCATACATGTATTTATTACAAATTAATCTGTAAAACTAAATTGTTTACATTAAAAAGTTGCTCTTAAATCATCGTGTGAATTATTAAATCAAATGAAGTTAAATTATATAATCTAAGTCCTCAACAGTGGTGGTTTTAAGCACAGGCAAACCAGGCATTTGCCGGTGGCCCCGCGCTCAGGTGGCATCGCATTTTCTTTTCTTAGTACAAGTGATATAAAAAATTTTTCTTAGTGCAATATATATAAACAACGAAACTCATTTATTAAAATTCAATATAATGTATGCGTACAGCATTTTTATAAACAGTATTTTTATAAAATATTTAACTTTACATATACATCTATTATTATGTATGTAGCAATTTTTTTTGCGTTATACATAATACCTGGCAACCATATGAAAGAGTATGCAGTTTCTAGTCTCATATACATAAACGAAATTTGAAATTTTTTCTAAGCCTACTAGATTTTTTTTTAACATTTCACAGTTATTATATTTTTATGAATATATGATTACTATAGCTATAGTATGATTGTTATTGGTATAAAAAATGTTGTGTTATGATTGTGTGCGAGTTACAATTTTTTGGTATAATGTAACTAATGAATGATGTAAAAATAGAGATTATTTGTTTTCCATTTCACTTCTAAATTATAATTCTTATAGTTCAGACGTTCTTTTTTGGTGTCACTTAGTAATTTATGCGATTTTAATATTGACGGTTTTTGCTTTTCTCCTGGTTATTCTTCTAGTTATACATTTTATATTGACGACTTCTGCTCTTTCCTTGGCTATTCTTCTAATTATTCGCTTTTATATTAATATTATATAAATTATATTATATATTTATAAATAAATAAATATCAAACTTTAGAAAAAGTTTAAATATATATTCATCGTTATTTATAAGAAAAAACATACAGATATGTTGAAGAAAATTAAGCCATTGACAAGTTTTTTTAATATATCATCAGGTACTAACACAACTTTTGATGCAGGTACTAGTACTTCGCAAGATGTTTCAAAAAAATTGCTAGATATTTTATCTGACCAGTCTGAAACATCTTTAGGGTCTCTATCTTTTGTTGTTTCAAATTCTGAAGTTTCTGCTGTTCTATTACCGGACACCCATGAAAAAGATTTTGAAATGAATTTGTCTCAAGAGTCTTCGTTAGCTTCCAATGATTTTGTTTTAGCTTCGAATCCCAAATTGCATGAAGCACAACAAGACATAACTGATGTGGTTATTGTTTCCGACGACCCGGCGTTATGGCCCATTTCATTTAATGAACGAGAAAGAGTCGATATTGTTAAAAAATGACCGAGTCAGATTAAACAAATAAATTTTAAAGCCGATAAATCGGGTCGCAGATTTAATACTAGTTTCTACACGAGAGTTCTTGCTAACGGCGAAGAAGTTTCTAGAAGCTGGCTAGTGTATTCTATTCAAAATAATTCGGTATTTTGCTTTTGTTGCAAAATTTTTTCTACCCGAAAAATATGTTTATCGTCGACTGACGGTTATTCAGATTGGAAAAATAAAGGTTCAAGCTTAAAACAACATGATAAATCTCAGGATCACATTAGCTGTATGCAAAAATGTATGAATATGTCAGTTAATTTAAAATCAAATGCAACAATTGATCAAAATTTGCAGAGAATGATAGAAAATAAGAAGAAACATTGGCGCTTGGTACTTGAACGTCTTTTTGCTATAGTGCTAATGTTAGCTGAAAGATCATTATCTTTTCGTGGACACCGTGAGCAACTTTATCAGCCTAATAATGGACACTTCTTGGCACAAGTAGAACTTATTCCAAAATTTGATCCAGTTATGCTAGAGCATCTCAAACGAATAAAAAATAATGAATGCTTTGATACTTATCTTGGAAAAGATGTGCAGAATGAAATAATTGGACTTATATCGAGAAGAATACTGAAAACTATCGTATCTTCTGTACAGTCACCAAAATATTTTTCTGTTATCATGGATTGTACTCCTGATGTAAGTCATAAGGAACAGCTTTCAATTCTTTTGAGATGCGTTAAAATTAATCAGGAAGAATTACAAATTGAAGAATTTTTTTGTGATTTTTTTCACATAACTGATAGCACTGGTTCAGGTTTAGTTGAAATTTTTTTAAATTTATTAGCTGAGTATAATTTAAATCTAATGAATTGTCGCGGGCAATCGTATGATAATGGTGCTAACATGCGAGGGCAATACAAAGGGGTTCAAGCTTTAATCAAAGAAAAAATCCCAGAGCTCTTTACGTTCCATGTGCTAACAACACATTTAATCTAATGGTATGTGATGCTGCGAAATGAGTATCAATTGCAATTAACTTTTTTGGTACTGTTCAACGAATTTTTACATTTTTTGCTGCATCAACCGTTCGATGGGATAAACTGCAAAGTGTTTGTAAAATGACTGTTAAATCATTATCAGATACGCGTTGGGAAAGCCGTATAAATAGTATAAAAGTTGTAAAAAATAATTTGGTTCATATTATAGAAGCTTTATACAAAGTTGCAGTTTCAAGTTCAATTGGAGTTGCTGTTTCTGAAGCTAACGGTCTTGCGAATGAGATATCCTCATATCAGTTTATACTTTCACTTACAATTTGGCATGATATATTGTATGAAATTAACAAAGTAAGTAAAGTTATGCAGAATCCCTCGGCAGATATTTCTATTATGATAAAATTGGTGGAAACTACGAACAAATTTTTAGAATCATTCAGAAGTGATGAATCATTTGAAGCGATTATCAAAAAATCTGAAAAAATAGCTATAAAATTAGGTACTGAGCCAGTATTCCCTCAAGTGCGGCAGAGTCGAAAACGACGTTTTTTTGAATATGAAGGAACTGATGCACCTCTAAATGGAAAGTCTAAATATAAAGTAGATTTTTTTAATGCAATAATTGATGTTGCATTAGTAAGCTTAAATGAAAGATTCAAAATGCTTGATTCATACAACAAAATATTTGGTTTTTTAACCCGTACCGAAAAAATGCGAAGTTTAGATGCAAATGAATTGTTGAATGATTGTAAAAATTTAGAAATATCACTGAGAAATCCTAGTACAGAAGAATCGGACGTGAGCCATGAAGAGTTATACTCGGAAATAAGTACATTTTTAAGAATGGAAGCTTCGGCGGAATCGAAAGATGCACCGGAAATTTTGAAGTATATTACGGCAAATTCTTTAATCGAAATTTTTCCAAATTTATTTATTGCCCTACGAATTTTACTAAAGCCACTTTTCGGCAAAAACCTCTGAACCGATAGGAGCCAGGGCGGGTTAAATACACCTCATCTCCTTGAACTATAAATTCAGCTGGAAATTGATCGAAGCTCGTTACTCGGGAGAAAACCACATCTCGATCCATCTTACTCTGTCAACTTGCTTAGGCTTAGTGCCTCCTTGCTCGTCGAACTACCAAGGATAACAATTATTTTTTTAATAAATAAAAGCTTTATTTTAAAAATATGTCTAACTCTTATAGTTTGCCGGTTTTAAATTGACATATTTGTCTAAAATCGTTCTATCAGGTCTTTTTCATTATTGGCGTTGCTATTCAAGCCGTTGGCGCTTCATCTCTTAACAAATAAATCTTTAAGTGAACGATAAAAGTTGAAAAATTTCGGTTTAATAACGTCCACTTTTACTCCCGATAAGGTTTCTACCTCTTCAGTTTTTTTCCTAATTACTATCTCAACAACATCATGGATGCATGAAATTTTTAACGCTTCGTAATAATTTCAGTAGTTTATGAATTAACTGTTAAAAAATTTAGAATTCTTTTCCATCTATATAAATGATTTTTAACCCGTTTAGGAACACTTCAAACAGTTTTGCGTGAGCTTAACGCTGGAGAAATATTTGTACTGAAGCTGTTATTCATTATTCGCCATTTCGAGTCATATTACTTTCCCACACGCATTGAATTTGCATTATCAGAAGCTTTCGTAGTTGTTTTCGCCTTTTCAACCCTAATTTCTTATATTCAGATCGTAATCGTCTGTCGCAATGGTTTCTGTTTAAAATTATCATGAAACGGTTGTGCAATATCATTAATTCGTAATCGCGCTATTTCAATATTTATTTTCTTACAATCGTTTCGTAATCAATATTTTTTTTTAATAATTCTTCTCCAATTTTTTTTAATACAAGTTAGTTGAACAGACTCTTTAGTGGGTTTCAAACAACCTACCAGAGAATGCTACCATTTTTTTTTTCTATAAATAAGTACCTCAAGATGTCCTCGCTCTCCTAGTTTGTTATTCATTTTTGTGGAATATGTTTTTTTGACAGATTGTCAGATATTGTTGAAACGTGTGAAAAATGTTTGCGATTTTTAAAATATGCTTGAAAATAATATCTATTTCTTGTTTGTGATATTTATTTCCGTGATAGTACTATTAAAATATTTTGTGGTATCTAGTCAAATTTTTAGAATAACAAATAATACAATTCAGAGATCCGAGGTGATTAGTTTTGCGGTTTTGGATGTTTTCATCGACCTTGATCGGTCAAATTAAATTAAATTACACTTCTATGGAAAATTCAAATTAATAAAAAAGTAGTTTTGCGTGTAGTGTAGAAAAATAAAACTTTATTGATAAGTTTCTAAACGAGAAACAAGTTGTGGTAAATATTATATCTGATAGCTCGTTTTTATGCTTGAATGAGTAGTCTAATCGCGGAAGGACATAATCAAATCAGTGGTAAAATTTTGAGTACTAAGAGTGGAACAATAAAAATAACTGTATGTGTAGTGTTATGTGCCAAAATTTTTTGTTGATTGCATAATAGATTCATTGATCAAATTTCACGGTTAAATTAGCAGGGCGAAATTAATGATTTTGATTACCAAAATTCGGAACACAAACTGAACTAACTGTTATATATAGTAAAAATGTGTAAAATTATACTGATTAAATCATTAAGTAATTTACAATTAATTGTTAAAACATAATTTGCTAATAATTCAAAGTCGTAGGGTACTTAAATACTGAAATTTCTCAAATTAATTAAATTAATTAAATTAAATATTAAAAGAAATAAATTATATTACGAAACGGCGGTCAAGGTGACAGAGTCACCGTTTTCTTGTATAATTGTCGACCAATGTTATTTAATATAGCAACTAAATACAGAAAACTTGTAGCGTAAATAAAAACTTTTAATTTGAGAGACGAATTGAATGGTGCGTTTTAATAACTGTAAGGAAAACGTGCGGTTTTGTGGTCTGACAACTATGAGAAGGGTCATCGATTTGGGCAGTGGAGATTTGTCTGGCCTTTGTTCGAGAAGTAGATGCATGGTTGGAAGTATGCATATCTCAACGCTTGTTTCTATTTTGTTCATGCGCAATTGAATTCACCAACGGCTATACATATGGTGCTTACGAGAGCCAACTTTGCCTACCCTCCTTTGGATTAACAACCTACGTATTATTACGCGTACGTTTATAACGTAATTTGGCAATTGAAGCAGACAACTGCTCATATAATTCAACTTTTAACTATGTTATTCTGGATCAGCAACATATGTATCATTACGCATATTTTTATAACTGACTTTGGCAATTGAAGTCGGTAACTGCTTATATAATTCAACTTTTAACTACGTTATTTTGGATCAACAACCTACGTATCATTACGCATATTTTTATAACCGACTTTGGCATTTGAAGTCGACAACTGCTTATATAATTCAACTTTTAACTATATCCGTCTGGACCAACTACTGAAGTATCAATACGCTTACGGGTATAATGTCCTTCCGATGATGATTGGCTGATCAACTCCGATTAACAAGGAGGGGGCTCTGGACTAACCATTGGGTGAGTAAGCTTTATCTATAGTTATATGGGCATGCATAAATGTATGAGAGCGTGTGTGAATATAGTCGTGAGTATAGGTGTGAAAATGGGTGAGCGAATGCAGTGTGAGAGTGTTTGAATGAGTGATTGAATAAGGGGGTGGGACGTGACGATTGTGGTTGTTATTCACAAATGTGGGTCACCAGAGTCTACCTTTTTCACGTGCTGTTTGTTTAATCCGTTCTTACCAAAATATACGCGTACAACACTGTTATTTGTAATGGAGCAGCAGGATTTCTTTCTCGACCCCATAAGCTGAAGCTAGCTTGCGGCTAAATAAATCTCATCCAGGTGCACGACCTGCTATGCCACTTCGTTGCTATGCCACTTCGTTGCTATGCCACGAAGAAGCTCTTTACTACATATTACCAAGCTAACCAACTTCGGATATTCACCACGTTCAATTGCAACAGCCGTATAGTAACCATGGTAGCCGAGTGTTTAAAGGTTGTTTATCACACTAGCTTTCTATCGTATTCGTTGTATACTTCACCATATCCACTGTTTTGTAATAATAACATGCTTTTTTTTACTAATTATATGTTCTTAATCGGTTCGTAAAACATGCTCTACCCAAGCAATCCCATTAGATTATTTTTCATGCTACTAGCTTAAGATATCATCATTATTTACTCAATTCGTTTAACGAGAAGTAATTTAGCTCACACTAATAACTGCATTCCGTTGTTTAATTTTATTAATATGAAACTGAACTTGCACACGCGTAAGCTCAAATCTAATATCCCACATGTTTCTGTAGATGCTAGCAAGCATTCTGACGTTGACCTACTATCAATTCCGAAAACGAACTATATCAAAATTTCTGCTACTCATTTCAATGATGTTGAACTATGTTGTAATTGGTGGCAGCTAGTTACGTGGTTAAAGTCTTTCTATAGTGCCGTTATATTCTTTGAATGTCAATACTGTTTTATGATATAGCTCTATTGTTAACATTTGCCTCTCTATTCCTAAACAACAACGGCAAACTGTTTTCAATCGTCTTCATTGCTTGCCTCATCAGATAGTTCACAGTTCGATCAAACTTTTGACTAAAAAGTTCATGCATTAAAAATGAATTTCTACAAATGGCCCCGAACTATCTTGTTTTCAAAATGTTAGTTACGTTTTGTAATACACAATATCCTTTGGATAAGCACTCACAAATATCTTAATGGCCATTCGTTTACTTTCAACATCAGCGAACAAACATTTCTGTGATACAATGATTGGCCACTACATCCGCTTGACTAACACCATTTTAGTATCAAACATCACTACTACAACTGTTGCTTTGGCTCCTTATAACAATTGTATTACTCGTAGGGTGCTATTTCAGTAATCATTATATATTCCAATCCAATGGTCTACTAATTCTAGTATTTAATCCAAATAAACGTCTTTCAGAAGATTTCTAAAATAAAACACAATTTCAGTTATCTTTGTCTTTCAAATGGTTCAAGTAACGCGGCTCTTAAAATATCTATTTATTAAGGACTCAAATACTGTTTACACGTCTTTTTGCCTACTGACTTAATACCTTCCCCATTTCAGGGACCATACTGTAAATTGATCGAAAGTATCAACATATTCAACCTTCAATTAACAGTCTAAAACCTTGTCTCAGCAAATATTCTCAAAATAAATAAACTGACACCTCTCCATCTTCAAATACTAAGCTCAGTCGTGCAGAAAATTTTATTTTGAAGATTTTCACGAAAAGCTTTAAACACATTTTTTGATCGGATTGGTGTCTTGGTCAGCCTATCTAACGATTTACCTATCCACATTCACTTCAAATATCAAAAGTAGCACTCACGATTCTGTACCAATTAAAGTTGTAGTATTTGATTTCATTCAATAACAATATATGTTTCGTTTTACAAAAAATACCATTTTTCGGTGGAGTGTCAAAATAATAACAATAACTAATTAGTGAAACATACAGTTAGTGCCAAGTTTTTTGGCTGGAGCTAATGCTTTCGGTTTGTAAGTGAATACAAGTTCTTATTTGAAATCAGTGAAAAAATTGTTCTAGTTTCTTTTCGTCGATTGGATGATTGATTAAAAAATTTTGACTTATCGAAAACCCACAATAAATTTTTCATTAAGCTTAAGTTGGCGTATTTACGTTTTGTTGAATCATACAGAGTGATAAAATCTGACCCGAATTCGTGCAGTGAAGTTTTCTTCCAAAAGTCTGTACAGCACCAGACTCTTATTTCAAGGGGTTCGATTCCATCATTAGGCGTCAATTGATGAAAAACCATATGGCGTGTTGGTTTATCATTCTCACTGATTCGATCATCCTTTATTTGCTGACCTGAAAATTATGATAAAATTTTTGTGGATTTTTCGAAGAACCAGGATGTCCTTGTAATTGCGATAATGTCACTTTCTGCAAAACTATTTTGTCACTAAAACATATCAAAATAAAAGTAAAAAATTTAATCTATAGTCAAGTTTGCTGAACCCGATACTCGAAGCTTTTTGTCAACTCAAAACAATTTGTTGTGCTATTTATATTTCTTGTTCAGGCCCCCCAAATGAGCGTTTATTGTTTATTTTAATATTTTTCAGGCACAAGCTATTAAGAGTTGGGCGTAATAGAGCAAGTCTTAATAGGGTATTTTGCATCCGACCCTTATCAAAATCAAATCTGTTTTCCCTATTAAGTCTGCATTTGTCCTGATCTAAGCCGGAGTTCATTGAATCATTTTGTGATAATTCACACCAACTATATCCGTTAGCTAAATTTATTTAATGAAAACATAATAATATTTTACATTTTTACATCTCCATAATTGAAAATTGTGTGATATAATGCAATCTACAGAAAAAAAGTTAAACAAGTGCGAATAAAATTGGCTCGCCAAGGGTTCCGTGAACGTAAAAGAACACAATATTAAAAATAATTGACAAAAGTTGTCTTGCAATGTCTTTATATTTCCAAACCATAGACGCATAACAAAATACATGTTTAATCGTAAATTACAATCACATAAATCCATTGATCAAAAATCACACCATGAATGTTGCTTCAGGTTAAATCTTATCTATAGCTGTTTATGGTAACTCAAGAAAGATTCAATTACACCAGCTTGTAGACGTTTTAAATTTGATTTTTTTATCGGTCAATCAGGGGTCGAAATGTAGGCTACAAACTAAAGATATTTTTTTACAATAACACAAAAACTTTGTATTGCAAAATTCTAAAAATAATTGTAATGTTTTTTATACTAAGTGCTCCTTCATATAACACCCCCCTTATTAGGGTTTTCTTTATTCTCCCCACAACCATCCCCTAAACACAAAAAAATATAATTATTTGAGGAATCGCTATGATTTTCATTCAAATTTTACCAAACTTCCTGTCTCTGTGACAATAACTGTTTGACAATAACTGTGCACCGGAAAATGCTAAAAAAATTGCAATGATTTCTAAATTAGGTGCTCTTTCAAATGACATGTTGGTCTAGTTGTTTGTTGATTCCCCCACTCGTTTGGGTCAAAAAAGATTTTTTTTGCCCTCTCTACCCCGTCCCCTGAACACACAGAAACATAATTATTTGGGGCTTCACTATGATTTTCATTCAAAATTTACCAAACTTCTTAGCTCTGTGAATTTTTACAAATTTTTCTGTCAATCATTGCCAAAAAGTAAGGGGAAAGGGGGGGGGGGGGGTTAGGGTGAATGACGGCCTGAAAGTGGCGTTTTTTTTTCACAGTAACTCAAAAACTGTGCACCGCAAAATTCTAAAAAATATTGTACTGTTTTCTTATTAAGGTACTCTTTCAAATGACACCCCACTTGACCACGTTTTAAATAGTGTTTTACCCCTTTTCATTTCCACCTCCTTAATATATATAATTATGAGTATGTGACACTTTTATATATTTTTTATTAAAAACTTACTAATTCTTCTATCATTCCAAATACATTTGAAGATTTTCGAGTTTGATTGTTTGACAAAAACGAATGGTATGTTGATAAAACTTTGGTTCCGAGATCACTGGAAAATGGAAGATCACTTAAAAATGGAGCAGGATACATTTTTAAATTGGAGAAAATGACCGAGTTGTTGTGACGGGTGATTCAGGCTCCGTGATGGTAATTCGAAACACTGTCCCGCATACACCGGGTTTGCCTTGGCAGAGATTTGCCTAGTCGTTTTCATTTTGTCCTGTACACATATTTTTGCATACTCATACTGATAACTACGGATCATCTGCTTTGGTTTCCATTAAAAAAAGAAAAGAAGAAGAGAAAAAGAAAAAAAAGAATTATTGACCTAATATAGTTGTGTGATATTTCTCCAATGTAATTTCCTTACTCAATTTGTATTCGTACTTCCGCCTTTTTTATGTGGATTTCCCACAATCGTCTATTGATTAATAATATTTTTCAATGTGATTCCCTGTATTTAATTTGTAATCGTTGATCGCTGTAAAATTGTCAGAAAACGGTTGAGTAATGTCATTGATCCATAATCGCTCTATTTACATATATAATTCGTTCAATTGTTTCGTAAACAATTTTTTTTTAAATCTTTTCCAATTTCTATTACAAACTACAAGTAAGTATTGTCAATACAGGTAAGTATTGTACGGTTGTTTTCCTTATCTCGCTCTTTTTCAGCCATTAGCTAAAAAAGTGCGAGAGAATGGAAAATATTGTTCTAATTAAATAAATTTTCCTTTCATTTTCCCCATCTCCTTCCTTTCTAGTTGACATGGTATCTTCGGATATTCAAAGAGTCTGAATAATGAATATTTCATATTTAGTGTGCTAAACATGTCTAACTAATTAATAAAAAAAAAAAACTGCAGTCCATACTCCTTAATGGGTATATTGACTAACGATAAAACAAAAATATAATTTCCCAAGAAACTAGTTTATCGATTCGTTATTGGGGAATAAACAAAGAAATGGCATTAACCGCATATAAATAGTAGATGACAGCTAGCCTCGCGCTCTCAATTTTGCTCTGTTCACTTCAGTGGATTTTTGTTTTTGACAGACTGTCAGACTCTGTAAGAAAACGTGTGATTTTGTGTTGGGCTATTTTTCTTTGTTTAGACATGTTGGAAAAGGAAATGTTTTAGTTTGATCTGTGATACATTAGACTGTGATAATTAGTTAAATTTATTAGAATATTCAATTATAAAGAAAAAGCCCAGAGTTACGGGAAGATCAGTTTAGTTGATGATGGTTTTCTGTAGTATCCATGAATGCTCAATGAACATAATATACAGGTAAACTGATAGCACATTTTTAATCAATAAAATCAGGCTAGAAAAATAAAATTAATTGTCCGAGTAGTGAAGGTGAATAGAATTTTTATTTACCAGAAGAAATTTAAATACCCAAAATGTTCTGTGATAATAATAATAACACTATATTCGTGTAATAATTTATAAATCAGAAGTCCGGCATGTCGTTTCCGTTGTTGCCAAAGAATAGATAAATTACAAAAGATACCGTTAAATTAATAGCGAAATTTTGATTAACAATAAAATTAGAAAATAGAAAGATAATGAAATTATTGTGTAGTGAATAGGAACCGAACATTCTGTGTAAAATCATAAAAATAGAATTACAATTACTTGGTAAAGTAACTTGCCACGATTCGAAATTTAATTCGGGTAGAGGGACATTAATTGAATTCATGAAACAAAATTAACATTCGAATCTATAATTATAAGTTAATTAATAAAAAAAAAAATATATAAATAAAAATTAAATAAACACGGGCTAATTAAATTAGCTTAGTCATTGTCAAGGTGATAGTTTTAACCTTGAATTGTGTAAATGATAACCGATATACTTAAGAATTATATTAAAATAAAGAACATTGTTGACCAAAACAAGTTTATTTTAAAGGTGGTTATCGGTCGTATAGGCGTTGCTTTATAACCGAATTAAGGAACCTGAATGAAGTTTGATCTTGTCACCAGAGAAGAGCTGGCGTTTTTTTTTTTGAAGTGGAGATTTGTACGGGGTGATTTTGGTGGAATGTGTATATCATGTGCGATATACGGTGGTTGCGCATACTTGGCTAAGATCCACAATCAGAGTCGACCACAATATATGTTAGTAGCTGCATTCAATTTCTAACTGCCATAATTAGAATCGACAGAACTATCGATTGCTACGCATGCTTTGTGTCATGGGTATCCGCAATCGAAGGCCACAACTCTGATATATATTCTTGATGTCATTCAATTTTCGACAGCATTAAGTGGAATCAACAAAATTACCTATTGATGCGCATGCTTTGTATAAACCGCAATTTGAGTTATCAACCTTGTATATTATTCGATTCATTCAATTTTTTTCTGCATCAACAAAATCACGTAGTACTACGCATGCTTCGTGCAACTGTTACCTGCAATCTGAGTCACCAACGACAATCAACCTGCTTCAACGTTTATTTTCGTACGTTTGAATCAACAATTCACCTATACTTACGCTTGCTGTATACATCATTGATACGCAATTGAAGGCAAACACTATATTATATATTGTCATTTGGTCCGACTTTTACCGGCATTCATTGGAATCAACATATCACGAATTATTACGCATTCCTGGCTCGACGTGCATCCGCGATTGGGTTTGACCGCAGTATCTATGGTGATGACGTATAGATTGATCCAAAGGAAGATGATCCGCTGATCGTCCAAGGAAGGATGACGACTGGGATTCGTACCAATCTGGGGCGACTAAGCTTATATATATATATATAGGTATATAAAGGTATGAATCTGGATGTGTGGATGTATGGGCAAGGATGTAGGCATGGGTCTTAGGATGTGTGTGTGTCTGTGGGTGAGCGGATGAAGTACAAGAGCGTGTGAGTGGATTAGCGATGTGAGGTTGGACGTGGGGATCGTGGTTCTTTCGCATACAAGGGTCGCCAGAGTCGGTTTAGTTCACTTGTATTTCTCTCTTACACCCGTTATTATCTCATGTTACGCGTACATTACAGTTATTTGTGGTGAAGTAGCAGGTATTCTTCTCTCGATCCCATAGGCTGCCGCTAGTCAGGGGCAAAAAAATAATCTCGCTAGGTACGCGACCTGCTATGCCTATCCTATGTTAACCATTGAAGCAGCGCTTCGCTACAGAGTATCGTTCGAACAACTTTAAGTTCGAATCTTCGATAATTTCTAATCCTAGCTTTCAATTTTATTGAGACTTAGTGTATAAGGTTTTAGTAGCCTTTAAAATCTGCGTGCCAACTTCCGGTTTGCCACTTCCGGCTAAAAAGTGTTATTTTGAATTTTTATAAAGTGTTTATCCCTACTGTTGCCTACAGTTACAAATTAATTTTCATGAAATGTTGGTAAAAGGTTTCCATCAATATGGTTAATATTTTGATAGTTTTTGGGTACATTGGGAAAAGTGGTTGGAGCTGATTAGTTTTTGAGTGATAGTGTAGAAAGTGGTACGGGATCCTCTGAGCACCTGTGTTTTTGTAAGCTCAATAACATCTTTTTCGGATGATTGAATTGGTTAAAATTTGGTACATATTTAAAACTGTTAACAATATAGTTCTGCATACTTTATTTTAGTTTTTCACATCCGGTATAAAAGTTTTGTTTGCAATTTTTTGCATTTTTTTCATAATGTGTCTTTATTTACTATACAGCCTATAATGAAGTGATTATGATAACAAAGTGACGGGGATTCCCCATACAACTATTGATTTTTCTCAATTAGTTTTTAAAGTTTGTTGTGAGCAAATAGACCTCGTTCATTAATTAATTTTGATGACGCTATGACAAAAAAGGAGATTTGAATGAAAGAACTGATTAGTTTTTGGACATTGAGGTTAATTGTTCTCCGAAATTCCCAATTATTTGTAACAGTTTTGCATTTCAACTTCCGGCTTGTCACTTTCAATAAAAATTGGTTTTTGCTGCTTCTGTTCGTACAACACCATATATGCCTGTTGGGATGCTACAGTTTGTTATTGGAATAATTTTGACGACACTTTAACAAAAGCTAGAAGGAACTGGTAAACTTTTGAGTAATAACGGACAAAGTGACCTCCTGTGGGAGGCCTGCGGTGCATCTGTTTTTAATTATAATTTATTTTGTTAGAATTACGTGAGATCTAAAACAATAGTTAGACATTAATTGCAGTATTTAATGGATTTATGCTCATTATATCCCTAACATTTTGTTTCCAGAGCTCTAGTGAAATCAGTTTAGGCATCAGCGTCACCAATATTTTTTTATGTACTTCTGTTGTTTTTTTATCAAACTAGCATTTTGTTCATATAAACCATATTATAACCGTAGTAGTTAAGGCACAGTTTGAACCAATCCGGCCTTCAAGAGTTTCAAATATTACACTCCTGATCAGGGTCTAACAAAGCAGCCTAATTTGGCTTTTATCATTGCTAGAGTAGGCCAGATCCAGTCCGGATTTTGCTAACGCACTACTAGTATGAATATTCTTGGTAAAATTGAAAACCACCAATAAATGGTCTGAAGACCAAATTTTTTAAGTGTTTCTTTACGTTTTGTCTCATCAGAATTTCAAAAGACGAAAAAATCTATCTGTCTAGAAGCTTTTAACCAATTTATACAACATGGGGGATGGCAGAAGATAAAAGGTTCTCTATATAGAAACTGTTTAAGTGAAACTTCTATAAGCTTTAGTCTTGTCATTGGATTGTTAAGAAACGGTACATAAGCTTTGAGCGTAGTTTTCTATGGTTCTGAAAGCATCTACAGAAAATTGAGCCTAATGGGTCTAAGTCTCTTTAACGAATGATTATTTGTAGCTTAAACACTATAAGCATTATTATTTCATTTTGATCCAGTTTGGTACACAAGCTTTAGCCTGTTTAGCCTCAATATAGCAGCATTTGTTTTAAAATTTTCCGGGAAAATCCAACTTTTATTTGTATTTTACAACTTTATGCTAGCTTCACATATTACCATGATGGCCACCCCGTCATAAACAGTTATATACATTTATTCAATACATCCTGAAGTTATTACATTAACACATGAAACTTAAGGTTTGAAGCCAGTTATGCACAATGTATCGCATGTTATAGAAATAGCTCGTCGACTCACGCCAGATAAATTTCTTATCGTTAAAATAAAATTTCAAGGTATGATTTCTCAAGGTACTTGTAGACAACTAGGTCAACCAGCCCACGCTCGCTACGTTTCGTAATAAAAAGAACGGTGAATGGAGAACCTGCCAGGATTACTGAGGATGAAACAATATCACTATTCCGGATAAATATCCTATTCCGTATTTACAGGAATTCTCTTACCAATTAAAAAATTTGTGAAATATTTTCAACGATAGAACTTGTGCTTTCGATAGAACTACATTTGAACTTTATTAGTCAATATTCACGAGTAACATCCAACATAATTCAGAAATCAATAATATTGTTGCGGATATGTTATCGTAAACTTGTGAATTTTTATTTCCAGAAAGCGCAAACTAACACAAATGTCCCGGCATGGAGAGAATAGTTGAATAAATACACATCGCTTAGCTCTAAACAATCGTTTATCGCAACACAGAACAATAAAAACATGAAAACAAAACATTTTATCGCATCTGAACGGCATCAGTGCAGTAAGAAAGATGCCTCAACACTGCTAAGCACTGTTAAGCACCGGTAGTAAATTATCCCCTGGTATCACAAAGATTTATACAAATACATTTTGACAAAATTGGGTCAACTGGAACTGTGCAGCCAACAATACCATTACCACTGTAACGTTATTTATATTTTCAAAAGCTACTTACAGAACACAAATTTTTAACAATTAACTTTTAAGTTTTCAGTCACAAATTAATGAAATTACGATTAACACAAATATATGATAATTATTTAAAACAAAACAAACACTCACATTTTTTACCATCTAACAAATTAAAATGCACAGCACGAATCTTTTGCCTTATGAACTTTGACAACTCCACAAAATTCACTCCAATCGAGATTAAATAATTCGCCAAGCTTTGAAGTTCTTTAATTCCAAATATACGATTTCTTATTTGTACAAACTCATTTGATTCAAAGAAATGTATAATATTTCTAATCTGTCGATCGTTTGAATAAAACTCTATACTAATATTTTTCACTTCGTCGACTGGGATTAAATTTATAAAATCTTCAAAATCCTGTTGCAATCCACCATTAACTGGAAAAGTCGCCGTCCTGAAAGTAGACGATTTTAAATCAAAATGAAAATTCTGATCGTAATTTTCTTCATTAAGTTCAGTCTTAGAAGTTTCATCCAATTTATTTTTCACAAAATCTGGATGAATTTTTTTGTTTAATTCATCAACATGTTTTGTATGTTCATCATTATCATGATACAAAATTTGCTGAACTTTATGATGTGAATTAAAATGTGATGATGGTGTCGTTTTTTCTGGTTGACCATCCAAGTTGAAACAGATCACTGATGTGAATATGATTAAAAGTAAAATAAAACCTAAACAAAAATGTGCAAACATTTTTGTTTTAATAATTTTTATAAGTTTTCCACAAATTTTTAAAAATTTACTAAAAGAAAAATTTACGAATTTTTTTTTTATTTTAACGTTTAAGCTAAGAAAACACGGCGTTATTGTTTTAGAACCAAAAAGAAACTGGGGAATGGAATGGAAAATTTAAATAAATTGTTAGATTAACTTTGATGTGATGTGTGAGAAAAATATACAAATGATTCGGATTTGTACATTGTGAATGGTTTGTTTCTTCTGTAAAAATAAAATTCATTAAGTTTGATTAAATTTGATTAAATGATGGGTTTTGTTTCAATTGAATTATTTTTATTTTGTTTTATGCTAAACGATGAAGTATTGGTTGATGATACCAAGTAATTTAATTCAGTTTAATAATGTTTTCATAAAGATTCATTTATAGGTATGATAAATGAGTTTGGAACGATTACAGATTTAATTCAATTCGTATCAAATTTTAGGCTTTAGATCTTACAGATTTTTTAATAGATGGAGATAGATGTGTAAGCCGAGAGCTTTAGTTCAAACAAGTTTATAGATCTGTGATAACATGTTGTAAGAATTCAAATCAACATACAAAACAACCCAATATTTATATGCAAAGATAAAACATATATCGTTTTGAGAAAAAACCATAAAGAGATGCTAATGCACAAAACGATCACTGTTAAAACATAATTTACCCAAAAAGCCATTTATAAGTCAAATATTAGCTGGATACACATACACAATTAAGAAGGGGAAAATTTCTACTGATATGTTTTTAGATAATACGGCACTGCTATATGACAAGAAGAAATAATTATTGAATATCAGCTAAAAAATGAAAAGACATTTAGTGCCCTGGTTAACTTTGACAGACAGAATTTTATATTTTTTCACTACTAGACTCCTACTATATTTTTTCACTACTAGACTAGACCAGATATGATGGGGCTAAAACTCTATCATTGTCATCCTAGCTCTGTTAATAAAGTGCTAGTCGAGTTCGATGCCTGACGGAGATCACATTCCCTACACGTAGTTCAGGATGTGTGTTGTTAAACTTGCAGCTAAATTCAACATCTCCGGTCTTGTCGTTGTGAAAATAGGTGTTCCCAACACACATGCTTTACTTTTCTTAGATTCAGTGTTCTAACAGAAACTTATCTCTCTGATATGTGTCCTTCTGACCCCACTTCGCATTGTGAGCATTTGCATCACATCCGATGGTTAAAGATCATTTCTTGTTATTAGACCTAGTTTCTTCATGGATGGTATCTATGAAGTGGTGTAGTATGAGGTAGACCGTGCAGGTCTACCAGTTGGTCACGCACGGAATATACCGTGCCACTAGCTCGAGTGAGCGAGGGTTCTACCGACCAACCTCTTTACAAAAAATTTAGAATAACAAAACTGCTAAACGAAATGCGCGTGCCTAAAACACCACCTAGGATCTTAAGAAATCGTCAGAATCTTCTGACTTACTAATTTCCTTTTTTGATAAGGACCACGTTGCACATCCGCACAATAAAATGCCCCACACAAAGCACTTTATCATTCTTTTCTTCAATACCATGTCTATTTTACTGTTTGACAGTATCCTCTTCGCTCTGAAAGCCTGCTTTGCCATGCCAATCCTTGCTTTTATTCCTATTCCATTCCCGACTTCCGTCACCACAGTTCCCAGATATTTTAACCTTTCCACCTGTTCTAGCCTTTCTTCACCTACAATGATGTTTAACATTTCTTTCTTTCCTATTTTCATTATCTTTGACTTTCGCACATTAATTCTTAGCCCATACACACTTTCCATATCCTTTAGATGTATCAACATTCTGTTCAGTTCTTCTTCACTTTTTGCAAAGATCACCATGTCATCTGCAAATCGAACGCACGCAACTTCTCTTCCTCCTATACTCACTCCTTTATCGCTCCTCCAGCACTCCTACACCATTTCGTCCATGTAAATGTTAAAAAGAGTAGGAGATAAACAACATTCTTGTTTCACTCCTATTCCAATCTCAAACCAGTCTGTCCTGCTGGTACCAACCCGTAAAGCTACTCTCTGGTTCATATACAGCTTGCTTATTAACCTCCTTTCTCTCCAGTCAACTCCTTTCTGTTTTTTTATCTCAAATAGTTTCCCCCACAAAGGGCAATCGAAGGCTTTTTCCAAGTAAACAAAGCAAAGGTAAAAATCCCTGTCCTGTTATGACGGGTAATTCAAACTCCATAGTTATAATTCGACCCACTGTCCCGCATACACCAAGTTTACCTTGACCGAAATTTTCTTATTCGTTTTAATTTTGTCCTGTACACATGGTTTCGCATACTCAATCCATACCCATCATCTGCTGTGGTTTCCGTTAGGGGGGTTATTGTCCTAAAATAGTTGTGTAATATTTCTCCAATGTAATTTCCTTTACTCAATTTGTATTCGTACTTCCACTATTTCATATAGATTTCCTACAATCGTCTATCAGTTAATAATATTTTCCAATGCAGTTTCCTGTATTCAATTGGTATGCGTTAATTGCTGGAAGATTATCTTAAAATAAGTTACGCTATATCATATAAATCTTACAATCAATATTCTGCTATACATTGGTTGTAGTCTCCTATTTTAATGCCTGTTGGTTGTAATAATTCCTTAGTGGATACACTAACAAATGTAATTTCCTAAATACATTTCATAATAGATGTCTCTGTTTATGGCTTCCTTCCAGTTATAGTGAAGACACTTTTAGTACACATATTTATCGAACGAGATTGTCTAATAAACAGATTTGTTTTGTAATTTATGATATAAAACCGATTGCTACTATTTGCCTATAAATACGCCTACCCGCGTATAGAGGCTCACTTAGTCGATGATTCAATTTTTGATTCTGACGTTTGGCTGACGGACGATGATCAATTGAATCGATTAAGGGTGGAAAAATCAAAAAAAATAAAATTGGGAGATTCTTTTATTGATGATTTGAGATTTAATACGGGCTCAAGGTAAATTATTGTATTTAAATTAAAAAGAAAACCAAAATTGGAATGTGTTTATCAAGCTATTGAGTTACCATTAATCGAAAATTGTGAGTTAGCCATTTTGTCTCGTTGTGTGATGTGCAAAATTAATAAAACTAGTAAAATTATTCAAACAAAAAATCAATTATTTATTCGTATGGAAATCATGCATACTTGAATCATCTTTTATAGATTAATTAATCTAGTAAAATGTTCTTAAAAGTTAAGTGTCGTTTATTTTGTAAATTGACTCTTGATTAATCATTCGTTAAATTAATTAAACTAGTAAACTAGTCTTAAATGTGGTAGTGTTATACTGCATTTACAGCGACATAGCAAATTAGTAGATGTAATTTAAATCTGTGCTGTAAACACTTTTTATTTTAAAATCTTGAAACTAATTTGATATCTATGCTTACTACAATTACAAACGATTCAAATACTTACGTTTCAAATTACAATCTACGTTTTACACTCATATTTAATATGCCAAGATGTAAATTATAATATACTATCTACTAATTTGCTATGTCGCTGTCGCTTTGCTATTCACTGGAGTTATTAGCCCTAACTTGGCTCTACCGGGCAACGTAATACGACACGGGTTAATATTCAACCAATTTCATCTAAGTCAGCAGTGGTATAATCATTTTCATATAAATAATCAACATTCATCCAACCAGCACCGGATTTAATAGGCGGGTAGTGTCACAATCATTCACTATTCATCCGTAATTCAGTAACGGTCTAACTAATTGCACATAATTCGGTCATCAGTCATCCATCAGTGCATGCTGTGATAATTTTGGTACGCATGTCTTACCATTCATATTGATATAAAATTGCTCAACATCTATCCATGATCAAACAATTCATCGATTTTCGTACAATTAACATCCGCATCTGCCTGATTTGCCAGTCTGTTTGTTGTTTATAAATTTATCGGAATGAAAGGTCCGGGAGAGATGATCAGCTGAACAAATCGGTGAACTGGGGTGAGGTCTGGACTGTCCATGGGGTGAGTTTATTTTAAATATATGTATGTGAGGGTGTGTATGTATGTAAGAAAGGGTGGGTGAGTGCGTGTACGTTTCTTTTTGTTGCTTTAATGCCTAAATCATTATACCGAGTAATATCGCAAACAACTATTATAAAAATGCTTTGTAGAGCTCTGAATGTGCTGCTCATTGAATTCAATTTCTCGTTTATTTTTTTTGACACTTACTATTAGCAATTGATTTCAATTTTTCTTTGTTGGTTAAACACGTATAAACCAAAAATGTCATCGGTAATGCATATTGCATCAGAGGATAAGCAAACGAAGAATTATTCGTGAATTGAAATTGATCTAGAAATGGATATATCAAGCTTCGATACCATGACGTTGAATTATTTGATTTAATTCGAAAGGCATACAAAATAATCAAGTGAAAGATCACTACCAATTTGCATAAAATAAAAAGCTACTGAATTCGTTTCTGGTACTAAACGTTTACAACCATTGCACGTACCTTTACGTTTGAAATGATATTATATGGTATCAATTTTCGAGAACTTTAACCTAGTTTGCTTCTGGTTAAAGAATTATAGCGGATTATTTCATGGGTATCTATGTGTGCAATGTGCATGTGAGGGTGAGACCCAAGTAGCAAAAATAGTGATTGTCAGTACTTAAAGAAGGATTTAAGAAGACTTAAATAAAGCAACGCGCCTTCTTAAAGAAGGATTTAAGTATGAATTAAGTACAAAAAGGCCCATGTGGGCGGTCCGATAGAACGAATTAAGAAGCGTATTTCTATCTTATTTGCTTCTTAAATAGGTATGTTATATTTCAACTCCTTCTTAACTCCGGCTTAACTCTTTCTTAAATCGGTGTGTCATTTTTTTGTTATATACTATCAAAGTCAAAGAGTGACGCAGAACTTTCTATCTCTCTTTATCTTTATTGAATTGATTTAAATTAAAGTAATAGACAATGTTGAAATGAAACAAAAAAATATGACATGTTATGCTGTTTTTAAATTTAATGAAAGAATTGATAATAAAGAAAAATTATACGTAATGTTTAAAATCAGTTTTAAGAAGATATTGAACCGATATTTGCAAACCAAACGAGTTTTATGGTGAAATTGGAACTTCTAGCTCCTTTAAAAGTCATGCGCCTCCATAATTTCTCTAATTGATTAAAAATGTTGAAAATATGCCAAAATCCAATGCGCCCTAAATTATATTTTAAATTATTTGTAGATCAAACCCCGACATATTCATGCTTACATCGTTGTTAGCTATCTAAATATAAGTAAAAATAAAAAATTTGTGCAATATTTAATGTTTATATTTTAACGGATATTTTTTCAAATTAATTCTTAAAAATTGCTGTGTGAAAATATGGCGGAACTTTGTTCTTGCTCAAGTAGATGGAAAATTCTCAAATTAAGTTCAAATATCTTCTTAATTTAGTATGACACGATACCAAAAAAGTTGAAATTCCTTCTTAATACGAGAGGAAAACCAATAACGAATATATGCTATTTTGGGTATGATTAGTTTTCAACATATACACTGTAAAAAAAAGATGGTGTAATCTACAATCAATCAAATTAATTTTGTAGCATGATCTAAAATTAAGAACAACATACGAAGCATTTGTCTAACGCTAAAACGTTTTGTCAATCGTACTAAATTGTATATGAAGCTACAAAATTGATTTGGTTCAAAAACCAAACAAAAAATTCAACACAAACACATAATTAGCAAAATAGGAGGTTCGGAAGAGTATTTCGGTGAAACCGATGGATGACCAGAGGACAGAGGTGGTCTAACTATGGCTAAAAAAGCCAAAGGCTGGCATTTTCCTGCCAACTGTTCCCTGGCAAGCCAAAAACAACATCGGAACACCCTGTGTGGAGAATAAAGAGGTTGGTTTCAAGAATAGAAAACGTCAGCAACAGCAGCCCGAACGTCAGGCCATTCATTTCTCTGTTATCGTCACTGGTCTACGCTCTTAATATCCTCCAACAGGTTACGCTGTAACGAATAGAATTCTAGAAGACAATGTCAGTTAAACTTAATAAGCATAACACATGGTAATCATGACCTCTTTAGGAGCCCGTGAACGTGGTGAAATAACCATGGTGGGATGACCTAGATGGTAAACCATCAGGGGTCAACAAGAGGGCCATAGCACTTCACCTCTCACGACCCTCTCGCAGCAGCCAATGTCCACCCAACTAAGAAAGGCGGATTTGCAAATCCTGTTAGGAATACGTCTGAAAGACATTTTCTACCATTGTGGTTCTAAACTAAAAATATAACAAAACTCAAACCTAGACATTTGTCTGCGCGTCTGGACTTACAAGAATCTTGCCTTTCGCCCACAGAACAAACTTGATAAAACAAATAAATTTAAATTAAACTTACAGAATTATCTGCGCATCAGGACTTACAAGAATCTTGCCTTTCGTCCACAGAACAAAACTGAAAAAAACCTAACAGAATTGTCTGCGCGTCAGGACTTACAAATATCTTGCCTTTCGCCAACAAAACAAAACTGACCAATAAAAAAACTCAAACACAAATGTTGTCTGCGCGTCAGGACTTACAAGACTTACTCTTGCTTTCCGTTCACAGAACAACGAACAATTACAAAAATTCATACCAAAAACAAAATCCTAAAACAAAATAATTCTAACAAAAAAATTAAAAACAAAATATAAAAAAAAAAAATTTTCAAATTCAAACTAAAAAACAAATAACATAATTTAAGAAAACATTAAACAAACCAAAAAAAATAACCAAAGAAACCATCGCTCAGCCCATCCATTTTCAAGCGGACCGGGTTACACACCTTGCTGCTTTTGGCTAATGTGACATCTTGATAGGTGGAAATCGTAGTGACTCTGTTAGATTGGTTGTTACTATTTTGTTGTTAAAACTCAGAAATACAATGTTTTATTTTACTATTTATTTGTGTAAAACTTATAAGTAACAACTGTTAGTAACTTAATTATATTTAATTTACAATAATATTTATCATAACTTTGAGTCATTTTAATTTATTTAATTTTTTATTAAATGATAACTCGAGAATGGTCGTATCGAGAATGATTAAAATATTAATTATTGAAATTATTAAGATCGAAACCGGAAAGGAAAAATATTTTCTTTCTTTTGGTGTTGTCGTTGGTTAATAATTTAATTTCGTTAAATTAAATTATGCTGCAATGTATATTGTATCGATACCTGTTTAGATGGTAGATGGCATGATAAAATGATCGTTTGATTGTTTACGTTTGTAGGGATAAATTATTTAAATTTAAATATATTAACCACTACAACTCAAAAGGGAAGAGAGGGTTTCACAAAAAAGATTGGTAGCGATGTCGATTGATGGTTCTTGCATCGAGAATAACACCAGGAACAGACCAAAAATGGGACAACTAGATAGGAATACCTAAACAAAAATACTAACAAGAATAAAAAAAATTTAAAATTTCAAAAAAATTCAAAAAGTTTATGCTTTCCAATAAAAAAATAAAAAAAATAGTGAATTTCAAATTTCATAGGATTCTACGATATCTAGCTTTTAGCCCTTTGGTTTTATGTGGATCACAAAAATCATTTCAATTTAAACGTTGTGGTTGGACTTTATAACGAGGTTAGCTAATGCAGATTCTGTAATACCTTAACTCACCACTGCAAAATGTTCCTTGACTCTTGTTTTTAAAGTACGACCCGTCTACCCTATGTATTTATGACAACATTCGTTTTACTGAATTTTATAGACTCCTGACTGTTCTAAGGGGTTTAATTTAGAAAATGTTACTTTAATTTTAGAATGTTCGGAAACAAAGTGTCCAAGTTTAGCTAATTGAACCTATATAATCAGCTTTTTGCTATATCTTTAGAGTTGCTTTAGAATTTTGGTAAATAAATATAAACTATAGTTGTCTTAACTACACGGTTTCTCAATTTTAACGTTTTTTAATTGTTAAAATACAAGAGAGGGCAGAAGGAGGAGTGGTGCTTTCTCCCGAAACACGTTCGGAAGTTTGAACTAGTTCTAGCAACAATTTAAAAATGTATTTGTTTTCTCAGCACCTACATCTGCAAGTTAACACTTTCAACAAAGTTTACTTTCACCAAAATAAAAATTAAAAAAACTACATAAAATTTATATTAAAAATTTTCTCAGATTCACAACAGAAGAATGAGTCAAAATATTTTAAAACTTACAAATTTTCTATTCTAATTTCTATTTTGGTCAAAAATTTATTTAATTTCTTTTCATACAACAAATAAAATTAAATTAAATTAAATTTAATAATTGTTATATGAAAATTATTTAAAATACGAACTAAAAAAGAAAAATATATAAAAGAAATTAAATTGGAAAGCATGTAAAGTTGTTACATTCAGTTTGAAGTTTGAAAAAAAAATTAGATAAATTTATGATAAAAGTTTAACTAGAATTCAAAAGTTTAATTTTTTTGTAATAATTTTAAAAAAAAATTTCAATCCAATTCACATAGTTTTTTTCTGGAATTTTTTATTTATGTTACTGTTGTTGGATAATTTGTTAGTCGATTGCATAATATGAGTTTTTATTCAGATTAATTTTCAATTAGGAAATGAGTTTATTCTGTTATACGACGAACTGTACAGTTATGAAAAACCATTTAAATAAAACTGAAAAACAAAAGAACTTTTCAATTGTAACAAGTTTTTTTGTAGAAATATTTGGACTATAGTCAAAAATGAAAAATTTAAATGAATGGTTTTGGTTTCGTTATTTCATTTTAAGTAATTAGTTGAAGCCAAAAAGTGTTGTCGTATTTGATTTATTTTGCTTGATGTTAACTACTAAGTATTTAATTTGGATAGGTTGTTAGGGGAATAGAACAAAATTTTAATTCATTTTGTAGACGAGGATTCAATGGAATTAATATTGTTCATTACAGTACAACTCCAGATGTCTTTTTCTCATCAATCTTCAATTAACAGAATTGACATATTATCTGTTCTATACTAATTTTCATAAGGTGCTTTATTATTCTGCAGGTTCTGTAAGAACACCTATTAGCATTCTTCGATTGTTCCTCACATCCAATTAACTCTTTCGACCCGTGACATATTAAGAAACAGACCATTCCTTCTTACTTTCATTATGTGCATTTCACTGATAGACTACTGTGATACATTCATTCCTGATAGACAAGAATCTCTACTTGGAACATTAAAGGAGTTGCGTGCCATGACATTTTTAATTTCCGACTAGCTTCAGTCTGCGTATTCATATATGTCTTTCCTCAGCCCAGGACAAATGCTGAATTGCACATAAAAGTTTCACAAGAATACGGATGCCTCAGAAATTTGGCCAATCATAATGAATAAAATAAAAATTAATATAATTAATATAATAACCCGGCGATTGTTGAATATGAATAAAAATACAAAACAAAAATCAATAGTTGCGCCAATGGCGATTGTTGAATATGAATAATAATACAATACAAGATTCAAAAGTTGCGCAAATGGTCCCGGCGATTACGAATATGAACAATAATACAGCACAGTAATCAAAAGTTGCGTCAAATTTGTCGGCGATTGTTGAAAATGTATAATAATATCATAATATAAGAAGAACCGTTGTACAAATCGTCATATAATAAGTACAAGAATTAATAAAACTGATGCAAAACGAATGTTTGTTCCTTCTATTAGATGGTACAAAACAAATTTAAGTATAAACTTTAAGTATTCAAAAATTCGTTCCGTTATTTATTTTTTTTTTTTTCAAATAAATTTTTCTCTTCTATATTTAAAAAAAAGTTTGTACTAGAAAAAATTAAAATGCAATATTTAAAAATACACTTTTCTTAAATGTTCATTTTTTATTTTATTAATAATAATATAAACTTCCTTATAGTTATAAAATTACCTGTGATAACTGCAGTAAGTTTTATATAGGCCAAACGGGGCGATCCTTCACAAAAAGATTTATTGAACACACCATGAAATTAATAACATGAACACACCGTGAAATTAATAAAAGTGATCCAAAATCCAGGTATGCCCAACATTTAAAAATAGAAAAACACAAATACACCAATATCAACACAAATTTAACCATATTACAAAAAAAAAGAGGACAACATCTAGATAGATTGGAAGAAATAGAAATATATAAACATAAAAACAATAACAACATTTTGAATGATAAAACCAACACCAAAACTAACAAAATATATGACATAATAATAAAAAAAAGCAGCTGAAATAGTATAAAAGACCATAGATTAAGCAGAAATTGTAATAATAATCTAAGAACTGACGATGACGTAAGTCAAAATCGATATACAATAAAATAAAAAATAAAATTCAAAATTTTTACTATAAGGAAGTTTATATTATTATTAATAAATAAAAAAATAAGCATTTAAAAAAGTAAATTTTTAAATATTGCATTTTAATTCAAAAGTGTCAAAAGCACACAAACAGTGAATAATATCTTAAATTATTTAATAATTAATAAAATTTGAATATTTAAATTAATCAGCACATCTTGTACAGTCGTAAAAATATTTAAGTCAAAAACTCAACGAAAGACTACAAAAAAAAAATTAAAAAAAAAGAACCACTAAATTTAGTATTTTGCGTGGATACAACGAGCGATAAAAATTGCGTAGAATCAGTAAATACCCTTTAAACGCTGATAAAAACAATTTCAGGGAAAGCTGCTTTGTAACAACTTCATAGTGTTGCATTACTCCGAAAAATTTCTGTGCAACCGTATGCAATATCCATAACCCATTTTTGATGAAGGAGCTAACACTACAACTATCTTCCAGTTAATGCACTCAACTTTAGTAACGATGTTTACGTCCATCAAGTCTCTGGTAAAGAAATCTGAGAGATAAAAATGTTTTTCATAATCTTTGTACAAGAACAGGGTGAGTTTACATACTGTTTGATATAACCTTTGCCTCTTTCATCGATCATTTGTTAGAGTTTACCCTTCTCCTAATATCCTCCCACGAATAACATCCAAGAATAGTCAAGCATGCATGTTTAGCACTTGTTAGTCTTCTTTTTCAATGTCGTGATTTTTATTGTTCTTTTCCAGTCCCCTGCTCTATTTCTGGCAGTGATCCTGTCATCAAGAAATCTAAAACTCCTCACTTTTTTGGCCCAGAAAAAACGTTATTCTACGGTTCTCTGTTCCACTCCTTGTATATGATCCTATCATCAAAGAATCTCACCTACCATTGAGGTACACATAAATCGCTATGGCTTTTTTGTTCTTATACCTCTTGGCAAAATACTGGACAACGGCGCTACGCTGATCCAGCTGTTTTCATTGGCTTTTGTTGTGTTTGCATTTCACTTTTTGTGTACCATAAAGAAAGTGTAATCCTACTATTCTATCATTTCTCACGGATGTGAAAAGGAGACAAGTGAAAAATAAGTGGGGCATAAAACAAAAAGCAATAAAAACGAGCGAATAAAAATTAAAAAAGAAAGAAAAGAAACAGAGTACGGGTCATCTTCCTACCTGATGAGGCGATGAAATTCGATGAAATAAAAACTTGTTGTCTCAACCCACTTTCACTCATGTGATGTAAGTTTGAGAGTTAAAGCAATGAGAAACGCTAGAGATAATAACATTCTGTTGATTACTGACCTAAACTCTGTTCTTATAAATCAGTCCCATAAACCGTCGCCATGACTTCTAAAAAAGGGGTCACAGCTGATTTTGCTGATTTAGAAGTAGCATCTACATTCGAAAATTTTACAACAGCTACACTTAGTATAATGTAGAGATCGAGAAATCTAAAAGCATTTAAATAATTTTGCAATAAATTTATGATATGATGCGAGAAAAAATGCAAGTCTTACCCTTCGAGCTGGAAATATCTTTCACAGCTCTAGGATAGTAGAACATACAGCTCTTTTCTATGTAAAAAGTCAACCTCGGCGTAGGTAAGGGATGGAAACGAGCAACTAAACTAACTTTGACTGAGGTTAATGTATATATTTACTAATATAGATAAAAAAAATTTTGAGAGACAGTGGTATCGGCCAATCGATGATTTTCTGGTTTTTAACTATAAACAGAGTGACTTGCAATGTAAGATCTTTGATGGTCATAGTTTGCGTTCTCATAACTCCCGGAGATGTTCTCCCGCTTACTTTTATGTAGATAGTTTATTTTGTGTGTTTTAGTTTTTACTGACTTCTGTCTACTACTTTACTACTTTACTACATTGCTACTTTACTGTTTAACTGTTTTACTACTTTACTATTTGACTACTTTACTACTTTACTACTTCAGTACTTTACTAATTTACTAATTTATTGCTTTACTACTTTACTATCTTGCTATTTTGCTACTTTACTACATTACTACTTTTCAACACTACTTTACTACTTCACTGTTTTTCTACTTTAATACTTTATCACTTTACCACTTCACTATTTTACCACTTTACACCTCTACTCTTCTTTTGCTTACTTATTTTTCTAAAGCTTTCAAATTTTTTGGATTGAATTCTGACTGAAGTAATTTAGTACTTTAACGACTTCGGATTAATATTTCCGAAAAATGTTTCCCATCTTTTGGAAATAGACAAATATTACAGAATACCGTAGCTGTACAGTTCTAAAACCAATTAACTGAGCAAAACTTAAATTACGTTAACGTTACAAATATTTTCCATAGTCTAAATTTTCCATGAAAATACATAATAGAGTTAAAGGTTTTTTTATTTTACTTGCTTAACTATCATGTAAACCTTTACTATGACATCAACGTACATATTATATTTCTCACCACACAAGCATCATCATCCAATTAATATATAATTCAATATTCCAAACGCTAAAACACAATATAATTCTAATTAAACCTGCAAAAGCATTTTTAATTGTTTTCGTTATATAAATATTTATAATCATATTTTTTCCATAATTTTCCATCACAAGGAAAAAATGTGGAAAATTCTCTCTAACACAATTTTTTTTCTTCTTCCTATTTTAGTTTCTACTCAGTTCTTTTTTTTTGTTGTATTTCGGTTTTAAATTTTTAATATTTTAATTTCAAATTAAATTTTCTAATTAATAGTTTTTACGTGTTAGTAATAAAAATGTATAAACAAAAAATTTAATTATTTCATTTATGAGCACTTTTAAGTATTTCGGTGTATGTAATGTGTATTTCCTGTTGAATTTATTGTTTTTTTTTTTCATGAAAAAGCAATTTAATTAATTTTAATAAATTATATTAATTTTGTTTAAACGAATGTTTTGCTCTATATGTGAATGTTTTCACTAACGGATTCAATTACATTTTCTAAATAATTAAAACAAAAAAATTAAATCGTACACGAATTTTGTATTACACCAGAACATAAAATGCCTTTAACTAATATATTTGTTAAAAAACATGTTTCCGCAATAGAACAAGACTCAATAAATTTTAAAATTGAACTCTTCAACACAATGTACATAATATATTAATAGTAAATGTTATACAAAAAATCTACAATATAAGTTTTAATTTTAATTCAAAATCGCCATGAAATACTTTTAACAAACTATAATTTAAAATTTATGAAACATGATCTACACTCTAACATCTACTCATAGTATGGATTACATTTATATTATAGCTGCAAGTTATTCGAATGCTTCGGCATACAACAAATTTTTTTTTTCACCTTGCATGAAAATTTTGAGAAAAAGCAATATCAGAATAGTATATTGTATAACTAGTGCGAACGCGTTCTCCAAACAGGTGTGTAGACTCTTCACGCAATCACTCGCATTTGTAAAAGCAGTTCACACTACTTATACACAAAAGTTTTTATAACAAATGCACAAAATTTAATGAAAAATTTTTTTATTTATAAAGCATAATTAGAAACAACTTTAAGAAATTTAGATCAAAACTATAATCAACTTTAAATCAACTAGATTCAAATTTGCTGCCAAATAAAGCAAGTTTAGTATTAAACAGATTGAATTGGAACACAGTTTTAGTAATATATTTTAGTACGATGAACTTACGATGAAGATAGCGTGATTTAGTTTAGATTTAAATTTTTTTGTAAACATTTTGATGTGTAACATTTAGATTTCCCCAGCAATAAATATTTTTGTTTATGAAATCGACTTTTGATTTTTGAGTTGACAAAAGTTTAACCATCATTTTTAATTTATTGGTTATTTATATTCGTCTTGTTTCCAGAGGGATAAATATTGAGATTCACTACAGTAGAAATTTTAAATCTGCTATGTTACGAGTGACATTTATCCACTACTCTTAAGTGCTTTTCATGAATGTAAAATATTGTTAGTCAATGATAACCAATGTTAATTTTCTTGTAATTGATAAAATATAATTATAGTTAATGCTAATGCTAAATGTTAATTCTGGACTGTAATTTCCAATTTTATTCCATATTAAATGGCAGAAAGAAAGAATTTTAGCAAAAACTATTAAATTTATTTTGTGTTTTAATCTCCTTTGTTTCGTTCTTTCTTGTTCTAATTTATAATACCAACTAACTTAAAATAAAGTTTGTTACACAGGAAACATAGGAGAAAAAATTTGGCTCTATAATAATTTGCCCTCATATTACTCGTGCCTTACAAATTAATTGAAAATGCTTTCAATACAAAATTTTGGGAGACTCGCTTGAGGGTTAAATAAAAGAATTTGAAAAGCAAACTAACGATGATAACTATTTCTAAATCTTGTTGTCATAGCGCCAAAAATATATGAAATTAGAATATATAGAATATAGTAAACGAATAATGCAAGACCAGCTGAAGAAATAAAAATATATAGTACAACACAACCCATGAGCATTTAAACCACCAACTAGATTTTGGATACATTGGAGACTATCTTTCAAATCATAAAACAATTTTTGAAAAATGTATGAAATGTGTATTAATTGTGCATGATACAAAATCTTCGTGCACAAAATAATATCATGCACACATAATGTGTACCATACGGTGCACATGTCCTAAGCATCTATTTGAACACAAATTTAAGACGCATGTTTTATGAATAATCAAAAACGAAGCGAAATGAAATTTATTTAATGATAATAATAATAAACAAAAGAATGAAAGTATTTATTTTATCAAATGGCGGGTTTCATTTTAATTGAAGAAAATTTAAGAATTAGTTATAAAATGGAAAGATCTATTTTCATTAAAGAAATATAAGTGTTCGTGAGGTCAGATAGGTCTCGCCTTGACATCCAAGGTGTTTCTAGTTTTTGTTGTTACGAAGCATATGCCCAATTGAACTATAACGAAAACTATGGGCAGCTGAAGCTATTTCGTACGATAAAATTTAAGCAAAAGCTCTTGGACTTTGGATCCAAGCTGATAGAGTCGTAAGGATGTATATGGCTGTCACTTAGACAAATCTAAATTTTTGATTGCTTCTTTTACAGGTGATTTTACCATTTACCGATTCTGTTGAATACAGGATCTATTTGTTTTAGTACTTCAGTGGTCAAGTTTATCACCCCATTATCTATATTTTTCATATTATAAGCTTGTTTTGCCGGGTTTAAAATTTTTTATTTTATTATTTTGTTTTTCCTCAAATTACCATTATTTTATTAAATATAAAATTTGATATTTGGCTTGTATTATATATATTATTAAAATAATAAGTTTTTTGGGTAAAGCCAATTTATAAAACAATATTTATAACTGTTTATCGACAATTGTTTCGGTTTATTCAAAAAACCATCTTCAAGGATAACATATTTTCAAAAAACAAATTTCTTATATACAAAAAAAACAAGTAATATTGTATCAAAGATATTGACATGAATATCAAAAACAGAAAAGGTATTTTGAAAGAAAAACTGACATAAAAAAAGGCTAACTATAATGAAAAATAGTAATAGAAAAACAAACAATTATACAATGAAAAAACTGTAACATATAAATATAAAATAAGTTATTAGTAGTAAAAGAAAAATTTGTTTAACTTCGTAAAACAAAATCATAGCTATTATTTAAAAATGCGGTATCCATTTGAATGTTCATAGTCTGTTGTTTAATATGGATCATTTCCAATATTCTACGTCTATTTATATTTTGTTGCCACGAGATCGAACAAAATAAAGGAAACCAACCGGCTTTCGTCCTTAGTTATTGCCATTCAATATACAACGTGGGACGACAGGTACGGGACAGGATCAATTCAATATTTTTTTCAAAACATATTTCAGTTTCAACACATAAATCAGATCACACTATTCAGATAACACAACATCAACGCACCTGTGCAGATCAATTTACTTTATTTTAATATTCGTTTAACAAAAAAAAACATTATTTTGTTTCACATGAAAAACAAAAACTAATAATAAAAAGTCAGATAAATGCGAATAAAATTCACTCACCAAGGGTTCCGTGAATGTAAAAACACAATATCAAAAATAATTGACAAAAAGTTGTGTTGTAATGTCGTTCGTTATATTGCCAGACCATAGACGCATAACAAAATAAATGTTTAATCTTAATTAATGTCAATAGTAAATTACAATCACATACATATATACATTGATCTAAAATCACACCAAAAATGTTGCTTCAGGTTAAATCTTATCCATAGCTGTTTATGGTAACTTAAGAAAGATTCAATTACACCAGCTTGTAAATGGTTTAAATGGGATTAATTTTTCGGGCAATCAATTGTTTAGGGGGGTGGAGAGGCTACATACTAAAATGTAATATTTCTTAATTTAAATGCTCCTTCATATGACACCCCACTCATTTGGGTCGAAAATGGTTTTTTTTAATCTCCCCACACCCATCCCCTAAACACACAGAAATATAATTGTTTGAGACTTCGCTAAGATTTTCATTCAAAATTTACCAATCTTCCTGTCTCTGTAAATTTTTTCAAATTTTTCTGTCAATCATCGTCGAAACGTAGGGGCGGAACGGTTTGAAAATTGCACTTTTTTGACAATAACTCAAAAACTATGCACCGCAAAATTCAAAAAAAAAATTGCAATGTTTTCTAGATAAAGTGCTCTTTCAAATGATACCCCACTCGCTTGGGTCAAAAAAGGTTTTGGAAAGGAACACTCTCTACCCTCGACGCTAAACACACAGATATACAATTATTTGAGACTTCGTTATAATTTTCGTACAAAATATACCAAACTTCCTAGCTCTGTGAACTTTTACAAATTTGTCTGTCAACCAGTGTCAAAAAGTAGGGGAGAGGGAGGGGGGAACGGTCTGAAAGTCGCACTTTTTTGACAATAACTCAAAAACTGTGCACCGCCATTTTAAATTCTAAAAAAAAGGCAATGTTTTCTAAATTAGGTGCTCTTTCAAATGATACCCCACTTGACCACGTATTAAATAGTGTTTTTACTCCTTCTCATTTCAACCCCCTTACTAAATATAATTATGAGTATATGACACTTTTATATATTTTTTATTAAAAACTTACTAATTTTTCTATCATTGTAATGGAGAACTGTGCCCATTGGTAATCCCAATGGAACACCCTTAGCTAGATTCAGCTTGTGGGTCAGAGAGAAATAACCTGCCACCCCAGCACAAATAATCGATGTGCGCGTAATTCGTAATACGGATTAGAAAGAAAAATGGCAACGTGAGAAAAGAGACTCTGGCAGCCCCATTGTTGAAAAAGCCGCGACCGTCACGTCACCCTATTATTATTATTTATTTACGAAACATATGCAAAACAAAAGAAAACAAATATGTTATTATTATTTATTTAAGACACATATGCACAACAAAAGAAAACGTAAATATGTAAACTCACCCCATGATTGACGATCCCCTTCTCCATGTTATCCCCTGGGCTGAACATTTTACTTAGTTCAATTTCTTCGTTATAATAATGCAGTTTGTGAAGCCACATATAAAAGCTGCCTAATAAAAGTACAGATTTTTGTTAAATCGTTGAGCGTTGTAAAGATGTTCGTTGGATGGTGAGATGTATCAAACCAAATAGTGGTAGACAACCAATACAGATGGTTCTGGTAAGTTGATTGGTTTGATAAGATTTTGAAAACTCAAGTATAACAATCGCACAATCCAAACAGCCAGTATTAATTATCCAAACTAATTTTGATTGTCTCGCAGCAAAGAAAAATGATGATGATTACCTGGGATGCATATAAATCACAACTCAAAACAACCGTTGCGAACCGACATGTTTTCGACATCAATCAAGAAAAAAAATGTATGTTAGAATATTACAGTTGGTGAAGCCCCGAATAGTAGCTGTCTAATAAAAGCACAGATGGTTGTTAATACGGGTTATAATTCGGATTTGATCCCCAGCAATAACATCGACCAGCCCAAACCGTGGTCAAATCCAAAAAAAATTTATTAACCAAAAAACAATTTGTTTGCTTTCGTAAATTAAATTTTTTTTTGATTTTTTCCTGTCTAGGATATTAAAACAAAGTAAAAAATTAGCTTTTCCACAAATATCAGAGAAAAAAAAACTTGTTAGACGGCCATTAGTTCACTCAACATAAATTTAAAATTACACCGTTGATTCTACCGAACACAAATCAGTTTTAATTTTTATTTTCTTTTATTTTTTTCTACGAGTTTGTTAATTTATATTACATACTACATTTAAGTTTACTTGATTTTTATTCGTTTACTTTTTCTAAGATTTGGTTAATTTTTATCGCTAAATTTTAGTCTACTAGGAATTGAATGTTTTCACAAAAAAAATATCACCATTTATTTTATTTATTTATTTATTTTTATCACAACAACGGAAATTTCTGGACGAAGTAATTACTAAGTATGTTACAACTTTTAGCTAATAATTTAATAATCTAGTTTTATATGTAAGAACAAAATAAACAATAACACTAACTTCAGTAATATTTAGAAGAGCAAAACACAAAAATTATACATATAATATCCACATTATTGAGTTGATGATATGCATCAAACTCTCTGAATGTTTTCTAACAAAAATGTCACCTCTTGAACTTCAAAATACCAATTCAACAAATTAGAAAAAACATCTAGCCCGATTAATCTATTTATAGTCGGTGAAACACATCGAACAAAAAAAATTTAACCACAATTGCGGCCGGTCTCATGCAGCATCCTAGTAAAGTGCGGCTGGTCTCATGCGGCATCATAACATCTTTCCAAATACAAATTAAGATTTTCGATCAGTTACGTTCGGTGCTAATCGAGGTAAGAAAACGCGAAGAAAATTTCATTATTCAAAATTATACAAAAAATGGCGAGGTGTAAAATTCAAAAATAAATTTTTAAGGAATACTAAGCCCTTTCACATGATACCCTACTTGAATAAAAAAATGAATTTTCTCAAAGGTCTCACATCGTAACCCTGTAAACCGAACAAAAACAACTTTAGTTTTATTTGTATCTGTTATCTTATAAGTTTAGTTTTATACCCACCTCCAATTTCAGGTCCATAGCATTTATAGTATACGAGATAATCGATATAATGTAAAAAATTCGTTTAACCCAATAGGGTTAGTTATAAGAAACGGAACTCTAAAACAATATGCTAAAAACAGTATGCTGCACAGTAAGTTTTCGTGCGTTTGTAAGTGGCTGTTTTGGCACACAACTAGCACATATTCTTGATCTTCCACTGAAGATATCAATTGCTAGGGCACAGAGGAGTATCGTATACACATTCCTGGTCGATAGTCTAGGGCCGCCTCGTTTAGTTTTGTCATCACAATCCGACCATGTGGCCATTAAAGTTGAGTCTATAATAACTGTAACCTACACAAAGTTGTTACTAAATGTTATAATTTACTCAACAACCCGGATTGATACATGCGACCACTGTTTATTTTACTTTTTAGCATGACCCTGATCTTGTGATCGATCTGCGATAGTTTCGGTAAACGATATCATACACCTATGTCCTTTCCGTGAAGTAACTAACTATTATACACAACATTAAAGAGTTAGGTTAATCAGGATGGATTCATTTGGCACAGTTACATACATTTTTTAAAATCCTTATTAACCAATCAAAAAAATCGTCTGTACGTCTTCAACTAACTACTCCTTGGTGAACTGTACCTCCTCGTTACCTGGTTAGAGCAGTTCTGATGTGATGGAATTGGAGGAAAAGTAAAAAGAAAAAGCAACTAGGGCGAGTCTTAAGAAAGAATACGACAAAGTTATTTCCAACACCTCTGGAGTTATATAACTGGGCAGCAGCTTCAATTTTCAAGATAACGTGCATTTTTTCTATGTAACGGAGGCAGGTTACATTGCAAAACGAAACAACTAGCTGATAGAAACGCCAATTTAAAAACAATTCCTGGAACACGAGGATATCACTCATACATTCCTACAAATGATGGATCAATCTTAGCTAGACGTTATTCTAGCTCTACGGAATTTAGTAATGTAAAATTAAATAAATGATAAAAAATGTGAAGAATATTTATTTTGAGTTAAAATAAAAAATTTTTTATAAAAACATATATGTAAATCCAAAAAAAAATGTTAATTTTTTAACTCCACTATTTTTTATGGTGAAAAATTTTAAGGCGTGTTGCAATAAAATTAATAAACAAAAACAAAAATTTTCCCCTCCTGAATTTTTTATATAATGTTAGTAACATATGTACCTTTCACATATTAAAAAATCAAAAATTTTAAAAATATGCATTTCTACAAAATCGAGTTTGAATTTTTACCGTTATTTTTCGAACAGAAAATGTTCAAGATCATATAATGTGAATTATTATTTTGATTAGCTCTGTTCAATACCTACATTTTGAGCTATATAACATTAAAATCAGATCAGTAGTTTTGACTGTAGAGTCATTTCAATACACCAGGGTCGAGCAAGTTCTTGATTTTTCAACACCCTGTATCTTAAGACAGGGTAAAAAGAAAAAACTAAAAACGCAGAAATTTTTTTTATTGATGTCAATAAATTCCAATACCTAAATATACAAAATTAAAACCTCATTTCCAAAATTGCCTGTTTTTGCTGATTTCACGTGTTTTTCATCAATACTATTTTTTTCACCCTCTGTGCATATATTTTACCACTTTCTGCATACGTTCTCTTGTATACTTCAGAAGTTATATCAATGGTAGAGCGTTTTGTTATAAAAACAAACAGCCATCCAGAACAGGACAACCTCTGTTGAAGTCATTCTAATTTTTTCCATTAGCATAGTGACGGTAAGATAAAGGTTCTTCTGGTTGCATTGTCACTTTTAGGCATATAAGTTATCGCTATAATTTAGATATTTTCGAATATCATTGGCTTCTTCTTTGTCGATGTTTTTAAAACGATTTTGGGATGTCGGAATTAAGATCCATGCTCTATTTTTTTCCTAAAAGAGTTGATGTACTGTAGGAGAAAATGTTCATTCAAATGTAATGAATGTTCAAATTCATTAATCACTTGCTTGGTTTTTTCCATACAATCTTATTGAAACCCTCTTATTTCTAGAACATTCATTCTTTAACCTTATCTCATTTACAAACCAAAACATATTCAACTCTTTAATTATATGATTTTAATCAAAAACTAAAATTATAAAAAAAAGAAGAAAAATTGAGTTCATAAGCAAATTTCCTAAGAAAAGAATAGAAAAACTTGTGTAATTCCTTTTTCTAACAAAAAAAACAAGAAACAACTCAGATTTTCTGTTTGATGAAAATTTTTAATTTATTTTTATTTATTTGTAGAAATAGTTTTTATGTTAAATGAAAAAAAAAATTGTTTTTGTGAATTTTAAATTCGAAAAACTTATTATGTCCAGTTCAGTCAGTTATGTTTGTTCAGTATTAAAGTTACTGTGGTTTATTTGTTGTAAATTTTTATTCTCTCACAAACAAGTTTTCCTCATTAACATACAAGTCATTGGGTTTTTACTTTAAATTTATATGTGTGTCAAGGGACTTTATTTTATATATCGTTTAAGTTATTATCATAACTTAAACTGGGAACATTATGTAAATGGTAATATTTAAATGAAATTAACTATTTCAATGACTTCAATCTGCATCATAGAATGAATGTAAAACAATAATTTCAAAATTGAACCTCCATTAACTCAATCATTTAATCCAATTGAATTTGACATTATTGTTTCGTAACATCTATTACGTCTATTACATAACATATTAATGTGTTGATGACGATCACCTCCATCTTTGTGTTACATTACATCTCTCTATTGTGTAGAAAAAAAATTATTCTATTGAAATTTCCCATCATAAAAAGTCGTTGATGGATGAAAAAAAAAAAACTTTCAAAGTGGTTTTCACAAAACCACTTCTTATATGTATTATATTGTTTTGAATTTTTATGTGAATACAAATTTTCTCCTTAGCAAGTGTGAAAATATATTTTGGAGTTGTTTTGTTCTCAATTTTTATAGTTATTTAGAGTATGTTCCTTTGTTTTGTTTTTTATATTTTTTTGTTTTTCGTTTTTGCTTTGTATGGTTGATGCTCATTAAAGGGTGATTTGTAAAATTTAAATTGAAACTTTAGCAAAATCAAAAATGTTGGTATAAATTTTCAAGTGTAATGGAATGTTTTAATATCCTAACCACACGGAATACCCTCTTCCACACCGAAGGTATACTATGCCCCTCATAGGTAGGTTTTGTTAGCATAACAAATTTGCGGTAACCCATTTCTATTGGTAAAAGGATGTTGTTCTTTGAAGGGTGATTGATGATCCTAGTTAAAATCAAACTTGTTCCTAGTTAAGGTAGAGCAAATTGCTGATCTCTTTCGTTTGAGCTCACGTTGTACAACTTTCGACGCGTGCTATTATACCTACCTCTCCGATATAATTGCATCCAACATGCTTTTGTAGATGAACTTCGTGGGTTAAACTTAATTCAGAATAAAATTACGGCAACCAGATCTTGTGGCTAAGTTTGTTAAGCTTCTGGACACAGTTTGCAATTTATCGGTTGTGAAAGTTTATGCGACTATTGCTGTAACGACTGTTTGACTTCCGAACAAGATGGAAATTCTCGAATATTAATAATTTTTTATTCAAGTTAAAAGATGCGCATCTAACTCAGTCTAGAAGAAGCAGCTAAAGGTTGTCATTATCCAGGGTATTTGGTTTTCTGTCCAAAAACTGTTTTAAAGCCGCCCTCATTTTCGGGTGGTTGATACGTGTACCATTTCAGATCATTTTTGATTTTGGTCTATCCAATGGATTATTTTGGTCTATTCAATCAGCATTTTGATCTATCCTTTGGATTGAATCCTTATTTCTCCTCCTTGTGGCAAAGTGTATTCCTGGTATCAAACATTTTATTTTATCAAAAACTCTTTGTATTCCATCCAAAACTCACCACTTTATTGCGTTTTCGATTTATCTTATTTCTCATTTTGAGCGTTCACGTCATACTCGTTGTTAAGAAATCAATTAAAATCAATTAATTTGATTGTACCCTTTAACAATCATCTGATCACCCGTTTCCTACGTGGTAGATCTTTGTTACCACTACTTCGAAATGAATACCGACAAATGTGGTAAAATTTGAAAAGTCTCTATAATTATTGTGCTTTCTAATTATGTGGATGTGGATGAGTTTGTATTAATGTTCCTGTTTGTAAGTTTCTCTATTTGAAGTTGTACACATTCAAGGTTCATGCATCAGCATATGAATCAGATATTCATTGAAGAATGTCCTAGTTACTGTAACGATCGCAATAATCGCAAAACAATAATAAAACCAAATTCATCTTCGTTTTCAATTCAATAAAAATGCATTTCATTAGTTTCCGTTCATTTTTACATTAATAATAATTTTAAAATTTTCTAAAACTTAACTGCTAGTTAAATTTTGAATATACTATAAAAAGCAAACGAACGTACTAAATTTTTATTTCCAATACTAATGAACAGACGTCGTTGTTAATCATTTGCTGAATTTCGAATATTACACGATTGATTAGAAGAGGTCAAAAGCAAAATCACATTTTTGCAATTTTTAATTTGGAAAAAATTATTCATTCCATTTTCTGCTTCAAAACAATAAAATTGTAAGAAAACGTCCGTAAGTAAAAATAGCGAATAAATAAATAAATATTAAAATAATTTGCTGTGTTTAATATATCATATTCAAGTTTAATTGATTTGCATTTTAAAAACTCAAATATGTGTTCAAACAAAAGTGTTTCTATTATAAACGTGAACCAAAGATTGAATTGATTATAAAAAAATTGTGTCAAAAATTATAAAAACAAATTATTATTTTGTTATTGATGTGAAAAACTAATGGAATACGATTTAAATTAAAATAAAATTTACAAACTTTTTCGCTGTAGTATTAATTACTATAATAGTAAAAATAAGGTTTTATTACAAACGAAAAATTGAAGACAAAAAGAATATGGAAATATTACAATTTGACAGAACATAAGGAAGAAATGATATTGGAAAATCAAAGAAATAACTTAGAACAACCGAACATTGATGACATCAATCAACAAAAATAACTTAAGGTATTTACTAAAAATATGTATATTAATTTTAATTTAATTATCCCTTTTAGAATGTTAGAGTAAATTTAGAAAAAAAATAGTGAGAGATTCCCAATCTCAAGATTCGAGTGGGGATAAGCTGTATCCCGCGCAAATTCTATTTTTTATATTAGTAGTAAAGGTCCAATGATTATAACGTGGCTCCGTATCAGGGCCAGTATTACAACGTGGCGCCGAAACAGGGACCCGTTAGCTTTTTTTAGATATATATATAAATAATTTGGTGGGAAAATATTTTCCAGTTTGGGCGTTGGCAAGCCGGTTTTTTTTTGAAAAAAAACTTTTTTTTTGTGGAACATTTCATATTATTATATTTATATATTTATATATTAATTGATTATTTCAATTCAGATTAATTAATATCTATATATAGTTTATTTTCGCGTCGGTTTATTTAGCTAAATTTTGTTAGAAAGCTAGAGGAAAAAATAAAGGTTTAGTTTCTAAGGTGTTCATGTGTATATTTATCATAAGTACTCTAAATTTATATTTTCAAATTTAAAGAATTCCGCGTTTCTCTTTGTAAGTTTTAGGATAAACCAGTGGTGGTTTTTTTTTGGTAATAGGGTGGTGGCAATCGGTTTGGGCCGTGGTTGTCAATCAGCTTTTTGTGTATCTTGAAATAAACCAGTTATTGGTTTCGTTTTGATTAGGAAATTATATATTTTGAATTTTGATAAGAATGTATACAATTATGAGGAGTGGTCTGGTCCACAGGAGGCCCCTGTTCCTCATTGTATAATTAGTTAAGACTAATTTTTTTTTTAATTTTGAAAAAAACCGTTTTGGGACAGCAATTTTTTTGGAGATTGTTTTTTGTGCTGTCATCTGCTTTTAGTAATACTAATTGTTTTTTATTTGGAAAAAAGAAAACCGTTTTGGGGAAGCAGTTTTTTTTTTTGAAATTTTTTTATGCTACCATGTACATATTGTACATATAATTGTTTATATATTGTACATATTTTTGGATGATGCAATTAATTTATATATGAAATTAATTGTATGTTTTTTTGATTAGGGTTAGATTTAGTAAGTGTTTAGCTGGCTTTTTTCAATGCACTCATACGCGATCCCCATATTCGTCATTGGTTTAATGTGAGTTACAATTCCGAGGTATTGATTTATGTATTATTCACACTATAGAATGGATGTCAATAGAACATGTCTCATTACAGTTCTATAAACTTTTGAACTTGTACGGAAATGTTGAAATATTTTTATTTTGGCTAATATAATGTTCATTTTTGGCCAAAACGACTTCTATTGCAGTACGCCTTATTAGATTTTATGATTTGTACATGAATTATTTTGTGTATCTCATATATATATACAAAATAATTTATGTCAAACCTGGAAGTCTGGGTAGGTTTCCTATTGCAACACAATTCGTTTGGCGAAAGAATTTTTTGTGGTTAAGTCATGTTTTTATGAGTTTTAGGATGTTATTGACGTAATAAAGGTTAACATTGACCAAACAGTTTTTCAACAATTTTATATAAGTTTAAGTCTTTCGTCACTACTATCAAAGTATTATTGGTCTATGTTTATGGAAGTACATTGAAAATAATTAATTCCCATTAGCTTTATGGAGTGGGCCGGATCCAGATCGGTATCTTCACATTTGTCATCATATTGATCCGCTGACGTAGGTATACATATCTCGTATGAGTCCATTTTAGTTACCACCATTTTTAAAATTATTTTTTATTGCGATTAATTTAAAAAATAAGATAAATATAGAAACAATTAGTTTTAGCTAACATTTATCTTTGGTGTTTGTTTTGGATACAATAAGTAAAGCGAAAAATTTGACCTGAACAAATATATTAGAGTTAATAACTTAAAAATTAGTAAGCTTAGTTTTGAATTTAAAATAATCGTAATTTTTTTTTTAAATTACCAATTTATTATTTAGTCTGAAGATTAAATTTAATTAATTTCATGTAAAACTTTATTAACACATATTATGTATTTCATGTTTCGATTTAGCATTTTTAAATAAGAAATTATTTAGATTATGGATAAGTTATATATTATTTAGGTCTATTGATTCACTTTTCTCAGCGGTAGGCCTAAAAAGCCATCCATAGAGCTTCACTCTTTAACATTGATGTCGTTCTTAGATCGCCTATGGCCACCGGGGTTATGCGATCGAAGAACATTGGTTTCTTCTCTTCATTCGGCGAGGAAGTTCTCAGGGACGAGGAGTGGTTTTGCTGTGTTTGTACTTAGGTGCAAACCAGTAGTACCATTCCTTGCTCAGAGGCTTCTTCGGTGTAATGAAGAGAAGGACCAATTATACTTTTGCTTTCAGGATCAGAGGCTTCACCTCATACAAATTCAAAAACTTTTCCACTTTTCCATTTAGCTTTTCAATAGATCAGTTTTTCATAGAGTTTAGGATTTGAAGTCTGGTGCTCGGGAGCGTTCTACAACTTTCGCATTAGGTTTAGTTGTAATTTATTTGTAGGTTAAACAAGCACAACTGGGTCAGTAGAAATGGACCTAGTGTCTAATCGTGACAGTTGTGATTGTTTTATTAGGTTGGGGAGAATCTGTTCTGTAGAATCTGGTCGTTAGGGGCTTTTCCAGTAGGTTCTCACATGCATTGTTGGAGTGGGCTCGCGAGCGCGATATTTCAAATTTAAATGATATGGATATTGTACCATACTTACTTTTTATATTGTCTCCAGACGAATCTTGACTTTGGGAATCTCTTATCTAATTATTAAATAAAAATAAAAATAAAATAAATCAAACAAATTTTTCAATTAACTAAATAAAATTTTTATTAAATAAATAATTTTTTTTAAAATTTAAGTTAATTTTAGGTAACTAAATAAATAAATTTTCTTAATTAAGCTTTACGTCAAGATATAAATAAATATTCTTTGTTTTTTAAAAAAATAAATAAATATTTCAAAGTTAAGACGGTGCATCCGATAAATAAACATTCTTTTGAATATTTTTTATTTTTCAATTTTTTTTTAAAAATAAATAAATATTTTTAGGGATGCTATCGTCAATAACTAATTTTAGGTATATATAATTATTTCAGTATATCTGAAATTAAATAAATAGATTATACTTTTACATATATAATGTTTTAGGAATTTTTGTGAAAGATTCAGTAAAGATTGGCTACGACGGTGGTCCGTCGGTGTTTTTACAAAAAAATCTTGTATGTTTTCGAATTGTGCGTTCGTTGTTTTTTTTTCGTTTTTGTGCTTTCATTTTTTTTTACATTTACAGTGTACTAACTCCATTTTTTTTTGTTGAGAATTGGTTTTACTATTGTTGGTGATTGCGAGTCATGATTTTGCGGGTTTTACCATCGAAATCTCTAGCGTCTGTTTCCTATATACCAAGCCTAAGTTTTTCAATATATTTTTTTTATAAAATTAAATTTAGTGTTAGAATTATTAGTTGTCATAAATTAAACATCTATTCTTAATCATTAGTTATTATAGTTATAAATTTAATTCTCGGTTTTTAGAATTTAAATATGTGTTATATTTAATATTACTTAGTTATTATAATTTTTTTTATTAGTTATTAGAATTTCTATTATTAGTTTAAGTTTAATAGTGCTTTGGTGGTTTCTGTCATGGAGGGGATGGCGACGTTTTTGTGATTTCAAGAGTAAAAATCTTGGTTTCTACCTTGAATTCATGGTGTAACGATCGCAATAATCGCAAAACAATAATAAAACCAAATTCATCTTCGTTTTCAATTCAATAAAAATGCATTTCATTAGTTTCCGTTCATTTTTACATTAATAATAATTTTAAAATTTTCTAAAACTTAACTGCTAGTTAAATTTTGAATATACTATAAAAAGCAAACGAACGTACTAAATTTTTATTTCCAATACTAATGAACAGACGTCGTTGTTAATCATTTGCTGAATTTCGAATATTACACGATTGATTAGAAGAGGTCAAAAGCAAAATCACATTTTTGCAATTTTTAATTTGGAAAAAATTATTCATTCCATTTTCTGCTTCAAAACAATAAAATTGTAAGAAAACGTCCGTAAGTAAAAATAGCGAATAAATAAATAAATATTAAAATAATTTGCTGTGTTTAATATATCATATTCAAGTTTAATTGATTTGCATTTTAAAAACTCAAATATGTGTTCAAACAAAAGTGTTTCTATTATAAACGTGAACCAAAGATTGAATTGATTATAAAAAAATTGTGTCAAAAATTATAAAAACAAATTATTATTTTGTTATTGATGTGAAAAACTAATGGAATACGATTTAAATTAAAATAAAATTTACAAACTTTTTCGCTGTAGTATTAATTACTATAATAGTAAAAATAAGGTTTTATTACAAACGAAAAATTGAAGACAAAAAGAATATGGAAATATTACAATTTGACAGAACATAAGGAAGAAATGATATTGGAAAATCAAAGAAATAACTTAGAACAACCGAACATTGATGACATCAATCAACAAAAATAACTTAAGGTATTTACTAAAAATATGTATATTAATTTTAATTTAATTATCCCTTTTAGAATGTTAGAGTAAATTTAGAAAAAAAATAGTGAGAGATTCCCAATCTCAAGATTCGAGTGGGGATAAGCTGTATCCCGCGCAAATTCTATTTTTTATATTAGTAGTAAAGGTCCAATGATTATAACGTGGCTCCGTATCAGGGCCAGTATTACATTACAACAGCTGACACAGACATGGCGTAGTGAACATGCACTTGAGTCAAGTGTAGGATTTCTGAAGTCTCCATTATGGATCGATTTTGAGGGATCTCTGCTCCTTTATTCAATAAAAAAATTTTCTTTCTCATCAGTTATTTTACTGAAATTCTCCACTGTAGCTGCTTCGTCTAATGCGTTATTATTTTCTTCATCGCAGATGATGGTCTTTAAGGCTTCGGCTGTTTCTTATGCTGGAGGTTATTTCAAACGTGACTCACTCTGGATCTAAATTTTCTTTCTTTCCTTCTCTACTACTGTCATTTTAAGGGTCTATTCATGATGACGAAACCAAAAAGAGATGTTTTCTGCTACCGGTATGATTTCTTTTGACATTTGGTCGATTCCTAAGATCAGGAGTGTTCCAGTTTCCTCATTAAAACTTCCAAAAATTTTCCAAATATATTATATTCCATATATATTGCCTAGAGTTTTGTGTTTCTAGCACTAAAGCTAAATTTGAGTACCCAGTTTTTTCCCTATTTGGTAAACCAGCCTCTTACCAGTTAGGTCTAGCTTATCCTTCTCGAAAGTCAGTTGTCTGGATTAGTCTAGGTAACAATCCTCTGCAAGAAACCCGAAGTATACCTAGTACCTAGATAACTGGTTAACTTAAGGTTTTCAAAATAACCTCTTACACGTTTATATTCATTTAAATCCAACACAATTTAAAGTTTTTAAAAATGGAGAATAGATGTTTGAGTTTGTGGCGATAACTTCTAGTTCCACAAAAATAAATAGTTTTAATAATTATAGAATAATAAATCCAACAAATAAAAAATACCAAAAACTTTCCTACGCTGTACATCGTGTTAAACATATTGTATATGTTCCATCGGTGTAATATCATCGTAATATCCTCCTTGTGGAAAAAGAGAAAAGTTTCCTAAAAAATATAATATAATAAGATAATTTAAAAATTTTTACTTACTTCATGTTAGAAATAGTTGAGTCTTTTTGACAGTTCTGAATCTCATGTTTTTTCTCCATCTCCACGCTTTCTTAATAATATATAAAATAAAATTAATTGATTTAATATTACTAAAATAAACTCATGTTTTAAAAACGGTTAAACTAACTGCAATAAAATTGATATTGATAACATAAGCTGCAGGTGTAAACTTCAAATAAAACCATTTAATAGTTATTTACATATCGAGGGCTGAAAGTAGAAGATTACGGATGCGGTTCATATCAACGCCTGATGCAAAGCGAGGGCTTTTGTTGAACCAAGGTCGTAATCTTCCTTTCAGCCTGTACAACGTTTTACGTACAACTGCAAAACTTAATTGTAGAATAAATCATTTTTTGAGTTTTTAAACTTTCCAGACATGTTGAAAATTCGAAAAACAAATAAACATGCCATGATATTCACTATATAAACTTCATACAATATAATTTATTTGTTTGTTCTAGTTTTATCTCTATTGTAATTATTTTACGGGCGATTATTTTAAAAACGGTAAAGTAGAAGAATAAACAAATGCTTTATATAGCAACGGGCGTTTATTTTACGGGCGTAAAGTTCAACTTTCCGCCACGATAACTAGGATATAAAATGTGTTTTACGATTTATTTGTGCGTAAAATTAATTATTGTATAATCACGCCATGTTGTTTTATCATATATGTTGACGCCGGACAAATCTGTCTGAAATAAAAACAATAATTTTGTAATGAATATAATCATACTTGCCAATAAGTTGCTTTGTCCCTCGTCAAGGTAATTTTCTTAATATATATTATAGTCAAGATTATTTGACTGACCATTTTTTATCTGTCAGAAGACAAAACAATGGTTACTAATTAGCACTGTAACGCATTATAAAAAATAAAATTTAACTATACAAATTATATACTAAGCTTCAAAGTTACCAATCATGAATCAAGAATCAGTCACAGCAGTCTGAAAAAACCTTTGTTTTATTCAAGCAAATAATTACAATTCGAAAATAATTTGTAACTTTTTTTTTTTATTTTTGCTTTATTTTTTTGGCTTGGACATGCCTAATGACATTTGGTTTTTTCAGTCCATATCGCCAATATGTTTATACGTGTGTTTTTACTTATCAATCTATATTACCAATCGTGGGTACTGTATTATCGTGGTTTCCATATATATTTCTATATTGTCATGGTTACTTGTATATATCAATCTACTTTATCTATTATGAATATTTCAGAATATTTCATGTATTTTGATTGTACAATCGTGTACTGAAGCTGTTATTCACTCTTCGTAATTTCGAGTCGCATTGCTTTCCCGCTCGCATTGAATTTGCATTGTCAAAGACTTTCGTACTTGTTTTCACCTTTTCAACCCTAATTTCTTATATTCAGATCGTAATCGTCAGTCGCAATAGTTTCCGTTTAAAGTTATCATAAAGCGGTTGTACAATGTCATTAATTCGTAATGGCGCTATTTCCATATTTAATTTCTTACAATCGTTTCGTAATCAATATTTTTTTTATAATTCTTTTCCAATTTTTCTATACAAGTTTGTTGAACAGACTCTTTAGTGGGTTTCAAACAAGCTACCAGATAATGCTACCATTCTTTTTACTATAAATAAATGGCGCGAGAAATCATCCCTCTCTTAGTCGACTTTGTGTCTGAAAACATAACAGCTGTTTGTGTTTTGTTTTGACGTCCACACGTTTAGTGTTTTAATGTGGTGGATTTTTATCAATAAAATTAAAGGAATTAATCCAGAGAATAATTAAAGAAAAAAATGAATCCGGTACAAAGATCAAGACCAATAGTTATAACCAAAAGTAAGATTCATTGAATTTTGTTTATGATAATGTGAGACCGAAAAACCAATTGAAACGCATGTCAGTTTTATCTATCAATTTTTGTTTGGTTATAACTATTTAAAAGAACAATATCACGGCTGATGATAGAATTTTGTTTATAAAAAAAAATTAGTTTAATTATTTAAAATGTCCTTTCTTGTGATGTGATAGATTTAATAGTAAATAATGATAATATGCTAGAAAAAAAAAAGAATGTTGAATTGCTGTGATAATACATGTTTTCTAGAACTGTAATAAATAGAACTATAAATAATAATTGCATTCTTATATAAAAAAATTAGTATTATTCTGTGATAGCATAAATTACAAATATATGTGAAGAAAAATAAATTTAACAAAAACCGTTACATAATAAAAACCATAATCATAATTAAATTAATTGCTTGTTGAAATTTTGAGATTGTCTATGTTCCAAATAGATGTGATAATAGAAACCTAATTCCATCTACACAAAGTCTTTGTTACATTTCTGTGATAACACTTGTATCAGGACGAAGTGAATCAGTGAATAAATCGGGAAGTTAAAATGTGTGCTGAAGTATATTTTACAGAAAATACTTGGCCGCATATTACGATTATATCCGGAGTGCTGACTGTCTTAATACGTTTCCGGGACAACCATTTTGATTTGTGATTATACGTTGTCATCATCATTCCTGTTGAATATTACGATACATTTCCGGTAATAAAAGAAAAAGGGGAAAGAAATATTACTGATCATCAACACGTTTAAATTGCAATAATTTTTCCACCGCCCTCGGGATCCTGATAGCTGAGCTCACCAATCGATGAACTGGCTGAGGATGAGCGATTAATTTTAGACTACTGGAGTGGGGTCTGGCCAAGGTATGGGATGAGTCATTTTAAATATATATATATATATATATATATATATATATATATATATATATATATATATATATATATATATATATATATATATATATATATATATATATATATATATATATATATATATATATATATATATATATATATATATATATATATATATATATATATATATATATATATATATATATATATATATATATATATATATATATATATATATATATATATATATATATATATATATATATATATATATATATATATATATATATATATATATATATATATATATATATATATATATATATATATATATATATATATATATATATATATATATATATATATATATATATATATATATATATATATATATATATATATATATACTAGGAGGGCCCGGCGTGCTTCGCTACGCTTATAAATAAAGTTTTTGCGTAGACATTTTGTTGACGTAGAAGCAATGATTTCAAAAAGTGGTAATGAGAAATGCTACCATATAATTTTTAATTTTTCTTTTTAAATATATGAATGAAAAATAATCAGAACTCTAGCTGATCAGTTCGGATATATGAAAAATTAGCGATCAAATAAGTTTTCAAGTAAGCTTCGTATGAAAAATTAGCATATGAAAAATTAGCGATCAAATAAGTTTTCAAGTAAGCTTCGCTAATTTTTCATATATCCGAACTGATCAGCTAGAGTTCTGATTATTTTTCATTCATATATTTAAAAAGAAAAATTAAAAATTATATGGTAGCATTTCTCATTACCACTTTTTGAAATCATTGCTTCTACGTCAACAAAATGTCTACGCAAAAACTTTATTTATAAGCGTAGCGAAGCACGCCGGGCCCTCCTAGTACTCATAAAAGAGGAAAAGGTTTTTGAGAAAAGTGAGAGGAAATCAGGTAACAATGACTTCTGGGAAGACGATATTTTTTGTGGAAACTCTATCATCTTTAAACAAATGACCTTGGTCAGATGTATCATAAATATAAAATTTCAAACATTCAAACGCACGCACTCTACTTGCAGCAACATACAATTGACCATGTGTGAATACAGGTTCTTTAAGTAAAATGGCAACTCTGTTGAATGTCTGACCTTGAGATTTATTAATAGTCATAGCAAAAGCAGGAATAATAGGGAATTGAGTTCTTTGAAATTTAAATGGAAGAAGAGTTCCAGAATAAGTCAAATGAATGCGTGGAATTAGAATGCGTACACCTCGCATGACACCAGTCAAAACTTCACAATCTATTGAATTTCGGTGCATAACTTTTACACGCATTCGTGTTCCATTTACTAATGCTTGACCTGTATTTAAATTACGTATGAGGAGAACAATGCAATTCACTTTCAAATTTAATTTATGAGGTGGCAAACCTCCTACACTCAATTTATTTAAAAATTCTATTGGAAAATTGTTCTGCTCACGAATGTCATCACAAACAACTTTATCAAAACTAAAATATGCTTTCTCCTCTCCTGGCATAATACTCAAGATTTTAGAATTGATTTCATTGCAATCATTGTTTTTGGGGGCTAAAATGACGGAACTCAAAATGTCATCAGATAAAATTGTATCAGAAATATTTCCAAAAATGTCTTCAATAATATTGTCTGGATTGCCAATCAAATTATGAGGAATTTCAATGATATCTGAACCAAACTGTGGAAAACTTTGCATATCACCATTACCGAGTCTTCTAAGAAATTCTACAAATTCAATTTCATGAGGGAGAGCTCTCATGTTTTGATTTAATTTCAAAATTTTAAAGTTAATAAATTCTTGCCAAGATGTAATACAATTTTCAATTAAAATAGAACGTGAGCCATGCGGTATAACTGGAAGAATTTGGCGAAAGTCACCGCTCAGTAAAAGAGTTTTACCTGCAAACAGTTTATTTTTATTTTCTTCGTTTGGAGTCAAATCTCTTAACAAACGATCAATTAATTTTAAAGCATGAATAGAACACATTGAAATTTCATCTATAATAATGATTGATGCATTATTAATATATGTGCCATGTACACTGTTTGGAGTTATATTTGGCATTGAATTCTCTAATAATGGAATTGGTAATTTGAAAACATTATGCAAAGTTCGCCCCCCAATCAAAAGAGTTGATGCAATACCACTGAAGGCAGTTACAATACACGAAAGATTTAATGAATTAAATTTATGAATGATTGCCGTTTGAACAAAAGTTTTGCCACAACCTGCATGAGCTGTCAAGAAAAAAACATTACTTCCAGTATCATGGAATTGAGCTTCACGCAAAACAATATCAATCACACTACGTTGCTCATTATTTGCATTTTCATACATTCTATCGAAAACTATAGCTTCTTCTTCAATATCAAAATGACCTACATCGCCAATCTGTAAGTTATATTGTGGAATCGGAAGACCAAGATCACCACATGAAGTATTATGTGTAAGAAGAATTTCATTAATTTCAATCAAGGCTCGATTAATTGACATATCTTCATCGTAATTTCGTAAAAAGTCTTCAATCATACTATTTCTAAATTCAATCCATAAAGCTAAAGCATTCGGAGGAACATTCAAACCACAGATAAATGCAAATAATTGACGAAACTGTTTTGGTGATTGAATTTCTGAAGCTTCAAGTAAACATTCACGCCATTCATTATCATTTGTTGCAATACCTCGAGCTTCACATGCTGCAACAAAAGTAGGGTACTCAACACCTTCATACATACGTAGATCAGAAAAAGATTTTGGACCACGAACATGCAACAGAAGTAAACGCATATGAAACAATTCTATATCTTTTGGAGAAACCAATATAATCGAGCAACAACTTTATCAGCCCCACGTTGTCTTCTTTTCCACGATTTACTTTGATCATGCCAAACATAATGTAATGGTAATTCTGTATACAAAAACTCATTAGCTAAACTATCAATGGAATTCAAATGGAAAAATGCTAACAATTTTGTTCTTGATACATTTGCGACTGCACCAGCCACATTACCATTCCTGATATAAACATTTTGTCTATTAGGCAAATGACAATCAAGTCGAATAATTGTATGAGATTGAAAATGCATTGGAAATTCAAATATGCGCCAAGCAGCTTCAGTCGAACCAACATACCGTCCATTCAAAAAATCTTGAATTTCATTTCCCACAATCGCATCATCATTATTCACTGCATTCTCTCCATTCACTCTCAATTCAACATTGGCAGAATCATACCCTTTATATACATACTTGTAAACATATTTCACACTTTTAACAGTCGTACATATTTCAACGTTAATATGACAATTGAATTTTGCAAGAAGATAAGGATTATATGGAACAACATATCTATTATCAAGAGATGCACCACGTACATCAACACTCATACCATTATCACGTCGACGATACAAAGGATAACCATTCACAGATTCTTTAGTATTTTCAGAAAAAGGTTTTGGAAAATTCTTACTACATTTACCATCTCTCATACAAACAGAATTGGGATTTAGAGCACCACATGGTCCATGCATCATATGACGTTTCACATATTCATGTAATTTAGGAAAAAGAATGGGATCAGGGATTTCAGTACATACAAATTTATTAATCATTTCATTTCCATCAATTCTATCTTCATCTGATAAATTTAACAAAATATGGGCATGCGGAAGACCACGTTTTTGAAATTCAATGGTATATATAAGTGCTTTGACAGAACCGAAAATCTTTTTTTTCATTAAACAATCTATGAGCTCTTTAAGTTTCACTTTAAACACACGCACAACAATATCAGGACGAAAATTCGAAGACTCATAATTACTCAAATTATCAACAATTTCTGGCCATTGAGGATTACATGTTATTGTTATAAATAAAGAAGGTTTACCGAAATGTTGTACAATAGACAGAAGATGGCAAAATTACTTTACGACCAACTACTTGCATATTATCATCGCCATTGCGATTTTGATGCAAGAAATCTGTTAAATTATTGTACAAATCAGCACGAAGAGCAGATTGATTTGAACGAATGTAATGAAGCCGTGTACCTTCGATACGAACATACATATCAACAATCCATTGAAGAAATAATTTTTGAGAACGATGCAAAAGACTAAAACCATCACGTATAGCAAGGCGATAAGATGCATATTGCAACATTGTAACTTTTGTACGTGACACATTAGCACGTGAAGTTGAAACTAAATTATGTGGAATATTAACGTGCCACCCAGTATCACCATTTGGAAACAACAAAGGATAAGCTAAAGGATCCAAAGAAGAATCAAGGACAGAAACAGAACGAATTTCATTTGCATTTTTTGAAAAAACAATCATATTTCTTTCAAAAGGTGGTTCACCATCATCATTTTTAAAAATAGCAGCCACATCAGTTTGAACAGCATCATTAAAACGACGAATATCACATTCTCTGTTAACTTTTATAACCATTGACACATCAGCAGTAACATTCTCAGGTCTTTCACAAAATTCATGCATTGATTTGAAAGAACGAACAAAAGGATTCACACGATCTAACTCAAAACCTATCTCACGCATAAGAAAAATTTCACATACATTGGTATTTCTATTCATTCTCATATTAGCAGCAGTATCAACATCATAAAAATATAATTGTGCATACATTGGAGGTCGACCATAAGCAGGAATTAAAGCACCAGTACGATGATAAAAAATATTATGAATTTTAAAATGATAAATACCACGTGCAGTAGAATCCGCTATATTACATTCAGAACTGATCATTGCAAATGCCAAATTATAGGAACGAATATTTGAAAGAAAACTTTTAGAACGTTTTTTTATAGCATTATCATTTGAATTCAATCCTTCGAAAATATTAGAGAAAAATGCATTTTCAGAAAGACGAGGTAAATTGACTTTGCCTTTATGGCAACACAAAGAAAACGCTTCATTATTATTTGAAGTAACTTCTCTTGCAAAATGTTTGGCATGACAAAAATGACAACTCATATCCAAAGCACCACAAACATACGAATCAAAGTTACCTGGAATCACATTCAAAGCACACTTGAACGAATCTCTCAAAATTACAAAGGGAATTTCATCATTCACCACATTCAATTCTAAATCATTCGCAACATTCATGACACCATTCATGACACCGTTCATGACACCATTCATATCATCAACATTCACTTCATCATTCACAACAACATCAGCTTCAGCATTCATTCCATCATTATTACCATTCATTTCATCATTCATAAAATCAACATTATTACGCATATTACGCATATAATCTCTTTTATTCCGACGACTCGATGTACCACTCACATCCAAACGACGTTTACGACGTAGTCTTGGCATCGAAATAAATAAATATATCAATATATCAAAAATATGAAATAACTCAAATATCAAAATATCTCAAAAATCTTTATATCAATAAAAAACAAAAAAATCGAAAAATATCGAAAACCGTCCTTCTTGAAAGATAAAAGACGACTAAAATATAAAATAAATACGACGACTGAAATGAATATAAAATAAATATAAAAATTTTCGTTTTGTTATTCGTTGTTCGGTTCGATAGCTAATATATAAAAAAGAAAAATTTTAAAGCATTGTTTTAAAGCAAAAAGAAAGATGTATGTAAACTTATAATGCAAATGTATAGAAAAAGTTTTCCGTATATAATAACTTTTTTATTTATGATCCGATTTGTTTGAATCCGGATCCGACTATACGTTACACTAATATCAGTTAGCTGTGAAAATTTCAAATGAATCCATCTGCGAATAAAAAAGCCTAATGCTCCACAAAGTTTTAATCTAGCGTATTAATATATAAGAGATATATATATATATATATATATATATATATATATATATATATATATATATATATATATATATATATATAAATATATATATATATATATATATATATATATATATATATATATATATATATATATATATATATATATATATATATAAATATATATATATATATGTATATGTATATATATATATATATATATATATATATATATATATATATATATATATATATATATATATATATATATAAATATTTGTATATATATATATATATATATATATATATATATATATATATATATATATATATATATATATATATATATATATATATATATATATATATATATATATATATATATATATATATATATATATATATATATATATATATATATATATATATATATATATATATATATATATATATATATATATATATATATATATATATATATATATATATATATATATATATATATATATATATATATGGGAGTGTATGTACGTATGAATGTGAGTGCGTGAGTGTATGGACGTGTGCGTGTATGCATGGGATGTGTATGGATGGGTGGATGAATATATAATTACAGCCTCGATTTTTGTTTCTTTCTGTAAATACATCAGCAGGAGCAAATTGATGCTGTAGGGCTAGACCCATAATATTTGTTTGATTTTATTTAACTTTTAATTAGTGCATAATTTTAGGTGACGTAGTCATTAAGTAGTGGTAAAGTTTGGTTGAAAAATATGAAGAAAATAAAAAGGAAATAATAGTTTCCGGAAAGCCCAAATAATGATAAGGAAAACATAATGAAAAAAAATTAAAAAAAAACAGCTACAAAAAAATTAAATATTGTCAATTGTTTAATTGTCCTATTGTTTAATTATAATTGATGCATTAGCGGAAATTACACGCAAATAGTCAAAAATTCAGTGATAAATTCGAATCGACGGACTTAGAAAAGTCCATTTCATTCGATGCGAATTATGGGGCGATTAATGGTGAAAATGAGATTAAGGATAACAAACAGGGTAAATTATAGAAATCGGTGGTTGAACGCAAAATAGTCGATCGTTAGTACATCGAAAAGAATTCAATGTTGACGGATATGAGAGAAGTAAAATATATAAGAGCAATCTATAATACTTTTATTACCTTTGCAATATTTTTAGTTTCGTATACAATTTGTTATAATTTATCCGAACATGGAGAGATAAATTTTCATTTTCTTAAGCTGGCAAATAAAATTGAAAAAAACTCGGCATAGCTTTAATGATATGTCTCCCATCGTTAGCATTAACATTATTGGTTCAACCGAATTTTTTGTTTGTTTTAGGGCTAAACGCTACAAATCCACTTCTACAAATACAATTTTAAAATCTATTTTTCATCTCTATTTACATCAACTACTTCATGTTCATGGGTTACCCAACAAAAAATCAATTAGTGTTTATAATCTCCCATTGATAACCTGTATGACATTATTAGTGAGAATAATCGGACTGTGGAGGCAAAGTTATGTTTTTTTTAACGAATAACGCCAACTGTGTGTGTGTTTATGTGTGTGTGTGAGTGTATGAGACGTGAGAGCATGTGAGTGTGTGTTGTGAATTGTAGGGGTTGGACGTGATGACCGTGGTTTGTTCGTACCCGGGGGGTCGCCAGAGTCTGTTAAGTTCACTTGCTTTTTTTCTTACACCCGTCTTTATCTCACATTACGCGTTCTAAATCGGTATTTTTGCTGGAGCAGCAGGATTTCTTTCTCGTCCCCATGGAGTGCTATTAACACAACCTCGCTAGGTACGGGACCTGCTATGCCACTTCGTTGTTAATCAACGAAGCAGCGCTCTATTACAATCGGTTCTGCAGTTCTATGCTTGTAAAAATCCATTGAACTTTACAGAAATCGAACTGACAACCCTCGAGTTACAAAGTCGGTGTGTTAACACACTCGGCTATTGCCCGTAATTTGTAACTTACCAGTTACAGTTTGTTTATGTTTTTATTATGTACGTTATTTTGACATTTAAGCTTAACATAGACCAAGAATTCATTTATCGATAAAGCAGTCAGCACCGATTAAATTAGTATTTATTTATCGATAATGAAGTTAATCAAATAAGTAGTTCATGTAGCGAATGTGTTGGCTCTGTTAACGGTTGAAGGTTGGAATGACTAATTCATTACTTTTTGCTTTGCCTATTTAGGCAAAGAAGCATTACTTATTAACCAAATCCATTCGCAGATGCACTGGATAGTCAAAATTTCAGTATTCAACATCAATATTTGTCTTGCTAGGCACGACATAAATCAAATTACTCACATACAGTCAAAATTTATATCACCATTAGTCATCATACGCCTTGTTAGGCGTGAATTACATCAGAATATTCACAATTTATATCAATATTAGTCATCATACGTCTTGTTAGGTATAAATTACATCAGAATATTCGCATATAATCACCATTTATATCAATATTAGTCGTCGTATGCCTTATTAGGCATGGATTACATAAGAATATTCCAATTTACATCAGTGTTAGTCATCATACGCCTTGTTAGGCACGAAATACATTAGAATATTCGCATATAATCACCATTTATATCAGTATTCGTCAACATATGCCTTTTTAGGCACGAATTAAATCAACAATAATCATATATAGTAACTATTTACATCATCATTCATCGTCATATGCCATGTTAGGCATGGATATATTATACTAGTTACACACAGTAAGAATTGACATCAGCCTTCGTCCTCATATGCCTTGTTAGGCACAAAATAAACATTAAGACATCAATTAACTTTTATCATCAATCGTTATAACAATGTCAAGCAGCTTGTTAGACCTCTGGCTCTTCATTTAACGTCGTCAATACAACCAATACAGTCCACTACCAAGTCAGAGGCACTAACAATATATGTATAGAAACACTTGTTTGTTCAACAAAACTTCAAATTAATTCAAGTATATAAACTTTATTAAGTAAATATTCAATTTAATTAAACTATATAAAATTGAATAAGATCAATAAATGTATTTGAGATTAATCTGTAAAATATTTGAGTATATGGTAATTAATTCTAATGTTTGATGTTTTATCTAACATCAAAATGTAGTTGTTGATATCTCAAAAGAAGGTGCAAAAATGTGTTCATATTTCACTTCTGCAATGTATCATTAGTTCATCGAGCTTCATTTACATGGCTGATTCTACTAATGCCAAACAACTAAATATGTAACTTACTTTGATAAACAATTAAAAATAAATCTCTGAAATTGCTAAAATTAATAAAAACAAGAAATCTCTGGAACTGGATAACACCTCATCTCTATCATCCGGATTAATCATCCTTATCAACTCTCATTATCTGGATGACTCTTCAGCAACAATACAACTGTTTGGACAGAAGCTACAAAAAGTTGTATTTATTAAATTGGCACTATCAACTCACCTTGGTGTGGATGTTACAAAAATATCGTTTTGGTTTTTTTAAGTCACCCTATTTACATAAGACCAACACAACAATATTATTAAATCAAACAAAAATTTTTGGAATCTCAAAAATTTAACCAAGAGGAAATGTTACTTATAAATTTGAATGAATTGTCAAAATTTTAACGATACACCAACAAAAATAAATATCATATTTTAGTTTTAATAGATTTGTTTATTAAATTAAATGATTTAATAATTTAAGTAATAAATAAAATTTCACAATAGGTTTGGGTTTCTGTTTTGCATGTTTTACAGTATGTGTCACAACAATACATAAATAGCCTATAATAAGCCAAATATGTAATTGCGGTGACAAAGATCGCCTTATTTCCACTTTTGTAGTTTAAAACCACTTTGCACTATTGATGCCGGTTTATCAGTTAGATCAGATTAAATATGAAAAGTTAAAATGGAAACGACTGCTAGCTTGAGCTGGAATTCTGTCTTTAATTTCCAGAAAAACAAGGTTCTCGTTTGTCAACGATATCTATGCAGCTCAACGCCTTGTGTAAGGAGGTCTACTACATTCGGTTACATTAGAATATAGATAAAGAGATGTAGAAATGTATATTTATTTTTATTATTTATGTTCGGAAATTTTGGAAAACGTTTTGAGTGCAACTTTACATTGCATGTCCTGCATCAACGATGTCAATGGCTTTTGCCCTTTTTTCTCAAAAAACTTTTACCCTTTTCTTCAGATCGTTCATCTCTCTCATGACTAGAGCTTAAAGAGGAATTGTACAGTGGTTTTTAGGCCAACAAAAAAGCTTGAGTGACTTGACTTCTGAATGTCAACTGTGGAATTATGGGTTCGTTCCTTCTTGATGGCCAATAAGCAATGCATTTTCCAGATACTTATTCTTTTTTTACGTATACCAACTTGATAATTTGCCAAAATAATGTCGCCAAGATCCACTTCGCCCACATCTTCATTGTATTCTATTATCATATGTAGAACACTTATATTAACGTTCTCTTTTGCGAGCGATTGTAACGCCATGCCGTGGGCAGTGGGAGTACAAATGAATGATAGTTACCCTAGCATTATCTCCCCGTCTGACCTCAACCACTTTCGTGTAAATTATTTCTTCATTTTGTCGGGCAGATTGGTTTAGAGTTTTAATTTTTCAATATTTCATGTCTCTTGTTGCAAGAAATCGCCCGCCATCCACATAATGGGGAAAGAAGTAAAAAAGTTGTTGAAGAAAATGCGAAAAATAAATAATAAATACAGCCTAAAATTTATCATTCAAATTCAAGTCGTTGTTGATTGATAAATGGGTGAGAAGAGCTCATTAGACACTTTCATTTTATTATTTAACTTTATTAAGTTGTTACGATCGACCCTATTTCGATTCAATTGTCTATATAATTCACTGTATTATTACAGTACTATATGTCAACATGAAAATAAAAGAAACACTAAACATTCAAAGAAACTCCGTAGTTCAATTTCAAATTTTATTCTTTATTTCATTTCTAACCTACCTCAATAATAGAAATTGGGTCATGTAAATATCATATTAAAGTGAGAATATAAAATAAGTTTGTGGTTTTTTTAAATTTATTAAATGCGAAATTGTAGTTTTTGATTTTCGTGGATGTCTAGTAACTTTTGGTGTTATAATAGAAATAGCACCACGAAAAAAGATGTGTATATTTTTTTCTCATTTAACTGTATTTTTAGATCATGTGAGAGAAATTCGTAGTAATTATTAGGTGTAAAAGTGATCAAAGTATTTAAAAATTAAACTAAGATAGAAAATTCTCGCGAATAAAAACATCGATCAATATGTCCGAATGGATCATTAAGAGATCAATATCAAATTAATTATCAAATTGATTTATCAGTTCATTGTCAAATTAAGTACATTGCATTGATGAATTTTCAATTTTCGATTTTCTTTTTGAAGGTGAAACGCAGTGTACTAAATACTATATTATTATAGTTAAAAAACTTTTTTTAATATAAAATGTGTTGACAACGGATTCTTGTTGGGTGAATTATTGACACGAGAATACGAGAGTACTACTACTTGTCGAAAGAGGTATTGATTCTCAAATTTAAATACTTACTTATTGCTTATTGATGAAATGGCGTTGTAATTTGAAGAATTAGAAGACAGGTAGGTTTCAGGTAGGTTAACAGAAAGAAGAAAGTGTCCACCAACTAATATAACTTTCCCATGCGTTGCAAGAGGTTATTTCCATATCTTAGTATTTAAGTTGGACAGTACTTTGAACGGTTTCTATCCCCAAGTGTTATGTTACATAAACCGTAAAACAAGTCCGCGCCGTTCTATGTGCCAATAAAAATATTACGCGAGGTTAATCTTTTATTGAAAAAATAGTCGTTATAAAATTTTTAGCTCTGAATATTCAGCCTAGCGGTTTTCGAGAATATTCGATTTAAAAATTTTTTTAAGTAAATTTGCAAATATTTTAAACTGCATTCTGCGTTTAATTACAAATATTTGACACAAAGTCAAGAAGAGAATTCTGTAACTTAGAAATTTTAAATCGATTTATTTTGCAAACCATTAGCCTTACGAAAAAAAGTTTCAGAATATTTTTTGTAGGAAACTTTTTAAGCTAAAAGTTTTACTACTTACTTTTTTTGATAATAGTTACCGTTAGCGAAATTTTGTGAAAACGCCATTTTTTGTGACATTTGACCCCGCGTAACATATATAGCACATGCATCGGTGGGTTCTTTTGGAATATTGTTTACAAATACATAAGGCAGTTCGGGATTTTTGTGAGCAATTAAACTCAAGTAACTAAGGAATCAACTAAGAATTTAATTAATTTTTTACATAAAGAAGGTTTATAGCCAGATTTCAGGCATTTTTCACGCAGTTGAATCATTTTTTGTTATTATTCCTTGAACTATTACCAGACTTAGAGTGATAGTAAGTTGTTTGAACTTTCCACTAAGAAAATGGTATTAACCAAACCAATAAACCACCAAGATAGTTAGCCAAGGCAAGAGTTTTCGATACCATTGGTTGGCGAATACTTAAAAAACACCAACGAGAAACAACATAACAAAAAGAAAATACAAATCTAAGATCTTATTTGTACAGAGTGAGCCCAAAGTCACCATGGGGTTTAACAATTTAATGAATTTTTCGTTTATATATTTTTTTATTTGTTTTTTCAGATTTTAAAATATACAAAGTAGAAATTTTTTAACACTAAGTATGGAAAATAATGTCACTTAAATGACTCCCGTTTTCAGGTTCGCAATGATTGGCTCTTTAGAGCATTTTCAATAACATCTTTCAAAATTTGTGGCTGTATCGCTCGAATCTCTCTAACAATGTTGGCCTTGAGTTCAAGGATTGTCTTGAAATTGTTCACATATACTTGCTCCACCAAATAACTCCAAAGAAAATAGTTGGGTGCTGACAAATCTGGCAAACGCGCTGAATTTCGGGTCACTGAATTTCCGCATGCCTTTAAATTGTTCGCTCTCCAAAAACTTTGAATTAAAAATGCCATTGTGTCTTGAGCAATGCGGGAACTGCCCTAATCTTACTGAAACATCATCTCAGGTCTGTTATCAAGTGCAGGACGTAAAATATTCTATCATAAACCGATACCAACCTCCATTTACGGTTACAGAACTTTAATCTTAATTTTGGAAGAAGCCAGGCCCAATGATATTATCAGATGTAATGCCACACTATACTGTACACTTAAAACAATAAGCATAATGAATGGTTCTTGGATTTTCAGAGCCTCAGAACCTACAGTTCTGCTTATTAACAAAGCTCTTCAAATAAAAATGAGCTTCATCACTCATAATCAGATTTTGAATTAAGTTGATTTCAATTCTGGCCAACTGTGGAAGTTTAACCGCAAAATTTAGATGTTGCTGATGATCTGTGGGTTTTAATTCTTGAAGCAATTGCACTTTATAAGGGAATAACAGTAAATCTTTTTTCAAACTGCGCCGTAGTGACGTACGAGCCATTCCTAGCTGAGCAGCTGTTTTGGTAACACTTTACTTTACACGCTCAATATTTTCGACAGTGCGAATTAAACGTGGTCTACTGGTTCGAGGCAAATCTCTTACGGTGCCATGCTGGTGGTGATGATGAACTAAAGATGAATCATTGCTTCAGAGGCCGAAATTCTGACGTTAAAATGCTGTTTACGCCAAATCACAAAAAAAAAATTTTTTTTTAAAACACAACAACGTACAAACTAGCTCCAACCCATGTAAACGCAAGTCGCTATTTCACATATTATTCATATAATAAAATTTATATGTAGCCCATTCAAAACAAAGTGGCGAATTAGTCGATGTGTCAAATGGAATTAGTGTTTTGTTGAGTTGTGAATTGTATAAATTAAACCGATTTACAATAAGGTGTCATAATGTTCAATGGTTAACCAACAAAAATGTGTGTCACGACTTGAATATAAATTGTCAAATCAGTGAAGTTTTTATAATCGAAAATTCAAATTAATATCGGTAATAGTATATTACATATCTAGAGTTGTAAATAGCATTTTACATGCGAGGGAAAATTTTGCGTACGAGACGCGTAGCGTCGAGTGCAGTATCTTCACGAGCATGGAAAATGCTTTACAACTGGAGATTTGTTATATACTTTTTCTACGACTTTGTTTTAATGCCCAAACGCATATAATTACTTGAAAAAATAAACTACTAATTATAAATTAAATGCAAATAGTTTACAAATTATGGTAGGCTTTGCATTATTCTGTGTCAAAATGAATTGAAATATTTAATTTTTAAAAATCAAATTTTTCTTTAAATAAAAGTTTTCTTTTTATTAAAAGCGTGCGGTAATATATATATGAAAATCCATTACCGCACGCTTTTTTATACTTACCGCACGCTATTTGAAATAATCAATTAACTTGTCATGGATAGTGTGATGTAATTTAAAATTTACTGTGATAGGAGTAGAAAAATATATTCATTTAGTGAAGATCTTCAAAATTATATAACGTCAACTCGTCATGTTCATTTAGTGAAGTTCTTCAAATCATATACCGTCATACTCGTTCTATTCATTTATTGAAGTTCTTCCAACTATATAGCGTCAATCTCGTCATATTCATCTAGTGAAGTTCTTCAAATTATGTACCGTCAAACTCGTCATATTCAACTAGTGAAGTTTTTCAAATTATGTACCGTCATACTTGTCATATTCAATTATTGAAGTCTTCAAATTATATACCGTCAACTCGTTATACTCATCCAGTGAAGTTCTTCATAATTATAGTTGAAATCATTTATTGAAGTCTTCAGATTACATACCGTCACGTCATACTCGTAATATCTTACGTCTTACAAGTATGGGCTTTATTCTAATTTTAATTTTACAATGGGGTGATAATCTGAAGCTACCTGAAATTGTAATTTATGTCTGTGGTGAGAAGCGCCCAGGGCAAGATCTTGATTTCACTACAAGTTGTTAGAACTACGGTGCCCTCACCTATTTGTCTTGTTACAAAATCATGATACGTAAAAACACAAGGCAATTTGGAAAACAATCACCGGTGCAAATTATATGCGACACATGTCGCCATACCGATGATGGAATAAACGTAAGAGGAAACTATCGAGTCCAGTGACTCCATCAACATCAAAATATATTGCATTATCAACACAGCCAATAAAATCATTAACACCAGTAACAAATGTAGCACAACCACCATCAGATGATTCAATCATAGCCATCAACAAAACGATCGCTGAATTGAATAAAAATTTGATAGAATGGTTGCCAACATGAATGCTACTAATGTCAACAGTGCACATTTCTATCACATGCCGGTTATTTCATTATCATCAATTACATATAACGGTAAGGCTAAAAGTAATAATTTTTCAAAGATCATTGACGGCATTGAGAAAATTGAAATATCGATTGGAAGTCTTATCAAATAATCAATCTAAAACAAGTGGCGATGTCCAACATTTCAAAGCTGACTGTGTTAAAATTATAGAATTTACCAAAAAAAAAAACAATTACCAAATTCAATAAATCCATCTATAAGTTTAAAACCGTCCTATTCAACAATTACCAAGCTAAACCTAAATAATACAGCTCCAGCAACATAATTCAATAGTCATATTACTGCATCAACCAGCCAAACCATTTCAACCACTCAAATAAAAAAGTCGTCAAAAAATTTCGCATCACGCTCGACAAAAGATGACTATAATATTGGCTTTGATGGCAATGCGATACCATACCACCTACACCACAAACCACAGGAAGTAGTGTAACCTTGCGTAAAAATAAAACGTCTTCATCCCTCACCAATTTTGATCGTATGATCTGAATTGGAGGAATCGAGAAAACTTTAAAAATAGAGGACATTACCAGCTTTATTGAACGCATATTCGGCATAAGTTCATCCGAAAAACTTAAATTAAAATGTTTGGTCAAGACCGAAAACCTTTTTAACCGAAATAGGCTATCATACAAAATATGCGTCGACAACCTAGACACATTCAATCTTCTTCTTGATAGCTCAAAATGGCCGAGAACTTGCAGAATCAGAGAATTCTTCGATCGCACAACAACAAACCGACTTGTTGATTTTTTATCCCAAAAACCTCTATCACCAGGAAAATTGAAAGTGACAATGTAATCGGTCCAAACACAAGTACAACTAAATACAATATCACCAGTAAAGATAATAATAACATAAAAATAAACATAAAAGAACAGAATTAATTAAATCCAAACGGTAGAGCCGACTAACGCAGTTTTTTTATACCATCCACTACCAATCATAGTAGCAGTCCTGTTAGTTCATCCAAAACAACCAACTCTAGTATATGTTCTCTTCGAAAGCAACAACAATTAATGAATAAAGATGATTTGTATAATTTACACATATACTATCAAAACGTTCAGGGTATCCGCACTAAAAGTTCAAAATTTTATATGCAAGCTCTCGCTACAAACTGTGACGTCATTGCATTAACTGAATCATGGTTGAACGCTACACACAAATTTGAGGAATATTTCGGCAACGATTATGTAGTATATCGACGTGATCGATCACAACTGAACAGCAATGCTTCAATTGGTGGTGGGGTGCTGCTTGCTATATCTTCAAAAATTCATAGTGAACAGCTGAATATAGTTGGTTTTGATCATTTGGAATTCGTTTGTATAAAATTATCATTTAACAAAATCAATTTTCACATTTATTGTTTGTATATTCCACCTAATGCACAAATTAATATATTTCAGGATCATATCGATGCAATTAAAACAATCCAATATAACATCAATGAATCATTAATTGTTCTTGGTGATTTCAATTTACCATCAATTACGTGGGTTGTAAATGAGGATGACAACGACTACCTACCAACAAATGTTGGATCAGAAGCTGGCATGTACACATGTGACTCGTTACTACAAGAAGGACTTCGTCAAATAAATAATATCCAAAACATTGCTGGTAATACGTTGGATCTGGTTTTTGTTAGTGAAACAAATTCAACAAGTATCTTTGAATCGACGCAGCCACTCTCAAAAATTGATAATTTTCACAAACCATTCGAATTGATGGTTGAATGTTTACAACAAGATAACAATTAACTAAACGAACGAATAACTACATACTGCTTTAATAAAACTAATTTTGACGCACGAAACATATATCTAAATGGTATTGACTTTGCAAGCATTCTTGGGAATTTGTCAACGAATGAAGCAACTAAGAAATTTTATGACATTTTAACAAACGGATTCGAATTATTCGTTCCAAACCGGTCATACACACCTTGGTATAACAAACAACTAAAAGCGCTGAAAAATCGTAAAGATAAAGAGCATAAAAAGTGGAAAAAAACAGGCGACCCAAGTTCATATATCACAATATGAAATCAATTCGATACCTTAAATCAACTCTTGTATAATGCAAAGATGGAAAAAATACAAGACGATTTCATGCATAATCCAAAACATATATGGAATTATGTGAATACGAAAAAGAAGAGCGATGGATGTCCAAGGAAAATGGATTATAATAATAAAGTATCGTCCAATGACAGCGAATCTGCTGTGTTGTTTGCTGAATTTTTTAACGACGTTTATACTTGTGATCAAAACGGAGACGTTAACGTAGATGAAATATTGAACAACTGCCCAGTGGATGACTTTATTGAATTTAGTGCACTTGAAGTTTTTGATGAACTTTGCTAAATAGACACAAACAAAGGAAAGGGTCCTGACAATATTCACCCAATTATTCTGGGAAATTGTGCCAGTGGACTGTCACTCCCACTACAAATCATATTCAACAAATCGCTGCTAAATGGTGAATACCCAAACAAATGGAAAACGTCATACATCACGCCACTACACAAAAATAATTCAAAAACTTCAGTGGAAAATTACCGTGGTGTTGCCATACTACCTACTTTTGGCAAATTTTTCGAATACATGGTATATAAGCGAATCCGCTCATCAATAGACGCTGTTATATCGGGAAAACAACATGGGTTTTCTTCTAATCGTTCAACAAGCACAAAACTGGTGGAATTCACACTTTACGTGAAAAACGAAATGTCTAATGGTAATCAAATTGATGTATTTTACTCTGATTTGTGTAAAGCGTTTGACCGCATTAATCAATCGATTCTGATATCAAAAATCATAGAACATTGATTTAGTAAAAATCTGGCAAAATGGATCTGGTCATTTTTAACCGACGATACCAATATGTAAAAATTGGTAACGTTTATTCTTCAAAATTCCGGGTTTCTTCTGGTGTACCACAAGGGAGTCACCTGGCACCATGCCTATTTCTTATATACATAAACGATATTACCGAAATATTTAATGATGTACAAGTTTCACTTTTTGCTGACGATCTAAAATTATATACAATTGTAAATAATCAGTCGGACGCGGAAAAATTCCAACTGGCCATCAATAAATTCACCAGATACTGTAAAAATAACAATCTCAGTCCAAACATCGATAAATGCGTCATTATGTCGTGTTACAAAAAAAGGCTGACATTTACAACTAATTATTACATCGGCAATAAACAACTAAAACGTGTCAACGAGTATAATCATTTGGACTTACTCTTCGATCAAAAAGTCGATCTAACAAAGCACATCGAAATGAAAATAGCTAAATCATATGCGATGTTTGGATTTATACGTCGCGTCTGTACAAACATGTTCAATCCAATGGTGATAAAATCTTTATACTTTGCATTTGTTCGATCACATTTGGAATATGCAAATGTCATCTGGCATCCATATTACTAAGTTCACAGCGACAAAATAGAAATGCTTCAAAAAAAAATTACATCGTACGCTACGCACTTACCCATCTTCGTTTGCATGATCATAATCGCCCATTATCACCACACACAACCAGATGTGAAATGCTGAATTTAGACACTTTCAACAGGAGGAGAACAAACTCTTGTTTATTCTTTATTTATGTTATTTTAACTGGTAAAATAATTTTACCGTCAATAAATCTGCAAATTAATAATACTACTAGAACACTACGTCGCAACAATATGTTTTATATTAAACCACAATGCACAAATTATGAAACCGACGAACCAGTAAATCACATGTGTAAATACTTCAATGTTATCCAAGAACAAACAATACACTGAATTAGTTTCAAGAACATCATTCTGAAAACAGATAAAAGAGATAAAAGAAGCACATTTTAATACGTTGCATCGATATGACTAATATTGTTAAGAGCGGTTGTAGTCAAGTTATATTTTATAATCTTATTATATTTCTATATTCTTTCTTTGGAAATTGTGACCTCTTAATTTATATGTACAGCTTGCCAATTTAAATAAATAAATAAGTAAATATTCATTAATTGAAGTCTTCAGGTTATATACCGTCACACTCGTCATATTCATCCAATGAAGTTCTACAAATTATATACCGTCATACTCATAATATTCATCCAGCGAGGTTCTTCAAATTATATATCGTCAACTCGTCATATTCATCTATTTAAGTCATCACTTATAAACAGTCCAACTCCTCATATTCATCATTGAAGTCCTGCAATTATAATTATCATCATCATCGTCATATCCACTATTTGAGTTCTACAAATTACAATTATTTTAATCCCATCATATTTAACTACTTTTGATCGTCAAGGAATTAGACAACCATCTTTCAACCACATCGGATTCACAGTCTTCAAATTAATTTCTTAATCTTATATTGGAATTATAAATGTTGAAATTAAAATAATTTGAATCAACTAATTTTTTCTTTTATTATATACAGTCCACTTAGTTTTGAGTATTATTAGCTGTATAGTGTCGAACCCAGGGCAATAATTTATAAAGTGGAAGGTACACCAACAAATGCGATGATACGCTCTTTGCGTTAAAATAATTGATTTCTGATTTAAATAATAAAATTCTATTATTCTGGTTCTTTGTTCAGTTTTGAATTCCTGCATTTTTTATTCTTCAGGTGTTACAGTCTGAAAAAAAATATATAAACGAAAAGATTATTAAATTTTTAAGCCCCATGGTTACTTTTTGCTCACCCTATATATAGAGCAGATGCATTCTAGGGAAAACGGTAACGATACAAGGCAAAATTTTAATCAAGATCATTAAATCATTGAAGATGATTTAAATTATGTATATAGCATAATTTAAATCATCTTCAAAACATATTTGCTTCGATTCCTAGAAACAATCATTCTTGTCAACCTTTAAAAACAATTGAGATACAATTGTAGTATCCAATTTAAAAATCCTATTGAATTGAATGTTTTAATGAAGTTTTTCCATTTTTTTCTTTGCAGGTAATATACAATCCACATTCTTGTTCTTTAACTCATTTGAGTGCAAGTTTTATTGATTATATTATTAATTATGACTCATATGTAACCGAAACTCAATTCAGCATTTCTTAATCCATCTTATCCTCCCACATATATCATCAAAGGAAAAAAAAGGAAACCAAATTCTTTATATTAGAATCACCATCAAGAACATCCTTCGTTTAATCAAAAATGATAATTACAATCATGATTATCATTATAATAATGATTTTCACACCTCTTTGTCTTTCAATATTCCTTTTAAACTTTGTGTTTGTGCAACACTTTTTTTATACTCCTTTGGTTTCAATTAATATTTTCTTTTTATAATTGAAATATCAGACAATAAAGAAAAAGTGAAAATTAAGAACAAAACACATAATTTTTTTTTTTAAATCTGAAGGGATGCTGTTGAGAGGATGTATGTAGAAAACTGTTTGAAGCGGAAACAAAATAGTTGAACAAAAAAGAAGACATACAATTTTGTTAGCCAATCAGAACTAACACCTAATGTACATGAAATATATCAAAAATTTTAACCCTCGATGCAGCATGGTTGCTAAATATAAATTTTTCAACTTGGATATGGAAATATCTATTTACGTTTTGAGATTAAAGATATTCCAAAACTCTGATAATAAAATTTCTTTTTTCCCAGTTGTAACATAATTATGATATTGTTTTGTACCAACGTTTAAGGGTTAATTATTCAACATTTACTTATAAGAACAATCGTGCGTGCGTCGTGCGTCGTTTATGTTAAACACACAAAAATAACAACAACATCAAATAAATAAAAAGAATTAAAAGTAAAATAAAATGCAGTAAATCCCCTTTTCGTATTATTATTCCGACTTAATTCTACACCATTGTTTTTTGTCTTTCAACTCATTCAATTTTTTTCACTTCTGTAATGGTATATACAGATGTGAAATTGAAACCGTGAACATTGAAATACGATATGAATTTTGCATACATGTACTTCGTCATGATCAAGTATATTATGAGTAGTTATATAAATAATTATTTTTAAAGACAAAAAGTACACAACCTGCATTTGTTTGTCTTGCCACCAAACATTTCTGATTCTAATTCATAAATCACTTATTAAGCTTTTGTAATGTCACTTGAATTTTAATTATGAAGGCGTCAAATACTGCGACTGAATAATGTTCGATTTAGTTTCACAGAAGTGTTATAACAAAAAGGATCTCAGTTGACGTATTATGTATATAGAACCAGAATTTATTCTCTTTTAAAATTTTTATATCTGAGGAATTTTTTTAAAAAACTTATTCAGATAGTAATATGTGACAGTGAGATTTGGAAATGATGTTTTTGGTTTTAACTTTGTGAATACAAATGTTCAATTCATAGAAGATAGAACAATAACCACATATATGCAACGTGCAAATATATGCCAAACGAAGATAACTTGTAATGAAGCGCTGCTTCATTGGTAAACCTATGAAGTGGCATAGCAGGCCGCGCACCTAGATTAGATTTTAAAGCCCCAAACTAGCTTCAGTAAGTGGGGTTGAACGAAGAATACCTGCTGCTCCAGCACAAATACCAGTATTGTACACGTGTTACATGATAAAAACGGATAAATGCAAGTGAAAAAATAAGACTCTGGCGACCCCCTTACGTGAAAAAAAACCCCGATCCTCACGTTCAACCCGCATTGTTGATCACACATTTACTCACTCTCGCACCTCATACACGCACACACCCACACACACACACACACACATACACGCCCACACACACACACACACACACACACATCACATACTTAAAGATATACATCCATATACGTACACCTACACATCCATACCCATATAGCTATATATACGTACATACATGAAAGTACTCACCCAAGTGTTGTTCAGGACCCCATTCCTCATTCCGGCTCCGTCTTATCCGTCATACCTATGACATTAGCTATACATACGCGGTGCAGCAAAAATAAACAGGTCCGAGTGGCAGTTATGGTGGACAGCAACTGCACCCAGAATGTACAGTTCGTTGCGCCACACAGAGCTAAGGCGATTGTGGTAAGTTTAATATTATAACTGAATATTGTTGCGCAACATGAAACTAAGGCGATTGCTGTTCTAAGTTTAGTAATGTAAAGGAAAATTGTTGCGCCACACGAAACTAAGGCGATTAATATCTTAAACTCGCTATTCGCTCATCATCAGTTCACTCACGTCAAAGAAGAAAAAGCTTGAGCAATTATTTCCCTGAACAACGGTTGAAGATAACAACACATCCACATTTACATATAACAATTTTTTTCTTTTAGTTTTGGTGCTTTAAAATAAAACATTTATCACAACGAGCAATCCCGGTTACAAACACCAAAAAGAACTAATTACACTAAGTTTTAATTTTTATTGACACACAATAATTTGCCTACAGTTCTACATATCTACATTCAACTAACAGTAACTAATGTTTTTTTTATTGTTATTATTTTGTTTTTGTTTAATTAACAAGGAAAAGATTTAAAATTCATTCGTAACTTGACAAAACATCACGACTATCTTAAAAATAATACTAATAAGTGTCTAGTATAATTTACAAAAAAAAAACAAGTGAACAAACCACTTGGAGGTCATTGTTTGTATTTAGGCTACACTAACATGTCACCGTTATACTAAGAACCACTGGTACGCTTCTATAGGTACTCTCTTTTACACAAATAAGATAAAACTCGCATTATTCAGACTGGGTGAAGGTCACGATATGTCTTTTCCCCTATTTTCATGTTCAAAATCTACACAAAATGTTTTTGTTTTTGTTTAAAATAAAAATGTTTATCAAGATATTTTCTGATTTAATAATATCATTTACTTTACTCTACAAATAGGTAACCGGATAATGTATAGCACCCAAGTCTAAAAGTTCATATTACAAAAAATTTTACCTTGTAAACCAGTTTGAGTTAATTCCCGTAAAACTGATTTCATCAACAAAACTGGATTTTCTGGATATAAAGAGCACGTCACGTGGTTATCCCGACTTCCCGTAACTCGCTTAAATCTTCCATTTGTTTGTTGTTTCTCTGGGTTAGATTCAATGAAGCCATCCATTAGCCTAAAACAATCCTCTAACTTATACGTAATGACCGCCACTAACGACACAAACAGATAAACATTTTGTTTTCTTTGGTTGTTCTTTACACAACAACACCACGACGATTATATTCTTTTGTTTCACTACACGGATGGTAACGTTAAAATAACAAAGAGACGGATAAACTAAATTTACTACTAATTCGAATGAATTAAATCCGCGATGAAACGAATTGTATCCGAATCTATCCACGGCAATTTTTGTTTTTATTTTAATCAAAAATAAACTCAACAATTGATTAATTCAATGACCACACTGAGACCGACTAAGAGACCGAAGACCTCTATCGGCTGGCATTTATAGTTTGAAAAAAGCCGTTTTCAAACGACAACAAAAAAATGGTAGGCATTAACTGGTAGAATGAATGAAACCCACTAAGGAGATTGCACATCTGTTTCGTAATAAACTTGAGAAAAAAATATTGTAAGAGATGATTACCAATTGAATGTAAGAAATTATGTTAAAAAAAAGAGAAAAACAAGCAATTATATATTGAACTCAATTTACAATTTAGTGCGTGCGAGAAAGTAGGGTGACTCTAAATTCTAGCTTACCAACAGTTAAATTTTTAATTCCTCATCATTGCAAACCTACTACACCAAAGTTGATCTATCTTTTTTTTAACAATCCCAAATCAAAATCTGTAAAAAAAGGTACGTCAGTACGTGGGTGGGTGTCGAAAACGAATAGGATCTTGGTTAAAGTTTTTGAATATGGGACGTATATATGTCAAAATAGAATAACGGTATTCTTTCCAGAATTGGTTATGATGATGCATGTCATCAATCGCCACTGTATCTGTTAACATTCTTTTTACCAACACATAATTCGTAATTGTTGAAAGCATGGAATAGGAACTCAACAATTTCGATGTTTTCAATTATTATAAATACGAGAATCTCACTTCCCATTTTCATGAGTTGTCAGTTCAATATTAAAGAGTGTGCACAAAAATGTCAGTTGGCATATAATTGTAAAAATTGGCTTTTCTACCAAATCTACTAGTAAAATATATTAGTGAAATGTGCATGTTTAATTAGAAAAATTTTGGTTCGATTAATTTTATAAGTTAGATCAATTTATGTATCAATTATTAGTGTAATCAAATCATATATATATATATATATATATATATATATATATATATATATATATATATATATATATATATATATATATATATATATATATATATATATATATATATATATATATATATATATATATATAATACACAAGCCACGAAAAAGCGTAGCCATATCATAGGAACGAAGAGAATACGGAAGGGAAAGAAGAAAAATCAAAAACGAAACAAATAAACGAAATTTTTAAATTTTCTTTTCTTCAAATTTCAATTTCAGTTTATGCTTTGCTTGCGGAGTGGATAGACGAATTGTTTGGATTTAATTTATTTCAGGCTTAAAAAAATATTTGTTTTAAAATTTCAGCTGTGTTTAAATTCATTTTTCACTTTCTATTTTTCGGAAAATTAAAAATAAAATGCATGCATAGGGAGAGATTAAAAAAAATTATTTTATGTTTCCTTTCTTCTGAATCTTAACTTTTATTTTAACTTTAATTTCTTTATTTTAACTTTTATTTCTTAACTTTTATTTTATAACCTACATTTACAAATCGATTTTCACGAAACGTTAGAACAAGTTTTCAATGATTACGAGCAAGATATCATTTGATTTTGGACTACTGGACAAAGGATTGTGGGGTCCACCACACAACAGGTTGTCGGAATTGACTTTTGTTATAGATACCTACGGTATCTATTTTCCAAGGGTTTTAAAATGTTATGAAACCTGAATATACGGTTCAAGCCCGAGCTCTACCAAGCAAAATCTCTAATGACACTCCAATAATCAATTAATATTCAAAGAAAATTCTATCGACAAAACGATATTAAAATTTAACTAAAGAAAACGAATTAACGCAAACAATAAAAATTCACAAAGCAAAAAAAGGAATTGTATACAATAAATCAAAACAAATTACAAAAAACAAAGCTTACTTTAATATATGTTAAATATTGATCCACTGTATGATTCTTTCACAGAAACAAATAAGTCCATAATAATTTTAGCACCGTTTTAAAATGTTTGTATCATGCTGTTGTTCATATCCACAATGTAACCCAAAATCACCAATGACAAGAATTAGACTATCCTCCTCGCATCGATCGTAAGCATTACGTTTTACATTCAGAAAACATTTTATAAACTACACCCAAATCTTGAAATTTAGTCGATGCATCTGGATCATTTGTATTTTTATCCGAGTTTAATCGTTCAATTAAAATTCGATGTGCTTTGTTTATATCATTTCAATTTGTTGCCCCAAAATTGAATAAAGTTCACGACCTGTTGTTGTTATTATAACAAAATGGAAATATTTTAAAAAAGGAATATTAACAAACTAATGATCACATTATGAGTTGTCTTTATTTCCACTATATAAACAATTATTTGTCATCATCACAATCATATTTTTTGAAAAAATTTATTACAACTTATTATAAAGTTAACACATTTTCCTTTGAACATTATCAAGTTGTAAACAATTTAACAAAAATTTTGATTTAAATAAAATATAACATCATTATTATTTGATATAATTTTACATAATTTTATTTTCAAGTTCTAATCACAACTCAAGAATATTGAAAACTATTTTGCTATTTATAATTTTTAAAATTACTCTAAACAAGAAAGAAGGAAAGTTGATTTACATGAAACAGTTGCTCGTTATTCATATTGTTTGTAATCAATACATTTACAATTTAGAAAACGTAAAAAGTTTTTGTTTAATTTATTTACAATCAATCACATATTGTCATCTCTTTTGCTTTGTTTTTATTTAAGCAGAATGATAATAAATGAAAACAAATAAAATTCGAAAGGTTTTAGAGAGAATTCAAATATATGACAAAAACTATTATAGCCTTGATGTTCACAGAAAAAAATCAGGTGTGCCGATGATTATTAATGAAAAAATGTTAATGCTAAATATATATTATAACGGAGGGAGAGGCTATTTGTATGGTGATCTGTTAAATGTAAAATTACGACAAAGCGAAATGTATATATGGGTAGGTCAGGCATAGAAATTATAGAATGAATTAACGAGAATCTAATCTTTGCTGTTAACGCAGCCGGTTTAGTTGTTTGAACTGTCAAGCCTTAAATTCCAGTCAATACACCCTACACTGACCCTCAATCGTTCTGCATTCATGTTTGTGATTTTTTCACTATGGTGATTGGTGATCTTTTCACTATGTTTTTTGTGTTTGTTGGCAGCATATAACATTTGTGTGTGAATGATTTTTTATGATACTTTAATAAAAGATGAAAATATATATGATACGGAGCTGTTTAGTTTTTAGTGATATTAAACAAATTGGTGAGGGATCCCCCGAGCACCTGTTTTTTGAAAGCTCAATAACATCTGGTACCTGATACTTGAATTTAATGAAATTTGGAATATGAGCACTTATTACGGCTCACAACATTCCTACATCCCTTTTCCCTGCTTTTTTTCAGTGTATTTGTTCACACTACAGCCTGCCATAATCAAATGATTATGATGAAACTTATTGAGAAGGGGGTGTGTGGTCCACCATACAACTGCCGACTTCACTCTTTGATTTTAAAATTTTCGGGAGCAGACAGACTTTGTTAATTAATAAATTTTAATAACACTTTGAAAAAAGATGGAGATTTAAAAATTTTAATATGGAATCATTAAGAATATTCTATGGAAGATACAATTTTGCATAATAATTGCTCAGGTCTTCGAACTATTCTTCTTGAATTGCCATATCCACACCCGAGATTAATGATCTCACACTTTAACAGTTTGACTAGCCGTCGAAATACGAAACACAAAAGAAGTAGAAAAGTAAATAGTAACGGAAAAAAGTAAACTTATTAAACATTATAATAGATCTTCTAATTATTTTAACCGAGCCGTGTTCCTTATATTAAATCTTATGAATATTTTTTTTGTTGTTTCATTTCTATTCTTGCTTGTCAACTAATTTTGTTTGATTACTTTTTTTTCTAGAATAATTATATTTGTTTTATTAATATATTTATTTCCAATTACAGTTTTTAGTTTTAAAAATGGAGTCATTGCAAACAGACAAATAAAGCTTGTCTTTCAAACTAGTCATTCGGATTTCCAATCAAACACCTTCTAATACTTTCCTCAAAATATCATTACTTGAAGGACAAATCGCTCGAATATGCAGTTCGAATCGAGTGTAAAGTGCTCATAATAATTTGTGTCTTAAATGGCTATAACAACAACCTCGACGGCTTAAAGAATTTCTTATCGTCTTTGTTACAGGACCTGCTTATTTAGCCTGCTAACCCTACTAGCTTTTTTCTCAAACTATCTTTATTGACTTTGTCACGACCTGATGATAACATAATTTTTTTAGCTGTATATTATTTGAAGATTTCTATTGCCATCCTTTTCTGTTTTAGTTGAAATTCAATAAACAAAATTTTTCATTTTATCGGTACATCACGATTTTTCAACAATTATAACTTGTTATTATTTAAGTTTTTTAAACTCAAGAAAAATATAATTTTGACTTGCACAGCAAACCGTCATAAACCCATCATTTACAATTTATCTCAATTTATTTTTATAAAACAAAAAACTTAAAATATCTTAACACTTGATGCATCATGTACTTGCATCAATATTTTGAAATATAGAACGTGGTTTTCCTATGAGAATACTATTTAACGTCATTATATCTTTTGTACCAACGATTGTGTTTATAAACACAATTTCAAATATTTGCTGTATACATGTTTGACAGAGAGGTTAAAAACTACGAGTTCTGATTATTGTGTCTGTAATTTAGAAAAAATAATTTAGATTATAAGGATTACCAAGACTTAAGCAATTGAACTTTTTTATTATATAAATAAACACGTACATCTTTTTCTTAGATCAAAACCCTTTTAACTCTTTTGACTTGGAAGAACCGATACTATTTTTAAATGTTCACTCCTACCAAAACCAACCATACCAGGATTTCGAAACACAAAATAATTATCAATTAAAAATCCCTAAAAATCTCGAATTTTGCTCATATCGGAACTTAAAACCAAAACCAAAACAAAATAAAATTTATTTCAATTTATTGTAACGAAAAACTATCGGAAAAACTATTTTACGTCTAAAAATGTTTGTTTGGAAAAACTTAAAATATTTTCGATTTGATTTTTAATTCAAATATTAAATTACGCAATTGAATTTTTAATCTTGTGAGAAGAATTTTATTTAAATTACATTTTTAGATTTTTAGGTAGATTTCATATAAAAATCTACCTATTGCAATGTGCTTCGTTTTTAAAAATGTTTCGTTTTAATAAAGTTTTTAAAAATGTACACAGTTAATTGTTTAAAATAATTTTTAACGGTGTAACATAAGAAAAAAATGCAAAGTAAAGATGGCACAGTTTCCCTTTTTTTTTAACTAAATTGAAGCTTATTTTATATCTAACTACTTGTGAAAGTTAAGGACATGCATTATTTTTTGTTTTAAAGATAAAACTCGATATGACTGTCGAGAATCAGTTATTTTTGTTCTGAACGAAAATTATAAAAATGGCGTTATGAACTAAGAGATTTTTTTTTATGTTAAATTTCAAATATTTTATTATTAAATGAACTTTTTAAAATATTATAAAAATTATATATGTAGTACAATAAATAAAATAAATACAATTGTTAAAAATTATAAACTTATTTTACAAACAGAAGTTTCTTTTGAGTAGGAAAACACTTCTGCAATTATTTTCTTTGTATTCGATGGCATTAAAAAAATGAAATTTATCACTTTTAGTAATCACTTGTCAGTCTTACTAAAAATAATTTGACAGTCTCGAATGAAAACAAAAAAGCCGTATAAATAACTACATCTATTTAGGAACTTTTGACTGAAGAAGTATTATGTTCGTATTATGTTATTATGGAATCCTAAAGTAAAAGATGGCATTTTAACATTAAATTACAAATATTTTATTATTGAATAAACTTTTTAAAATATCATACAAATTATAAATGTAGGTTAAAGAAAATGAATATAGTTATTAAAAATTATTTACTTATTTTACATTCAAAAGTTTCTTTTGAGTTGGAAAACATTTTTGCAATTATTGTCTTAGTATTTAATGGTACAAAAGAATGAAATTTTTGAGTTCCATTTAAAGTAATCGCATTTTTATATCGATTTTGTAATTTTTCTTTTGTTAATTGACATTCATTTTTATCGGCGTATCTGAAGTTAATGGTAGATTCCCATTTTAAAACCCATTCGAAAAGATTTTTTGGTGTATCAATAATATCTCTGCTCTCCATACCATAACTGTGTGCAGCACGCTTCAATGTACCACCAATCCCATCGCAAGGTCCCCAAATTGATATTCATTTTTATCGGCGTATCCAAAGTTAATGGTATATTCCCATTTTAAAGCCCATTCGAAAAGAATTTTTGGTGTATCAATAATATCTCTGCTCTCCATACCATAACTGTGTGCGGCACGCTTCAGTGTACCACCAATCCCATCGCAAGGTCCCTTTCCATGGCTGGTAGCATGAAAATGCCACTCTGCATCAACCTTAAAGTTTTTTTATAGTGGCATAAGTTAATTAGGTTATGTTTATTTTTTTATTGAGAAGGTGCACCGTCGGTGTTATAAATTATTTTCTTAATATTAGAATTTATATGCGTTCTGATGAATTCAATAAGTTTTGCAATGAAAAGATGGACTGTAGTACTGTTGTGATCGTTTATATCCGTAATGTGTATAAAACTTCAGTGCTGTATATATTCACTTGCGGCACTTTTAAAATAAATGACAAATGGATAAATAGTAGCTTGTGAATTATTATAATGACAGCTTTGAACCGAATCCTGAATTATGAAGGAGTAGTTTTCAGAAAAATCACCTTGAACGAAGCAGTATTCTGGTTCTAATTTTTCTTTTCTTTCCTCAATGAATGTAGATTGTTGTTTTGCTATAAGTTATGTAGTATCAAAATTTGTAAACGGTAAACAAATTTTTCATTTTCTATTAAAGTATCCAAATTGCATCGATCACTGGTATTCCATTGTTGATATTTGACTAATCCCAAGAACATCTAAATGTTGTCGAACATTCTCTGTGATTTTCGTTTTGTCTGAAGAACACTTAGAATTTGAAAATGGTTTAACGCATCTACATATATGCACTGGTTTTGGCAAAATGAAATATTGAAAGTTTTTGTTAAAGTAATAAAATTTAACTGGTAGTGTCAATCTAAAACTTCATTTATATAACAAAAATGGGATTTAAAATAGTAATGCAGGCATCAATAGAGATTATATACGCCTATTTTTTATGACCAAATATAATAACCCTACATTTGTTTACCTGAGCATCTGTTCAACCTCTTGAAATCTTTATCTTAATTACAGCCATATATAATTTAAAATCCTTAAAATGGTTTTTATTTATTTTTAATCCATATTAGTTTACGCTCATATTCACTTAAAATTAAAAGCAGGATTTTCAAATTTTTCAACCATGCATATCGCATTTCAACCATGCCTCCTTTTAATGGATTAACGGATTAACTTTCACAGGTAATTAAATAAAAACAAGCTAAAAAAAACAAAAAAGTGGGTATAGATGCTAGGCCATTTTTTAATTTTGTTTTCTTATGTAACACCGTTAAATAAGATTAAAAATCAAACAATGCACAATTTCAAAAATTTCTTTTTAACACCTATTCAACGACATATCATTTATGAAAATCAATTAAGCAGTTTTTCTACAGTCGTTCGTCAAAATGATTTATACATGATAAACTTACACTTACAAAAATTCAAGGGGATCCAGTGAAGACCCCTGGTGGAAAAAAAGAGAAGTCATATTTTTCATTTATCAAAGGCTATCGATAAACAAAAAATAAACCAAATTAAAAGGGGTCGAGTCAAAATGTCGCAAAATTTTGCTAAACTTGACTGAAAATGCTCATATTTTCTTTATTGTACATATATAATTTTTATAATATTTTAAAAAGTTCATTTCATAATAAAATAGTTGATATTTAACATAAAAAAATCTCTTAGACTATAACACCATTTTTATAATTTTCCTTCAAAACAAAAAAAACTGATTCCCGACAGTCATATGCACTACGAATTTTATCTTTAAAAAATAACGCATGTCCTAAACTTTCACAAGCAGTTAGATATAAAATAAGCTTCAATCTAGTTTTTAAAAGAAGAGGCTGTGCCATCTTTTCTTATGTTACACCGTTTTTTTTCTTATGTTACACCGGTAAAAATTATTTTAAAAAATTAACAGTGTACATTTTTAAAAACTTTGTTCTAATACCTATTCAACGACATATCATTTATGAAAATTGATTGAGTAGTTTTTCTACAATCGCTCGTCAAAATGCACTCACATCAAAAAATAGCAAAAAATTGAGGGGCACCCTGTGAAGACCCCTGGTCGAAAAAAAAATTCTAAGAGAACTTGTATTTTTTATTTATGAAAGACTATCTATAAACATAAAATAATCAAAATTAAAAGGGGTCAAGTCAAAATTTCCCAAAAATTTGCTGAACTTGTGTGAAATTGCTCATATATATATAACGATATGAGCTCTAACGGAATTTACCGGCACTCCCACGATCGCGTTTCTTGTCTTACACCAAAAAATTTTTCTCGGTACGTTTCGGCAAGAAATCTCTTGGACAAGTTCGCGAAATGGTCATATCCGGATACAGGTTGAGTGGCTAGAGCCAAAAAAGTCGAATAATCTAGGAAGCTCTAACTTCCGTTTGAATGATAATATTTTAATAAAATGTGTCAATATTGAATATTTGAACATATTTCTATCATTTTGAATTTTTGAGATCAATTAAACTCAAGTAAGTAAAGAAGTAATTGGAATATTTTCAATTCAAAGGTATGGTTGGAAGTTTCTCAGAAAAAAACTCCACTTCACATTTTTCTTGTTTCGGTTGGGATTCGAACCTACCTCGTCAGTGCCCGGCTCGAATCCTTGGGCAGACACGCTATCGATTACGCCGTTGAGGCGATGACAATTTCAAAGTTGAAACTTCTTCATCACTTATTTATTTTTACTTAAGTTGAATTTTTCCACTGTCATTAGACTCCTTATTATGAAAATGTTTTACAAATCCCATATTTCTATCATTTTTTTCTAAATGACATTTTTGACGTTCCAGGTTTCTGAAAAATCAGCTGTTTTAAAAATTTAGTAAAATTTGTTGTCCTTGATCTTGCTGAAAATAGGCAACCTCACATTTGAAAACTTTTGCACACTTAGATACAATATAAATCTTTCCAAAATTTAAAAAAGAAGTAGTTCAAGTCTAGAGGTTGAGACACCGGGACTGTTAAAACGGAAACAAAAGCAAACAGCCACGCCTTCCTCATTTTTGAGTTTATGTTGTTTAAACTCATACTAGCTTTTAGATAAATTTTTTAACTATAACCTCAGAGATTTCCAGCTTTCTAAACCAAGTAGTTTCAATGGAATTAGAGTTATACTCATCTTATGCATGGTACTTTCACGCCATACAATTACGACAACAAATCCCATAGAAATATTAAATAAATTTTCATTTGTTTCTTTTTTGAGTTTTTATTTTTTTTCACCAAAATTTAAAAAAAAATTAAAACAAGGCTGAGTCATTATTGTTTTAAATTGAGGAATATTTTCTTCAAAAATGTTGAATATTTGGAAGTGGTTTAGTTGAAATAAATATATGCATATTGATTACACATTTACAAAAGTTTTCCTAAATTGATAGATATTTGTATTATTTGAGGTGTAAAAGTTTTTTAATAATTTTTGATTATAAATTATGTGTGGTATTGTAGGTGTGACGTTGTGAGAACGTTTTTTGCTATTTGGACGAATTTAATATGTTATTAATAGTAGTTTTAACCAAATTAAACAAAACTCTTCCGAAATCGCATTGATAAAGTAGTTTCCGTTAATGTATTTAGTTTGGTTTGATAAATTTTCTGGATTATTCTGTTTCTTCTTAAATTTTTTATTTAATCTTATCTGACACATCCAATTCTATTTGTACACAAAGTTTTCTGATTCCGAGATCTACCTATTTCTAGCGGATATACGTGCCGCTTGGACTTTTTTTGTATTCAAATCGAATATCATTGTTAGTTTATTTTTCAAAATTTCCAATAATTTTCCTCGTTTTGGTTTTTAATTAAATTTTCGAAATGAACTTCGTTTGAAATATGTTTCAAATTTCTTTTGTTTTTTGTAGATTTAAAAGTTTAATTAGAAATGGGAAAAAGGATTATTTCGGGAAAATTTATATACAAAAACAATTGAATTAAAATATTTATTGTATTTGTTTGATTCAAATTGATCATTGCAATGATTTTACGGAAAAAATATTTGTTTTTTAAATTCAGCGCATATAGAGAAATTTAAGGATTTAAAATGTTGTAATTTTTTGACGAATTTTTCGATTGCATAAACTTTTTTATGCAACTATTGGAAATACTTGGTAGAATAGCGACAGTGAGTTAGTTAGGAGTTAAAATATGTGTAGACAGAAAAGAACAAACAGCTCGGTTTAGCTGGCCAAAAAAATGTTTATTTCAATATTGTGGCATCTTCTTTAAGCCAATAGAAGAGGAAACTGGTCCATTGACAACATTTTTGTCTTGAAATGTTGTTGTTATGATGTTGTATAAAGCCATTTTTTTTATTCTAGAACCAGATACTTTTGCTCCCGCATCAACAATTGCTTCTAGAGCCACTTTTGGGCCAGCTTCTAGTACTATGGTATATTGACCATATAAAGTTCTCGCTACGACACTTCAGCTAACATTTCAGAAAATGTTTTAACGTGTTCAGTAACAGGAGATTGACAAATGGTCATCTTGCGAAAGGAATCTGAATCGATAACAATTTATTCGTCAAATAGTAGATTTTACAAAAGCATTAATAGCGAAAGGAGTAATGAAAATTGGATTTAGATGAATATCATTATTCAAAAATAGTCTCCCTTCAACTTCTGGTCACCTATACTACTCCCACAATTCCAGCAACCAACATTTCATTAACCCTGTCAGGTGATACTCTCACCATATTCTTTTCCTCAACGTTGGTGGAATCTGCTTTTTCTGTGGATTCAACCACTTTTAACACGTCAGCGAATCCGACCAAAACTTAACCGCCAATAACAATTCCCAAAAGTGATCCGAGTAGCATGATTACGCCTATTCTTCCGTTTCATCGGAAGCGTCACATAAGCAGCGACTTCGGGAATACTTAGCTGCCATGTCACGAATATTCATCGATGCCATTGGAAATACCAAATCCCAATTCAAAACCAGCTCTTCTATTATTACGCTTCCAAATTACCTGAAGTGCATGCCAAGATCGAGTTATTGAATCAAACCAGATTTGGACTGAATGGTTACAACGTCTCCATCTTCTTACTCACTCCACACACAAAATCCAAACTGCAGATGGTATACCAATTACCAGCCAAAAAGTTGTTGGTTGTCTCAATACCAAAGTTTCAAAGTTTCAAAGTAGGTCCCTTGATTTTTATGTCATTCCTTCTCTTACCCAGGATTTATATATTGGTTTTATTTTTTCAGAATATTCAAGTTATTAGATCACGTCCCATGTGCATCTTCTTCAGATTCTATCGAATCAATTCGATACCACAGATCTTACTTCCAATGAAGATGAACAGCTGCAGGATGTGATACAGCTACTGCCGTCATTTTCTTAAATGGATTTAGGTCAAACGCTTGAACACATAATTGATTTTGGTGTCACTGTCCCCATCAAACAAAAACACTTTCCCATTTCTTCAGTATAAGAGAAAATGAGACACGCTGGATCGTATGAAATTAACAGTTCAGGCGATACCTCCCCATTTAGTTCCTGTGTCTACGTTTTTTTAGACGATCTTCTGATCATTACTGACGCCTTTTCAAACCATATCGGTGTACTGAAGGAAGTCGCCAGACGTCTAAGACATTTTAGCTTTAGGAACAATGTTGAGAAAAGTAGATTCCTAATCTTGGAAGTTAAATATATAGGCTACGTAGTAGGTAGAGGTGTATTTAGAATTAATAAAAAAAATAAAACTGCCGCCAGGGACATTTTTTCCCGTGCATATTTTCACCAGTCAACCAAGATGAAATGGATTAGAAAACTTTTAGGTATGGCTCGTTGCTACCGTCGGTTTATCTCTATTTTCGCTCTATTAATGGTGAAAATATCGAATTTATTAAGAAATCTACTAACAAATTGGTGTAGACCCATGAAGTTGATGTGGTCTTTAACTCGGTAAAGAATGCACTGACTTCAGCGACAGTTCTGGAGAATCCTGTTAGACAAAAAGGGTTTTGAACACTTTATTGCATATATATCCAAGAAAATGAATTCACCTCCACGTTATTATTCCGTCAGCGAAAAGGAATGCATTGCTGCTATCCTAGGTATTTAAAAGATCCGTAAATACACCGAAAGTCGCTCTTTCAGTTCATTAAAAATCACGCCGCACTCAAAAGGTTGATGCAGCAGAAAGATCTGCCAGCTCGTCTAGCACGATGGAACTTGAAACTTTTAGGATTCACTTTTGATATTGACCATCGACAAGGTAAGCTTAACGTGGTTTCAGGTGCTATTTCGACGGTGTCTTTCGCACCGATGATAAAGCATATATTTTTAATCTTGAACTAAAATCCCCTGTTTTCAACAGTGACCATTATCTTAAATTAGTAAAGATAGTATTTAATTCCTTTGGTTCTCTTCCCGATATACGCACGTCCGATGTACTTGTGTATAAAAAACTTAATTTCTCCCATAATGATGTTACATCGGAAGGTAAAACATGAAAATTGTGGATCTTCGAAGAGTTAACGATCAAGTTAACAACAATCCTCCTACCTCTGCACACAGTGCAGTTACGAAAACAGTATATCACAAACATCTATTGTTCTTTTTGGCTCCGGATGACCGCGTAAACGAGTCCTATGTTTCTAATTGTGACATCTGTAAAACTGTCAAGGCGCTTGCTACCGTGGTTCGTGCTCCCATTATAACGTCCCTGAAATCGAGAAAATTCGGTCAACGATTATTCATTGATATAATTGGGTCCTACTTCATGAGCACCCCTGTTCTTGGTGGTCCCGATTCAATTATCTCAGACAATGGATCACACTTTAAATAAATTATTTGAAAATTTCCTTTCAAGAAATAGGGTTCACCATTTCTTTACAACTTTATACTACCCTCAAGCTAACGCATTCGAGCGAATGAACAGAAACGTCATCGCTGGACTGCGTGCGTACCTGACCGAAGACCATAATCGGTGCGACAGGCATTTTAGCGAATCTGCTTGTGTTCTTCGATGTTTTGCATATAAAACCTTAGTTTTTCTCCCTATTATGCCTTATTTGGACTACCCATGATCACTCATCGTACATCCCCCTTTTTACTCTCACGTTTGAATTATTTTGACGAAAATGGTGAAACCCTTGATCGTCCAGTACAATTATCCAAAATTCACTTCCGTATTCCACCCACGAAACCCAAAATTCGCGTTCCCGGAAACGTGCTTTGTTCTCATTTCCATCGTATTTTTGCACAAATTCAAATTGAGTAACGCTAAAAAGCAGCTAAGTGCTAAATTAGCTCCAAAATTCATGAAAACCAAAATTATTGCGTAACGCGTCCTACGAGCTAGAGGACGTAATTTCCCGACGACGCGAAATATATCATTCAAAAGATGTGCGTTAGTAGAAATATGCTTCTCTCCAGTTCTCTTTTTCATTCCTATTGTCCAAAAAGTCCCACCAATCTTTTTTATATACTGGATCGTCAACATTTACTAGCTCAGCCGGTGAAACCTGAGAGTTTTTGTCTTGGGGTTTGGATTCGACCTCGATTCGCGCTCCCATTTCGTTTTTATGATGCTCAGGGCGAATGTGGTCAGCCAGATTTCCTTATTTCTTATACTTTCTCTATACTTATACTGTAATGGGAAAGATATTATATGTGTCAGCCGTACTTCAATGTGTAAATGTGAAGTACATTTGACACTTCCAGGAAGAGCGTATCATATTTTTTTATCTTTCGTTTATTTTCGACTATTTATCTGAAAATAAAAAGAATAAAAAAAAATGCAACTCAGAAAAAAAATAAAGCAAACGAGTTTTATTTTTGGTTTGTTTTCGAATTGTTCATCGCACAGTTGAAAGAGTTTTTGATTCGGTGGTGTGAGATTTAGCAGTTGGTTGGAATGGTTGGATTTGGATGTTTGTGAAGTTTTGAATATAGTTAAATAAACTTAAAACAATTGAAATCAATTCATTGGATTATTGGTGAATCTCCCCTTGAATATCAAAGGAAAATTCTGGAACACCCGAATTAGAGGATCCAATTATGTCAAAAGTGTTTATCGTCGTGTCATCCAAATTGTTGGAACAGGATCTGTTGGATATAGAAATATAAGTTCAAATAATTTGATTAGGATATTATTTGTTGCAAGTATAGAAGAGAGTAAAACTGTGTTTCTAAAATCACTAATGTTTTTGATTGTAGTACTGATTTCTCTTGTTGGTAAAACGATGTTTTAAATAAACGACAGAATTCACGCCCAGATGGGCTAGCATGGGTGAGGATAGTGTTGCAAGCACGACTAACTGGTGGAACTTTACCAGACCTTCACCAGACCATGAAAGATAAAAATCGATAGTAGCAGATTGTATAACTGATGCAAACCCGCTTTCCAAACAAAATTGAAGTTTGCAACACGAATGTAGCGAGAACCCTCCATGTCCATTCATATAGCCTTATTTTATTTCAGAACAAAATTGAATATTTTTTGTGCATGTGTTACAATAACAATATTTTTGATCTAAATATTTTTTTATTCGCCTATATATTAAAGTGTTACTTTATTACTGTGATTTGCGGCTTTAAAGTATCACTTTTCAACTATTTATTTTGTCGTCATAGCTACGTCCAAAAAAGTAAAACGCATTTGTATTTGTTTAAATTCTATGAAAAATAAATTTTTTTATCAAAGCAACCCGCAAATTCAAAATTTCATTATCCAATTAAAATAGTTGTTATCATTTGTTGTCATAGAATTTGGAAAAAATAATAAATATTTTTTCAAAGGTTACTTGTTCCACATTTTTTTATTTTAAGATTTATGAAAATTTATAATTTTAATTTAGAATAAACAACTTTTCTTAAAGTATTTTGCTTGCGGCGAATAAAAAATAGTATATGATGCACGGACGTAAGCTATTTTGGACTTAATGTGGGTGCAAATCTCGGCTAGCGCCTCGATTTGCAAACTCCACATCCGTCCAAAATCTTTAGCTTTACGTCCTAGCATCATAATGTACTATTAAATTCCCAAAACATATAACTGAAATATATAAATAGAAAAACAATCAAATTGAAAAGATACATGTTTAACAATTTAATTAAATAAAACAATCAAGCATTCCAAACACAAAAATTCCAATAAATGCAATTCATTGAAATACGTACAACCGTGAATGCAAATGCAAAACGCATATCCTTAACCCATCCAAATATTCAAAAACAAACAACAATAAACATTCTAAAAGTGTCCCCTTACAAAAACTATTCTAGAATATACTAGAAAAGTATTTTTTTGATAAATTAAAAACCATCTATACGATTATGTACTAAGTGTGTGTTTCATACTTTCCAGACAAAACGTTAGGAAAATTAAAACCACGAGTAAGAGGGAAGTAGAAAAAATACTTTTTTCTGGAGAGTGGACAATCTATTGTGTGTGATATTTTTTTTTTTTTTTGCAAAAAGGGTTGATTTTTCGCTTGGTCTACCATTTTCATATAATTTTGAGAAATGTATAATTTTTATTTGTTGCATTACATTACATCCTTAATTCAGCACATGTTTATGCTATAAAATTTACATTAAATTTAGATATTGTTAGTTTTTTGTTCAATTTAGGAAACTGCTATTGTGTTGACGTTCGTTTTCGATAGTTTTGGTTGGAGGTAGCGTTATGGAAATTTGGTGTCAATGAGTTGTTGCAATAATTTGAATTGCCTTATTAAATGAATTATTTATTATATATTAGTTAGTGGTAATACTGGAGGAATCAGTCTCATATGAACTAATTAAACTATAAACAATTTAATTACTAATAAACTGTTTTTTGAAGTCAGAAACAAGAGATTCGATGGCAGCTATATTTAATGGGATTTCTCAAACTTTACTAAAGGGCTTAGACTGTTAGAGGGTAATGGATAACAAAGAGTTTTGTACAAACTGTTTGCTATCAGGGTAGCCAGATAACCATAAAGGGGTCCTAAATCAAACATGATTTCCTCTTCCACTTCTCATATCCATTTCCATACCATTCTTCTACTTTAACCCAAGCTGGTAACGGCCAAACGCTCCAAAATCTGGCCGAAATCATGGAACTCTGGTGCCTTACCAATTTATTTGTTGTGCGTGCAAGTCTGCACGCATAACAAATAAAGAAATGCTCTGAAACGATATTGCACAAAAAGGTTAACTACAAGGAGACCTTTAATCTGGTAACACTATAGGTGATTTACCAGTAACTGTTACTGCTTCTAGAAGCTGTCCACGAATGGACGTTTCGGTTAATGGAAGGTGATGATTTCCTAACCATGCTTAATAATACTCTTTTCAACACCGCAGGCTATGGTGATGACTTAGAAATCATGGTCAGATCAAGACATGGATCTACTGGCACTGGTTGAACTCACACAGCTCATAACTTTTTGTCCTAATGGTGCAATATATTGGGACTGTCAATCAACTCGCCAACTTGAACTTCATATCTCTTGTACTGGACGGTCAGCTGATACAAACCAACTTGAAAGGCACACTTGAAATATATTTCGGAAAAGGCAAACGTAGTTTTCTTCACCTGGCGAAGCATGTGTAAAAACTTATGGTCTTGGTCTAAATGTGATATTTTGATTACATCAAAGTATTATAAAACCAGTTCTAACATATGCAGCTTTAGTTTGGTGGCCTAAAACGATGAAATATTCGCTCAATATATGTTTATAAAAATACAAAGACTATGTGTCTAAGTGCCACAAGTGATTTCAAAACCGCGCGAATGTAGTCAATAAAATTCCGTCAAAGTTTTCTCCATTGCACCAACATGTAAAATCGCGATTATTGGCGGATTGGCTGAATCACGATGAAATGCGACCTTGTCCATAATCAGTTTGACGGGCGACTGTAACGAAGCTACTGTCCAGTTTACTTAATTTGGAGTCGCCCTACTTTCTCACACGTACTAATTAATAATAACCAGAACTTTTGATGTTATTTTTATCTTTTTGTTGAACCCAATTTCTTATATTCAATTCGTAATCGTCTCTTCCAATGATTTCTGTTTAAATTTATCATAAAACAGTTGTGCAATCTCCTTAATTTAGAGTCGCTTTATTTCCCCAAAAAACAAGAAAAATCAAGATACAGGTTACTTCTCGTTTACTGTAATGTCACGAACGTTTTAAGTTGTTTTTGCTTCCTTCTTTCAAACACAATTTCTTACATTCCGTTCATAATTATCTTTCGCATAATTTTTTCTCATTTTGTTCACAAATAGTTGTGCAATTTTTTTTAGTGGGTACAATAATTAACGACAAAATACCCAAGAAACAAACTTATCTTTTTGTTATTGTTTACAAACGGCAGCTCAGTCGCTTATTTCATTTTGATATCTGATTAGATTTTAATTTTGACGTTTGAAAAAGTGCAATATCATTTTTGTGCTGGAATGATGGCTTTGTTTTGTTGGTTATAACGAAGAACCACGGTATAAAATAGAATAAATCAATGATGGTGGTAATTGAGAGTTTCTTCAAGTAATGTAACTATGTTATTGCATTTAAAATTTATGTTATTTGTGCTGTTATTTATTCGAAAATATTAAATGACAGATTGTATAATTGTAAAGGCTGACAGTGGCCATGTGTTAATTGTTGTGCTTTTTTTCTGTTGTCATAAATTATTGATTAGAAAATTAACTTGAATTAAATTAAAAATTAAATTAAATTAATACATAACATCCAACTACCGAAAAATGTTTGTTAAATTACCGGTACCAGTTAAATTGGTGTTATTAATTTTTGTGATTAATCAGATAATATAAAACGGAACCGAGAAACATTGTAAAAAGCTGATGGTGGCCATATCTTATAAGTTCATTCTGGTTACAATAAATTACCTACTAGCCAAGTAAATTTTAAATAGTATACATTTTTGTAAATGTGGCTTGTTTGTTCTAACTCATAAGTGAAGAAAAGAAACAAAATCTAACCAAAAAAAATATAGAAAACATAAAAAGTAATTGCATTATTTACTGACCCGATCTAGTTATTGTCGATCTAGTTATCTAGTCCCCAAACCAGGGGAATTATAATATTTCGGTACAAGGTGCAGCTTAAACCTTGAAACTGTGATTTTTTTACGGCCGAGGAAAATGACGGGCTAGGGCGAATCCGAATCGGTGGAGACGCGGGAATGATCCACATCATGGGGTGAGTCATATTTTAATTTTGTTTTATTTAGGTGAATGAATGATTAAGGATATGTATGTAGGTGTATTAGTGTGTGTATATGGATGTGTGGATGAAAACATCCCTATATGTAAACTCAATCGACATGCAGCAACCCAAAAATTCATGTAAATTTATTATTTATTTTCCGGGAATACCTTACTACCGATACGATATATATATAAACCAAATGTCAACATATATTTTATTTTCAATATAAATAGTAATTAGTTGCTTTTACAGCGTATTATACAACGATAGCGTAGATTGAAAGAATGCAACCAATAAATTATTCGTGAATAATATAAACTAAATAAATATCCGAAGTTAATATAAAGTATAGTGTAGACCAAAAAAATGAGTTGATGTTCTAATCACATTTGTTATTGAATGATTAGAACTCCATTAGCCGAAATACTTTTTATATAATGTAATTAATTTTTGCAAAATTTATAAACAGAAAATTGACATCTTAAATAGAAAATGTATTGTAATTGAAAAGAAAAAAAAACCATGTGACGAAAAATTTATTCTAATATGGAAAATTTTACATCAGAGAGGTGTCATTTACGAAATACAACAATTATTATTATTGGAATCTCACTACGTATTTTATATATAATTCGGTCATCCAAATGCGAACAAATTCAAAGACCGCCGAGTATAACAATAAATGAAACAACAACTGTTTGTAACAAAATGAATTTGATTAAAAGACTGCCTACGAAATTTTCAAATCTGGAGCAAATAATTTATTTTGTATAACCAACGTATCCTAGGCGAGAACAAGTTGCAGAAATAACGAGATTCGGTCAAACATTAATGCATATTCCAAAGTTATATTGGATAGTAGCTGATGAAAATAACGTATATAGTACATCGTTAGGACACTTACTTCAATTTGATATTCCTTTTATACATATCTCAAGCCCCATACCGGATATTTATCGAGCGAATGCAATTGTTCCAAGAGGTGTTTCGACTAGACGATCTGCATTACCATAGATTAAAAATAACCAAATTAAATCTGGGGTTTTACATTTTGGTGCCGACGATAATACTTTTGATTTAACGTTGCCTTCAGAACTTCAATCTAGTGTTTCAATGTTTTCCGTTGGGTTACTTGGTTTATATGCAGTTAGTGCCCCCATTGTAAAAAATGGAAAAGGTCTTCTTTTTTTGACTCTTGGTCAGCCAAACGTATGTGGTCTGTCGATATGGCTGGATTTGCTGTGAATTCGGAAAATGTATGCTATAGTCCAAACGTTACAATGCCATCTAGAGCTGGATATGAGGAGGATGTATGTCTACGTAGCTTTCATTTACTACTGATAGATGTCGAACTGAAAGCAAATAATTGTACAGAAATACTAGTATGGCATACACAAACAACCAAAAGGTTAAATCTCCAGTGATAAAATTTTATAGTAAATCGATGGACGATGATGACTCAAGCTTGCAAGCATTATTGATTAGTTTGGAATCACAGGGTGTAAGTCAATTGAATATATCCGTAAGGGAAACCACAAGAATAACAAGTAATGGAAAAACTGAAAAGTTAAATTTGCTGGCATAATGGATAGAACAAATTATTAAACCTGGGTGATGGCGCGTATGTATGTATGCGTGAGTGTATGGGGGTGTGGATGATGGTGAGCAGGTGCGCGAGTGTATGAGGGGTGAGAGTGTCTGAATGTGTGAGTAAATGTGAGGTTGGAGGGGGTGATCGCGGTTTTTTTTCACATATGGGGGTCGCCAGAGTCTCAGTCTTTCACTTGCTTCTTTATTTCATCCGTTCTGATTATGTGACACGCGCACAATACTGTTATTTGTTCTGGAGCAGCAGGTATATATATTGATCGTCCTCACTTACTGAAGCTAGTCTGGGGCATAAAAAAAACTCACTAGGTGCGCGGCCTGCTATGCCACTTCGTTGATTAGTCAACGAAGCAGCGCTTCAATACATGACCTATTCAAATAATTCAAATAGCTCAGTTTCAAACGGGGTTACCTAGATACCAGGCGACATCCAAGCTTGTCTTGTCTACGTATTGCAAATCAAACTACGAATCAAATAAACCAACAAATATGAAGCAAGTAGGAGAGTAGCGGGTCCATCTAAAGATTTGGAAAGTGAAAAATAGCCGATGGCCAAGTCGATATCTAGTAGAACTGCAAGTTTATACACTCAGGAAAGTGTAAATTTTTACAGATGCGCTAAGGCGGTGGGTCCCTTGAATCTTCCCAGCCATCAAAGCTGTCATAAAACTCAGAAAAGAAACCAAGACAAGCTCTTAACCGGTTTGAGATTATTCCAATAAAACTGATCGGTATTAAAGCACCTTCGATTGTGCTAAAAGAATTATTACATATAGACCTGAAGACCCAACTGATACCTCTGCTTACAAAAGGAAAATATCACAGAGGATGCCCAGAAGGCCTCAAAAAGCCCAAAATTATTGCCATCAGATTCTTTAGTGGTGTGGTGAAACATTAACTAGTGGCAGCTGTTATATAAAGAGCGCAGGCTGATGACATCATCACGACTGGTATGTGGAAGAAGATAGTATCGGCACAAACCAGGGTTGATCCCGGTCATCAGAGATAATAGTTGGCATAGAAATCGTGTAAAATTGATAGCATGTACCGATCTTTAATCTTTGACACTGTACGAGAAGGCGATCAGTCTTCTTGGCGTGGTTTGGACTTTTGAAACTGGAAATTATCAATGAAGAGGATATACCAAGTAGACCGAAAACTCGTGTTTGGATCCCTGCAAAACCCAAAAAGCTTTACTAGAATTATGGCAGGTCAGCTATCATTTTTGTTAATAAGGAACCCGCGGCCCAGCTTTCTGAAAGTGACGGAGTGATAAACTTCGGCTTTAGAGTAGTTTTTAGAATTAAGTTTAAAATTATTTCAAAAGGGTACTTGAATGGGTTGTAATACTTTCTCCAGACATGGATCCTCGGCTGAAGTAGCACACACGACTAACATCTTGGAGTCTCACAACTTGTACCGATGGTGACGGTTGCTCTACAGATATGGAGCGAACTTTATCTATTGGGGGTCTGCAGACTCCCTGATGAGTATTGTTTTGACTCAAGTGAAGAGTGGAATGTTATGGTTTTGGGGATTTATCTTCACCACTGTAAAGTGACCGGCCCTAAATAAAATTCTCAGTCAGACACTATTAATAAATGCTCAGAGATCTGTTTAATTGGGCATTAGTAGAGCTCTAAGGAGCACACCAATCGCTGCACTAGAATTTTCTTTCTTCTTGCTGCTATCGAAATTTTAACCATACGAATACGCTGAAGTCCATCGAGGGTGACGTTAATTCCTCGTAGTTAATTCCGTTCCTCAATTATAGTACGTAGGAATATTCCTTTGACCATAGATCATTCTATTCAGACGCCATAGTTTTAGAAGTTGGCTCCTCAACGGCTATTCCTTTCAGGGACTGGAAAAATTTAACTGATAAACAAACTGGTGTTGTAAACATCTTTACGGATGGGATAGAAATGAATAAAAAAGGTCGTTTGTGGAGTATTCTACAATATTCTATATTAAAACTTCTTTTATCATCTGATTGACCACTGTAGTGTCTTCTTGGTTGAACTTGCGGTTGTCAAAAAGGTCTCTGGTTTGAAATATAATATAATATCTGCAAGTTGTATTGGCATTTTTACAATTTACGAATAGTCAGGCTACAAATAAACGTTTAAGAATCGAACCTCACCAAGTTGAAAGTAGCTAGGATCTGCCTAGCATCTCCTAACTAGATGGCGTTAAACAAATGAAATGTATAGCTGATTATATTTTGGTTCATACCAGCAAACCATGTCATAATGTAAGTGCTCAAAATAATATGCTATGCAAGGTGTTACGAAGCAGTTATCGCTGATGTAATTTCATCAGCGTTGAAAAGGTATTTTACTGTTTCGACATTGAACAATTCATTGTGTTTTTTGTCACATTTCTTTCTCTTGCGTTTTCATTAATTTCTTTTTTCGTATATATTTGTTCGAGTTTAGGATACTTTCAGTTGCTTGAATAAATTTAATAATCGTAGTCGGTTCGTCAATTTTATGAAATAAAATTCGGTTTATGAACTCAAAAAAATTTCCTTTTTTATGATATTGTGTTATTGTTGCGGAAAATAATTTATCTTTTTTAAAAAAAGAAACAATTAAAGAAACCATGACTTGTACGGAGATATATATTTACATAAACTCATTGAAACGCAATTACGTCCGTTTCCAAATTTAGTACGCAAGTGAACAAAAAAATTACATAAAAGACCAAACTGCTTGTTTGTTATAAACTGTGAATATATTTATATTTTATACTAATAAGTACTAATGTTGTGGTTGAGTGTTTGCTACAAGCTGAAAATTAGCTGAATAGGTGGACTGGTTTTGAATTGTTTTTATTGCTTAACACCTTATAAAAAACAAAAATTGAAATTCAAAGATCATAAAAAAAATATATTTCAATCTTTTTAAATATTATGTGTTGATGTGTTGAAATAAAAGTTATAAATTAAATGCTAAAAATATCAAGAATTTTGAATCAGTTTTAATAATTTCTGTATGAGTATATGACGTTTGATACATCATCGATTTGTTTGTTTTTGGAAACAGATATTATTTCAAAGCATTAACATTGAAATTGCTATAACAATTTGCTGTTTTATTTATTTGTTAGTATTTAACAATCGCCGGTACCATTGGCGCAACGATTACTATTGTTTTGATTTATTTTTCATACTCAACATTTGCCGGTGCCGTTGGCACACCAATTGGTATTATATTATATTATGTTATTGTTATTGACCAACAATCGCCTGTATCATTGGCGCAATGATTGGTAGCTGTATTAGATTAATTATTATATAATATTCACTATGCTTGACTCTTGTGGAGAAAGCATGAAGAGTTTTATCAAATTTAAATAATGGAGGTGGAACATTTTAACTTTTAAATGCTATAATTATATTTGATGTTGTGTGTGTGATGGTATTGGTTCCTTCAACCTTTGTGGTCTTCGGAATCCCTCTTCTTTCCACCTTGGGAAACTTTTTACATGCAACTCAACATTTGTGATGGGCTAAGAAAAGGGATAATCGAACTCACAGACTGTGCTAGTCGGAAAATTAAATCTCAAGGCACGCAATTCCTCAAATATTTCTGATAGTGATTCCACTATCAAAAATCCACAGGGTTCATTACAAAGGTTACAGGTTAAGTTATATAAACAACAAAATGAAATAACAAACACATTTAGAAGTTCTAGAGTAATAAAACTAATACTTTTGACACAAAGCAGACCTGATTCTTTTTGATAGACTTCATACTTTGTAAACAAGTAGTATAAATAAAATAAAAAATACATATTTTATTAACAATTTTAATTTGAGAACTGGGTGGTCCGAATTATTTCTGGAATTTTAAAGTCAGGGTAATTTTGAATTCAAATTCCAATTCACTGGATATCAACAGTTGCATGTGCGTTGATACGGCGATTGACTGGCCAAAAAACATATACACTTAAATTTTTATTTACACATAAAATTTTTAAATAAAATTTTTAAAGATGGCACTTATTTTGTAGAACATGCATTTTTTGAATTTTTTTCCATATTATGAAAATTCTTACCATACCCTAAAACCTTAGTTAAAATTTCAAATAAAGCATTTGTTTTTACCTACAGATATTAATTTTTGAAGATGTGCATGTCACGTAAAAAAAAGTTAGTTTTAGAATAAATTCGTGGTGTGGACTACCAGCGGCTGACTGATCAAGTTTTCAATCAAATAAGAATTACAAAGGCAAAGGTGGCATATTTGATAAAGGCATCTACTGTTAGAGGATTCAAATCGTGACACTAATGGGAAAGGTTCGAAACCAGTCCGAACTATGAAAATTTATTTCTTAATATTTTTAAAAGTGTAAGACGAAATTTACCGTAAAGTCAACTCAATTACATTTCCAACGCACATAAAACTTGATTTCAAAGCCACAATAAGTTTGAATTTTCGTCCTCCACAGAAATTACAGAGGTTGGCTGTTAATGATAATGATCAATTTTCACGCTTTTATTTTCCGTGGTCCCGATAGTAGTGGTCAATCTTAAAGGTTTCTGAAAGGGTATGCTAGAACAACAACAGCTTTCACTTATAGTGTGGCTACGGATCGTTTTTTCTATCCCACACATCTTATAGAACGCCCATTTTCATCAAACCTTACCTCCTTTCAAAATGGTTAATCCTTTGTTTATCAATATAAAACTTAACCTTTCACATTTCCAAATTCCAAACAACGTTAATCAAATATGATACGATGGAATTTAAACAAAAAAACAAATTTAAAACTAATATAAACAGAAAACTTAAACATTTTTAGTTTACATCCGACAAAATTTTTAACACCTAGTGCACGAGTATATTTTGTCACCATCTACTTATTTCTATATAAATAAAAATCAAACAAATCGGAAACAAAAACTAACGAGGTAAAAAATTTTAACCCTTAAAAAAATTTGTTAGTTAATTCACCCTTTGAATTTTTTTTTCATAGCTGTAAATTTATTTTTTATTAAATTTATTTTCGTGTGAGGTGTTAACATGAGGTTTCACCAGGACACTCCTATTACATAAAAATTGCTTATATTTCAATTGCGTTTATTTTAATTGTTGTTGTGAAACTAATTGATCCATACAACATAGTGAATAGTGATGTCATTGTTACTGATAATTGGTTCTGTTTGCACTGTTTAATTGATGTATGGTATTTAAATTATTGGCCTTTTTAAAAAAACATATTTATTGCAGATAAATACTCAATATATATAATAACAAGAAATATTAAAAAGTTTGAAAAGTTTGTACCTTAAAACCTCAAATGGTCATTATCGATCATTTTATTTTTGAACCTAATAAGTAAAAATAATAGGGTTAAAGACATATCAGGATTGTTTGAAATTAATACAAATTATTTTATGTACATTGCCATTATTGCTTCGGTTTGTAAATTTTAAATAATATTCGAGCGCCATTGTGGCGGTATCGTTTGTACATTTTGAATAATTCTTCACGCATAATTTTTGTCGCTGCATCTGTTTTGATTACATTTGAAGTCGTAATATTCAAAAACATACAGTCCTACACATCCAAAGTGGAAAAAGTGTTAGTTCAGCCGTTTTCTTCAGTTATGATTTTATTTCACCTATTTGATATTTTCACTATATCGCGTTCTGTATATAACTATTTTTATTCTACAGCTAAACTAGTTTAAATACAAAGAACTAGACTAGTTTTCGACAAATTAAACAGCTACACAAAAAAAGTATCCAGATCTTGGGTCGAGACACATGTAGTCCCATGGATTTATAAGCGCTGAATCCAAATCGGCGCTACGAGTATCGGTTCAACCCTTACCTCAAAATAACCTAAAAATCGCAGATTAATTCTTAAAATCAATATTATTTATTCAACGAATCTGGAAATTTTATATCGGGGGTTTTTGGGGTCGCTGATCATGAATCTGACAATTATTTTTGGAAAAACAAAATAACGGATCCAAAATAGCCGATGAATTGCAGAAAAATCTCAGTTACACAAAAAAGTAACTGAATCTGGGGTCTAGACACATGTAGCCCATTTTAACGTGCTGAACCCGAATCCAAATCTAAATAAACTAATACACTCAAAATCCAACCAAGACCCATTGGGCCAATTCTGACACTGGATTCGGATTTAGCGAGTCAAAATCCATAGTACTACATGTGTCTCGACCCCAGATTCGGATACTTTTTTTGTGTTGCTATGTTGTTTTTTTGGTTTTCACGGAGCATAGGTTAACAGCCCTTAGTCTATTTGTCAAGTTTTTATTGAATTTTTTGTTACAAAATAGTTTGTAGGTAAGTATATGTTGAAAATTCTGGTTATCACAAAATTTTTTAAAAATTATTGTGCTGTATAGCTGTAGAAATTATAGTTTACATTTTACAGTTTGTGTCACATAGCACATAAAAACCTTTTAAAACCTATGGCCCACAACAACATGCGTTCTAACTTGTTGATAGACGGAAATTCTTTTTTGAAGGCCATTCCAGCTACTTTATTTTATTTTTTAAAGTATTCTGCTATTACCTTGCTGGTATATTATGGGTAATTATTTAGTTGAAACAAAAAACACCGCTCTACATGAGGTTTTTGTATAGAATTTCCCAAATTTTCCAATTCTAGTATGAAATTAGAAACAATATTTAGTTAAAATTTAATTTAAACGATAATTTTTTTTTGCTGTCAGAAATTTTATTTTTCATTCATACAAACTATGATATTTAAACAGTAGGCTTTGTTTTAAGTGTCGGCAATTCTTCTTGTCGTCGATAATTTTGCTTTGTCGTTATGAAAATTCTTTGTTGTCATTTTTTCTTCTAATAAAATGAAATATAATTTCATCTTAGTAGGCGCATAAATGCTATAAATTCGAATTTATTTTTGATAAATAAACATGCAACCATTTATTAATGAAAACGGACATTTTTATTATTTGCAATTTTACATAATTTTTTATAAGCTGAATAATTTGTAGAGAAAAACTTTATTTAGAAACTAATAATTATTATCTTTTAAACAAAATTATAATTTAAAAAAAATTATCTCATTAAATACCACTCTTCATTAAAATTTTTGTCTAAAATTTTTCAATTTTACTCATTAAATTATTTTTAAGCAACACTGCTCAATCAAACCACTACTTAAACCACTCGTCCTTCGGACTCGTGGTTTATTGTGCGCTTTGATTCGCAGTGTTGCTAAATAATTTAATTCGTAAAATCAAAAAATTTTCGAAAAAATTTCAATGACTCGTGGTATTACAACCGAAAACACAGTAGTCACAGAGTCGCGTTAAATTTTGATTAATTCTCAGAAAATTACAAAAATATTAAAATGACATTTTCCTTAAAAAAATGATGACGTCCGCTGCAGCTAGGTACCCATTAAAATTTCAAATGTAAAGAAAATATTTATGTTGTAATGAACATTGGACCTGCTAGGAAACTCCTAGCAGAAACAAACGAAGAGGACTGCGTGGCTATCGTGGTGTATCTGACAAGCTTTAGTCTCGTAGGTTCAAGTAAGAATATTTAATCTTGTTCAGCACAAATAAATTCACGAAATAGCGCGAAATGCACGCATAAGAGACTTTAAAAAACGGTCGGAATCAAAGTGAAATAAATAAATCGGACTCTGACGACCCCTAAATCGAAGAAACCAAGACCCTGACATCCACACCAATACTAGTACCATATTTACGCAAATAAATTAGTAAATATATATTTGTCACTCACCCCATGATTGTGGAAGATCGAAATCCGCACCACCTTCTTCATTCCTAGCCCAACATCACGTGTACCTTAAATAATTACTAGCTAATAATATTATAATTTGTTAAATACTTATATAATATTATATAATTATATAATATAATTATATAATAATTACATAATCATAAAGTAATGATTAGCAATAATGATAAAGATTAATATCAGCAATTAATCATAAATTGTTGATCAATAATCATTAAATATAATAAATCGATGTAATTGTTGCGTCAAATGAAAATGCGATTGTTGAGCCAAAATTGTAAAATGTAATAAATCGAGACAATTGTTGCGCCAAAATGCTAAGTCGATTGTTGAACAAAAATCAGAAAATATATAAAAATTCAATTTCTATCTCTCTTCATTCAAGATGAATCATTGAATATAACTTTAATAACTGTCTTTTTCTATCGTGATGAAGTTGAACTTTGACTTGATAATATTATTCACTAAATCATAATTTATTTCGTTTAACAATTGTTTTTTTGTATTTTGCTTAGCAAAAACTCAACTCTTCCTCAAACTCACTGTCCAGAACACTAAATCGCAACTCAATGCTCTAAAACCAACCCAATAAAATTATACCAAAAATGAAAATCCGTACCGCAAAAAAATTCATTCCCACGATAAAAAATTTATTTGGTTGCACTTTTATTTGTATCATTTGTGAAATTCAAAAAGAAACACGAGAAAATTGTGTTAAATTTGTAACAGACCTAGAGGTTTTAAATAACAAATGTACTTAAGAATTTAATAAAAGTGGAAACGGACGGGATGAGAAGTCTTTGAAAATATGGAAAAACACATTTTCGAATATTGCGGATAGTATATTACTATCTACGAGAAAGATAGTTACAGTACATTTGTCAAAATGTTTTTTGAAATATTATATTTTTTTTAAGTATAATAAAATAAAATAAGTGAAGCAACTTAAAAGAAAATACAAAATTTTTTTGAATGAAATTTTTTTCTTTTGATTTTAATAATAGTTCAAACGTTGACAATGAACATTTATGCTCGAAACACGTCAAAATATTGTTAATATAAGTTGTGATTATGATATTTTTTATAAATTTATTACAAATAAATTATTATATTTTATTATTATTATATCTATACGTGCAATTGGAATAAATTGATAGACACGTCGGCGTCTTTTAGTGAAGCTGCTCCAGGGTCATATCCGCCATGGTAGACGAAGAAAGTTTAGATTACTCACGGAGTGTAAAAAGCTTTTCAATCCGCAAAAACTAAGACTGTATTGGACTGGAAATTCAATATGGCCTAAAACTAGTAAATATCCCTAAAACTAGTAAGTATGAATTGAGAAATGCATAAAAGTGATTCGAAAAGGCGCTACTGTATTGAAATACAGGAGTCCTCCAGGGCATCAAAACTTCTCAAAGTTCTACTACTAGCCCCATCGTCCGAGTTATCTCCAACAACCTGAGGTTTAGTCGAATACATGCAGCGTGAAGTCCTTAGAACTGCTGTTGGAAACGCATTTTTATGCTGCAAACAAGGGTTGTCTGTACTTTACGGAAGTACTTTACGGAACAAAAACATAAGCAGAACTATAAGCTCTTCGATTTTTTGGGGCCGGATCGTGTCATTCTTGCAGACCTTCAAAAAACGATGAGTGATGTTTAGAGATAGCCTTACACTTTGTCACATGAGTAAAAAATTGGCCGAGACAATTTTAATCTATATATCAATGGTAGGCCAGCAATATAATTGCAATCCCAAAGACAATCGATTGCTCTCGTTCATCTCTTAAAACCTTACAACATTGACAGATCTTCAGAAAGCTTGTCAGCACCTCGACATGCATACTGCAAGGGCAAGTCAGTGTAAACAGCCTGGCATGTTTTCATATGTGTAATTAATAAAACCTGGACTGCAATCAATATTCTATAGTTATTTTCTGCCATATTGAAGGACCTTTGGACAAATTTAGTCAAGTAGGGATCATCAATTTGCTTGTGGATTTGAAATTAGTAGAGTCATTTATCAACTAGATTGATCTGCTTATTAAGGACAGGGTCGACAGAGTTGGTATCAGTGAGTTCATTCGTGGCAAGTACGTAAGTAAGGGTACACCATAAGGTAAAGTATTGTCACCCCTTTTGTGGAATATGGTCATAGATGATCTGATGCCAAATCTCAAACTTTAAGATGACCACTTATGCGGATAGTGTTGCGTTTTCGGTAAATGTCTTGGTACTCTTAAGGATACTGTAGACTCGTGCTAAATCTAAACATTTAGAATTGGTTTTCTTCTCTAGGAAGCGCAAACCATTTGAATCTGACTCTTAACTCTCAACGGAATCAAGTAAGAATACAGATAAGGCTAGTTTTTGGAGCTTATTTTAAACAGAAAATTAAACCAACATCCTCGAAAAAATAAGGAAAACTAACAAAACACTTTGCTCATGCAAAAGTGCCCTCGAACGAAGAAACGGGTTCGACTTTCGCATTTTCTACTGCTGATAAAATATGATGGTTAGACAACTCTGTTGTATGGAGTTACGGTTTGGAGACCGATCCAATGGTCAACAAACTCCTGTTTGTCAGAAACTCTTGTTTCAAGTTCAAAAATTCATATAATTGTGCATTAATGGAGTTCTAAACAAAGTACACCATTCGTGGCAGTAGAAATTCTCTTGCATCACACTTTTATCAACATTTTAGATAGCCATCAAGCTGAAGTTTAAGAGTATGTGAAGTATCCATTTTATAGGGCACTCGTCAATTCTGGTAAGATGGAGCTCTGAGAAAGCAAATAAGATAATGCAACTTTTACACAAATGGGTCGCACCTGAATGGACTGTGAATAATTCTGGAAATAACTCAATTAAAACCTCTCTCCACATGCTTGGTCACTGCAATTTCTTTCCGCAAAGTGTTTTCTTTGTATGGGCTTGGATCGTTTTTAGAATGGCCATCCTAACCTTACCAAGCCTTAAACACACTGTTATGCCCATAATCTACTGTGATCTCTACCAGGTAGCATTTATAAGAGGATCTACATCAACTTCGGAACGAATTCCGGTCCCGTACCGGTAGATTGACAGTAATGTAGACTTTGGTAGTTAACAGTTACAGCCTACTAACAGTAAAAGCTACTTATAATATGACTACTCGGCATTTTTCATTAACTCTTCAATCACTCAATTATAACAAAGCTTAGGCTCTCGTCAATGCATTACATTTTACATTGTCGTAATTGAATAGATACATATCATAAACCGATCCCTACAAAAAATCTATTAATCGCTCCCCCAACTATGTTATGATTTGCTGAAATCAGTATGGTTATACATTCATCATAACATTATCGTTTTTCTTTATTTTTATCTGTTAAAGCAAACAAATAGATGCGAATATGAAAACCGTATATAATTGCATTTTTACATTAAACATTTCAGTTAATATTTATTGACACGACCTGATATTTTTTTATTTATTTCAAGGTTATATCAGTTTGTCGTTCCATATTTCCATTTTTTTTATTTACGAACAATTTTCAATTATTACTCCTTTTTTTAATGAGAACAACTGAAACAAAACAATTGTTGCCTTTGGATCTCTTCTTGCATTTTTTTGGACAAGTAACAATTGATAAATAAAATGCAATATTTTTAACCTTCGCGTGAACAGTATCTACCCGGGTAGATATCACGGTTTTTGTAATTCAATAACTTTATTAGTTTTTAACCAATCATCATGCCTGTTCAGCTATGTGACTAATTTTTAAATTGATTTCGCAAAATTTGAGAAAAAATATTTTGGACTTCCTTTTAACACTTTTTTTTGGATTTTTATGGTTTTTTTTACGCAAGAAAACAATATCTACCCGGGTAGATATTTTTACCTTGGGTTTTATATGAATATTTTTACTGGGCAATGTTAAAAACAAGTAACTTTATTTTTAAATATATGCTTTTATTGTATGCTTACACAAAAGCAAAATGATATTATGATATTAATACACGTTTGATGTTATTACACGTTTGTTGATATTATGTAAGTTGATATTACGTAAGAAAACAAATATCTACCCGGGTAGATATTTTTTTCCTTTTTTCTTATATGAAAATTTTTACTGGTCAATGTGAAAAACAAGTAACTTTATTTTTAAATATATGCTTTTATTGTATGCTTGCACAAAAGTAAAATAAATACACAGGTACGTTTGTAGATATTATGATTTATGTAATATCTACCGGGGTAGATACTGTTCATATCAGTAGCTAAAAATTTCCGTTCACGCGAAGGTTAACCCGTTGTCTTATTATATTTTAATCAAAAACGATGATGATTGTGAATATCCTTTGTAGGATTTTTTTATGAAAAGGTAAATGAAATGACAACATAAATGTTTCAGTAGCCGATCTTTTTACTCGTTCATTTATTCTATTTTAGATAATATAAATATTAGGTTTAAAACATACGAGCTCAGTTCGATTTTGATTTTTAAATCAAAAATTTAATTAAAAATTTTCGAGTACGCGTTTGAAATTAAACATAAAAAATTGAAAATAATTTTAGTCTACGCTGAAACTAGATCAAATTGTTAGTTGAATCGTGTATAGTGATTGGTAATTTTAAACCAAAAAAATTTTTTTGATTAAAAAATCGAGCTCTATAAATTTGAAAAAGATTAATGCTATAAATTTTATAAAAAGACGGGAGTTTTTATTTCTTTTAATATAAAAATCAATTATTCTTGGTGTTAATGATAATTTTGATTGGATCAATTATAAAAAGAAAGAAATATATAAACAAAAAGAAAACAAGAAATTTGAATTATTTTGTGTAGTTCGGGCGAGCATTTCTCGTTACCTTTTTTTAAAATCAATTTAAAGTATTAAAAAAAAAAGAAATCAAATAAAAAGAAAAATATATTATTATATGTGTGTGATTGTATTATCGTTAAAAATTAGTAAAACTATGGAATAATATTAGAACAGATAAATATCACATAACTATGTACAAACGGTTATAAAATAAAACTATTTGAAGTATCGAATTCTATCTGTTATTGAAAATTTATTCCACACTAAATAGAGTCTTCAAGGAATCACCTCAAATCGGAAGGGGTAAGTTATATTGATGGTGTTATTATCTGCTAAACTTAAAAGGAAGGAGTTGGATAAAAAGGGC